>CM040238.1:105264728-105764728 GCA_022545495.1 Chrysanthemum lavandulifolium | reverse complement strand
AGTGGATAGATCTATCGAGGTGACACCTCCATCCGAGTTGGTGAATCCCAACTTGTCATACGGATGCATTTCATTCATAAACATTATTAGAGTTGTTTGGCAAGACACTCTTTTGGGCGATACATCGATCGAGCTTGGTATCATGCGCTTAAGCAATTGTAACATTTTACGTGACATAATTGTCATGCACGGTAACATTTTACGTGACATAATTGTCATGCACGATCTATACTTGTGTAGTCGTATAAAACATTTACATAAACCTATGATTTCTCACCAACATTATTGTTGACCGTTTTAGCAATGTATTTTCGGTAACTAAGGCATTATCATCATGGCATGGTTAAGGAACCACCTTTTGAGTCGTGGCGTCGACTTACATCATTGTACATCATGGCACTTTCTTTCAAAAACATCGTTTGGACTTGTAATATATTTATGTTTCCGCAAACTTTGTAAACATTTGGGACCTATACTTTGTAAACTCGATTGTTTTAATAAATCAAGCGATGTTCTTTTCAAGCGACACTTTAGGTCGTTCAATATAACTGTGAATGTGGTGCTATGACGATCTATCCCGAGAATTCCATTCATTGCAAAAGCAGTAAATTGGGGTGTGATGATTGGTACGAGCTACGATTATAGAGAACTAGGTTGCATCATTGACCCTAGACTATAACTACATCATCATAGCATCTCATCATTTCATCATAAATACATAGTCACTATACATGCGGTTTTATCGCACTTTTACGAGTTATTTACTTTCATTTCGAACCCGATTGTCACATGGATGCCTTCAAATACCCATTCCATTATACTTTCATCACTTTGACATGGAGAATGCCTTGTCATTCCCTATCACAATTTTAACATCGATTGACTCAACACCGATAACATCGGATGATGACGAGACCTTTTAGGAGGACGAAGTTGCACCTACACCATCACGATCACTATTGATTCACTATAGGATCGGGACAATTTTATCACTCGGTTGGGACGGATCATACCATTGGGTAGAACTTATAGGCTTAGTCTTAATGAACCTATTTTCTTAACTCACCACAAGGATTCCATTATCATCATTGTCATTATTTTCATCATCATTATCATTTGAGCACCATCCGTACCATCACATCTCATACACGATACTCATACACGACTTGCGGCTTGGGAAGCGTGCATGATTTGACACACCATTACCATCTACCACTAAGACTATAGACACTACATCATCTCATAGGTTTGAGGGTGTGAGAGTTCTAGGGCTATTGTTGCTAGACCGCCTACTACTCCTACACTTGAAACACGATTAGACCACCAGCGAGGAGCGGATAATAAGTACCTTCCTAGCTAATGTGATCTTTATCATTTATTTCGATAATCACCACCTTGTTTATTTCATTCCTTACTCCAATTGCCCAATTTTCCATCATTTCACGACGATACATCACTATCTTACTAGGGGTTAGGCCAACTTTATTCTCGACCAATTAGTAGACTATTATTACTCGATAAGGTTCTCTTATGTATCCTACAAACCATCCAACAAATTTTATTCCAAATTATCCTGCTAATATTTCATGAAAGTATTTCACTTGATTTTATTTGAACTATTTTATCACCATCTTAGAAACGTTGTTTCATAAAGTTTTAACACAAGTTGTTTTATTACCAACTTATCAATTGGTTTGGTCATTTTATCAACTATTTAATATCCTCATGCGAAGCGATTTTCATGTTACTCGAAAAATCATCGAGCTATTATCTTACAAAACAAAGCGTTGAATACCAACTATTTGTCCTACATTCCCTCTTATGAGATAATAAACTTCATCGTTATCTAGCAAAGCGCTTTCAACTATTTTACCGACCATTTCATCTTACTCTGTACCATTAAACCTAAAATTTCGACTTTAATAATACTTTATAAACAATGACCTTCGATACTTTGCAAACTATTTTCTCATAGTATGATAAACCGATTAATTTGCTATTATTTTATAAAACAACAAACAATTGCAATAGCAAGTTATAAACTATATTACAAATTTTTCCTGCAAGTAATATTACGGTCTTATAAACTATTTTACCCTTTTGGTGAGCTATTTTAGCCTTTATCGATTTAAAATCATAAAACTTGGTACGCTTACCTCACGGACTATTCGCCTTTACTTTCTTGACTATTATATTACCAACCTCTAAACCATCTTGATATTAATTGAACTACGAAATCTTCTATTATTTGACAAGCGATAAATTGTTTTCTTGTAAGCTATTTTACAAATCATTTCACGAGTTATGTTATAATCGAATTGTGTCTTACCAAAATATTTCACTACCATTGTTAAGCCGTTTTCTATCACTATATAAATTTGTTTTAAAATCACCTTAACAAGTTGTTGCTTTAACACCAAGCCACAACTAAGATTTATTATTAAACTATAAATGATAAAAATGTTTCTTTCTTACTCAATAAAGTGGTTTTACAAACCTTTTCATAAACTTTCTTGTAATTTTCTTACAAACTATTTATTCTCGTTTGAAAGCAAAGTTTTATAATCGGATATATCGTGCATAAACATTTCTTTTGTTAACACTCTATAGATGCTTCGCCATTTATCTCTCACTCAACCGATAAGTTAGGATTTGACGAGTGACCTTTTAGGAAAGACTTCCTATACCATCGTGAGGAGGATTCCTCGATACAAGAAAACAATGAAAGGATTTTGGAATTACCAACAAGGACTAGAACTAGGTGGTAGGATGATTCAAAACTCAACAAAATCTTAAGACATCACGAGACATTCAGAACCACTATTTTGAATTAGAATCCAAACTCTATCATTCCAAAAGTACTAGCTAGACCGAGTTCTGATTTGTCTGAGCGAATACCCATGAAGCAACACTATAGGGATATACCAAGTCTTAGCGAGGCTATAGAACATTCTATTAAACATGGCCTCAACAATATGTGAACTTCCTACAATGAGTTTCCTTAAAGGAAAATTTGGTTAAATGAAGGTTATCGATATAAACTTCCCTAAGGCATTGTGTTCTCTAGAAATTCCAAGTAACCTCAAACTTACCACCTTCTATCACTTCTCTTTAGGCGCTTATTCTTAACATAGGATTTGACCACGTCTCATTTTCCTTTTATTTTGAAGAGTTATGGCGCGAAGAGAGCTCCCTGACTATGACACAAGCCGATATCCAAAAGTATATAGAGGATAGTATAGCTAGGGCACTAGAGAAAGAGCGAGCAACGATAGCTGCTGCTGCTTGCATTGTCGAGACCACGGTACATTCTTGAAGCTACTAGACTTGCTACTACTACGGGAGTTGCGGGAGGTTCGAGAGTTCAGTGGTACATACATGGACTTTAAAGCGGTGACCCCGAAGTTCGGAGGCTGAAGGAGCCATTGCTATGATCCGTTGGTTAGAAAAGATCAGTCGTTATTTCTTCTATCGATTGCCCGGATAGAGCGCAAGGTGAAATTTGCTACTAGTACACTCTTGGATGAGGCAATGTTATGGTGGAATCATTATGCCTGACCTATTGGTATGGAAAATGCTTATAAACTCTCATGGGATCAATTCAAGAGGTTGATGACTAAGTATTGTCCATGAGGAGGTGAAGAAATTGGAAATGGAATTTCTTGGGCTAATGACCGTTGGTTATGACATTGAGACCTACATCGAAGGTTTCAAGAGTTGGGCGCTTTATGTCCATATATGGTTACGGACAATGAGAAACTCTTGGAAAGTTTCATTGGAGGACTTCAAAATGCATTCAAGGAGAGGTAACCTCTTTCGATTCGCAAACAATTGAAGAGACCATCAAGGTAACTCAAATACTCATGGCTCAAGTTGTGAGGAGGAGAACTTTATCGACAACAACAACCGCGACAACCAAACTAACAACAACAAAAGGAAATGGGAAAATGACCGGGAGGTTATAACAACAACAACCAAAGCCGTAACACTAACCATCACCAACAACAAAATAGAAGACAAGAAGCCGCGGGGTTCATGTTCTTTGCACCAACAAAGGAAAGAACTTATCTTGAAACTTACCACGATACCATCAATGCACGCTACATCATAATGGTCCATGTGGTATATGCTTTATCTGTCAAACAATGGGACACCTTGCTAAGGGCGCAAGGAAAAGGATATGTTGGGACTAAACCACTATGTAATCGATGTAAGTATCATCACACGGGTCCTTGCCACGCCAAATGCCGCGAATGCCAAAACCGGGACATCTAGCGAGGATTGTAAAGGCAAAACTATAATTACATGTTTCGGATGTGGGAAGCAAGGACACTATCGGAATCAATGTCCTCAAAACCAAGGTCAACAAGTTGAAGGTGCTCATGGGAAGGCATACATGTTAGGAGGAGGAGGCTCGTCAAGGTACCAGCAGCGGAAGGCGAAGAAGTTCGGAAACTAACGGTCTTATTTCTCCTTATGTACTATGTCATACTAAGTTTATGTTTTCCATCGTATCCGAATCTTTATAACCTAAGATGTACTACTTTTGATAAACCACTCGTTGTAAAATATTCTCATCTATCGTACTTTATTTCCTTTCGATTCGATATCACTTACGAAATTTTACTTCTTTTACCTTATCGACCATTTTAACGACACGGTTTAAATCCTTGTAAGCATCGAGAGTTATAACAACTAAACCGAGCGTCACATCATCGTTCCTTAATTATACATAGCCTAGCTAACTATGTCTAATGCGGAGGATCATGTTATGTTGGGGCGGTTATTATAAATCTTAGTGCAAGCAAAATGTTCACATATTCCACGGTCAAAGTATTACTCATGCGAGATTTATCAAATACGATGTTTTATGCGTCCTCGATCATCGACAACCGTAACGACACTTCTCCATGTTTTCTTTCCTCGATATTCATCACAAACTCAAAATTCGATAGACCAACACGAATTGAATTCGGGATGAATTCCTTTTTGGATGGTGAATGTGACAACCCGTACTTTCGGTCATTTCTCGAAACAATTTATGCCTCATTATTTCAACATTTATCGTAAACTAGGTTTCGTGTTCCAAATCGCGTAACCTTTATGGTTTAGCGGCGAATTCATGATCATAACATCACGTACATTTCATATGGACTAAGATTAGTCTACATTTCATTAACATCATTTGCATCATATTAGTTCATTCATGACATTTCATTTCACATTTATCGCGTAATTTTTATATTAAATAAGCGTTATCGCGTGAGTTATTATTTTGAATATTTAATCCGTTACTTTCAAAAATGATCCCGACATATTTTATACTTACATTTAGTTATAAAAACTATATTTTGAGTTTTCCTAGTGTTTTAAATTTATTTGGTATATTAATCGTTAAAGTTAAATTATTACGACGTTTTCTTAAAAATTACTCGATAATTATTTTATCACTCAAATTTCACAAGGAATGTATTTTACAATTTTATTATCTCATTACATTCTATTTTGATCTATTAAAAACTTACTTGTACCAAAAGTTACCATTTACCTTTAATTATACATTTTCCTACACAATTACTTATAATTTTTATCAAATATTTACACAAATATACAACATTTTTAAAAAAAAAAAAAAAAAAAAAATAAATTCTACTAATCCCTCCCCTTGGCGACCAAGGGGAGGTTAATAATAAAATGGTATGGTTCCTTTGATTGTTATAAATTGTTACTCAATTTAAAGTCTTCACTTCATTCATTTTTCTCACTTCACTTCAAATTATTCACAGTGTTAGAAAATCTTTTCTCTCTTCTTTGTTCTCCATCAAGAACCGGCCATCATCAAGAGTTCCCAAGGGATCATCAAATTTTTCAAGTTCAAGCATTAACAATCTAGATAACACTCTTTATAAGGTTTTGAAATAAAAACCAAGAGTGTTTAGGTTTAACCTTGTTCTTTGCACCTCATCATATTAACTAGTAAGCATGTTTCTTTCATTTTCATGTTTCCTTTTCATTTCATATGTATCTTTTCATTTTGGTACAAACATGCAAGACATATGTTGTTTATACCATTTTACATGATTTTTAGAATATATATATATATGGTCATCCTATAATTATCCCTTGGTATTCGTTGGTCTTGATGATGATTAGGAACCCATGACACCCTAAGAAGGTGTATGGTAGGATTAGATTAGCTTTGGAGTTGATTTGAAGGGATTAGAATAGGTTTTGTACGAGAAAAACTATTTTCGATCGTATAAAATATGTTCTGTCCTTGTTTTGATTTTCTGGAAAATCCGACGGTAAACACGACTTTTGGCCTTGATATTTAGAAAATATACTTTAAAAGCGAATCCGTGGCGCTTGAGCGGATAAAAGCGGAGTTATAACGAAGAAGTTATGAATTTTTAAAGTTTGGCGACGAAATATATTATTTTCGAAATTTCACATACTATTTTTACTCTATTCGGGTCAAAAGCAGCCTTAAGCTTCACAAATTATTTCGACTTATCAAAAATATATTAGTATACTTTGATACGAAGCTAAGGACATATTATCGTGAAAGCGGTTTGAAGCGACAAAGATATGCGTTTTCATAAAATTGCCGTAACTATTATTTTACGAAAAACTATATTATTTTACGAGATAAGTGTTACGTTGGTGAAACGACCATGTTAGCGGCTGTTTTTATCAATGATGTGGAACTTTTGAAGCGAAATGTCTTCTAATAAAATTAAGATCACGGGCATATTTTTCAAAGCGACAAGCCGTTTGTATAGCGGAGTTGTAATAAATTAATTACGGATGTTTAAACTTGGCGAAACTCACTTTTACATAACAATTAGCCAAAATCACCATCTTTAACCCTTATTATCTTTATGTTCGAGACCTTTTGGCGAAAACTCTGACTGAAACTTCTAGATTTCGATACAAACTTTCCAAAACCGTCGAGTTCGTTTTCTAACGATCGGCGTACACCATTTCGACTAGTTTTCCAAAGCCATTTTGTTAATTTCATGAAAATTCCGGCGACATTGTTTTGCGACGAAAAGTGATAATTTCACTATAAATCATTATAAAACCATTGTAGGATGACATTTTGGCGTAAATACTTGTAAAGTCGGTTTGAAGGGTCAAGGCGTCAAAGAGTATTTTTCGACGATAAGTAATATTTTCAAAACTTCAAATGGTATAAATAACATCTGAAATGCATGCATAACATTACATTGCAACTCATTACATATCATATCATTCGTAATAGGTCCAGTTAAAGTTTCACATTATACCTCGGTGTACTCACTCTTGTCATCATACCGGTTTATCAAGTGAGTTTTCATAGCCCGTTTACAAGTTTTACATTATTTCAAACCTACGGGGAGAATACATTGCACAACATTTTATTACGATACCAAGTATGTTAAATTCATTTACATTGCTTGAGTTACAAAGTTGCCGATTAAAAGTCCCCACTTTAATGCATGAGCCGTTAATTTTCTAGAAGCGTGTGTGAGTGGATAGATCTATCGAGGGTGACACCTCCATCCGGGTTGGTGAATCCCAACTTGTCATACGGATGCATTTCATTCATAAACATTATTAGAGTTGTTTGGCAAGACACTCTTTTGGGCGTACATCGATCGAGCTTGGTATCATGCGCTTAAGCAATTGTAACATTTTACGTGACATAATTGTCATGCACGTAACATTTTACGTGACATAATTGTCATGCACGATCTATACTTGTGTAGTCGTATAAAACATTTACATAAACCTATGATTTCTCACCAACATTATTGTTGACCGTTTTAGCAATGTATTTTCGGTAACTAAGGCATTATCATCATGGCATGGTTAAGGAACCACCTTTTGAGTCATGGCGTCGACTTACATCATTGTACATCATGGCACTTTCTTTCAAAAACATCGTTTGGACTTGTAATATATTTATGTTTCCGCAAACTTTGTAAACATTTGGGACCTATACTTTGTAAACTCGATTGTTTTAATAAATCAAGCGATGTTCTTTTCAAAGCGACACTTTAGGTCGTTCAATATAACTATGAATGTGGTGCTATGACGATCTATCCCGAGAATTCCATTCATTGCAAAAGCAGTAAATTGGGGTGTGACATACTCCTACACTTGAAACACGATTAGACCACCAGCAGAACAGATAATAAGTACCTTCCTAGCTAATGTGATCTTTATCATTTATAATCACCACCTTGTTTATTTCATTCCTTACTCCAATTGCCCAATTTTCCATCATTTCACGACGATACATCACTATCTTACTAGGGGTTAGGCCAACTTTATTCTTGACCAATTAGTAGTATTATTACTCGATAAGGTTCTCTTATGTATCCTACAAACCATCCAACAAATTTTATTCCAAATTATCCGCTAATATTTCATGAAAGTATTTCACTTGATTTTATTTCGAACTATTTTATCACCATCTTAGAAACGTTGTTTCATAAAGTTTTAACACAAGTTGTTTTATTACCAACTTATCAATTGGTTTCGGTCATTTTATCAACTATTTAATATCCTCATGCGAAACGATTTTCATGTTACTCCGAAAAATCATCGAGCTATTATCTTACAAAACAAAACGTTGAATACCAACTATTTGTCCTACATTCCTCTTATGAGATAATAAACTTCATCGTTAGCTAACGCATACCGCTTTCAACTATTTTACCGACCATTTCATCTTACTCCTGTACCATTAAACCTAAAATTTACGACTTTAATAATACTTTATAAACAATGACCTTATCGATACTTTGCAAACTATTTTCTCATAGTATGATAAACCGATTAATTTGCTATTATTTTATAAAACAACAAACAATTGCAATAGCAAGTTATAAACTATATTACAAATTTTTCCCGCAAGTAATATTACGGTCTTATAAACTATTTTACCTTTTGGTGAGCTATTTTAGCCATTATCGATTTAAAATCATAAAATTTGGTACGCTTACCTCACGGACTATTCGCCTTTACTTTCTTCGACTATTATATTACCAACCTCTAAACCATCTTGATATTAATTGAACTACGAAATCTTCTATTATTTGACAAACGATAAATTGTTTTCTTGTAAGCTATTTTACAAATCATTTCACGAGTTATGTTATAATCTGAATTGTGTCTTACCAAAATATTTCACTACCATTGTTAAGCCGTTTTCTATCATTATATATAAGCTGTTTTAAAATCACCTTAACAAGTTGTTGCTTTAACACCAAGCCACAACTAAGATTTATTATTAAACTATAAATGATAAAAATGTTTCTTTCTTACTCAATAAAGTGGTTTTACAAACCTTTTCATAAACTTTACTGTAATTTTCTTACAAACTATTTATTCTCGTTTGAAAGCAAAGTTTTATAATCGATATATCGTGCATAAACATTTCTTTCTCTAACACTCTATAGATGCTTACGCCATTTATCTCACTCAACCGATAAGTTAGGATTTGACGAGTGACCTTTTAGGAAAGACTTCCTATACCATCTGTGAGGAGGATTCCTCGATACAAGAAAACAATGAAAGGATTTTGGAATTACCAACAAGGACTAGAAGTAGGTGGTAGGATGATTCAAAACTCAACAAAATCTTAAGACATCACGAGACATTCGAACCACTATTTTGAATTAGAATCCAAACTCTATCATTCCAAAAGTACTAGCTAGACCGAGTTACAGATTTAATCTGGCGAATACCCATGAAGCAACACTATAGGGATATACCAAGTCTTCTAACCGAGGTCAAAACATTCTATTAAACATGGCCTCAACAATATGTGAACTTCCTACAATGAGTTTCCTTAAAGGAAAATGTAGTTAAATGAAGGTTATCGATATAAACTTCCCCTAAGGCATTGTGTTCTCTAGAAATTCCAAGTAACATCAAACTTACCACCTTCTATCACTTCTCTTTAGAGCGCTTATTCTTAACATAGGATTTGACCACGTCTCATTTTCCTTTTATTTTGAAGAGTTATGGCGCCGAAGAGAGCCCCACCAGCTATGACACAAGCCGATATCCAAAAGTATATAGAGGATAGTATAGCTAGGGCACTAGAGAAAGAACGAGCAACGATAGCTGCTGCTGCACTTGTTGTCGAGACCACGGTCATTCTTGAAGCTACTAGACTTGCTACTACTACGGGAGTTGCGGGAGGTTCGAGAGTTCATGGTACATACATGGACTTTAAGAGCAGTGACCCCCCGAAGTTCGGAGGCACAGAAGGAGCCATTGCTATGATCCGTTGGTTAGAAAAGATCGAGTCGTTATTTCTTCTATGCGATTGCCCAGATGACTGCAAGGTGAAATTTGCTACTAGTACACTCTTGGATGAGGCAATGTTATGGTGGAATCATTATGCACAGCCTATTGGTATGGAAAATGCTTATAAACTCTCATGGGATCAATTCAAGAGGTTGATGACTAAGAAGTATTGTCCACACAAGGAGGTGAAGAAATTGGAAATGAAATTTCTTGGGCTAATGACCGTTGGTTATGACATTGAGACCTACATCAGAAGGTTTCAAGAGTTGGCTGCTTTATGTCCATATATGGTTCTGGACAATGAGAAACTATGGAAAGTTTCATTGGAGGACTTCAAAATGCATTCAAGAGAGGTAACCTCTTTCGATTCATAAACAATTGAAGAAACCATCAAGGTAACTCAAATACTCATGGCTCAAGTTGTGAGGAGGAGAACTTTATCGACAACAACAACCGCGACAACCAAACTAACAACAACAAAAGGAAATGGGAAAATGACCGGGAGGTTATAACAACAACAACCAAAGCCGTAACACTAACCATCACCAACAACAAAATAGAAGACAAGAAGTCGCCAGGTTCATGTTCTTGCACCAACAAAGGAAAGAACTTATCTCGAAACTTACCACGATACCATCAATGCACGCTACATCATAATGGTCCATGTGGTATATGCTTTATCTGTCAAACAATGGGACACCTTGCTAAGGACCGCAAGGAAAAGGATATGTTGGGACTAAACCACTATGTAATCGATGTAAGTATCATCACACGGGTCCTTGCCACGCCAAATGCCGCGAATGCCAAAACCGGGACATCTAGCTGAGGATTGTAAAGGCAAAACTATAATTACATGTTTGGATGTGGGAAGCAAGGACACTATCGGAATCAATGTCCTCAAAACCAAGGTCAACAAGTTGAAGGTGCTCATGGGAAGGCATACATGTTAGAGGAGGAGAAGCTCGTCAAGGTACCAACGACGCCGAAGGCGAAGAAGTTCGAAACTAACAGTCTTATTTCTCCTTATGTACTATGTCATACTAAGTTTATGTTTTCCATCGTATCCGAATCTTTATAACCTAAGATGTAATACTTTTGATAAACCACTCGTTGTAAAATATTCTCATCTATCGTACTTTATTTCCTTTCGATTCGATATCACTTACGAGAATTTTACTTCTTTTTACCTTATCGACCATTTTAACGACACGGTTTAAATCCTTGTAAGCATCGAGAGTTATAACAACTAAACCGAACGTCACATCATCGTTCCTTAATTATACATAGCCTAGCTAACTATGTCTAATTCTGGAGGGATCATGTTATGTTGGGAGCGGTTATTTATAAGTCTTAGTGCAAGCAAAATGTTCACATATTCCACAGTCAAAGTATTACTCATGCGAGATTTATCAAATACGATGTTTTGTACGTCCTCGATCATCGACAACCGTAACGACACTTCTCCATGTTTTCTTTCCTCGATATTCATCACAAACTCAAAAATTCGATAGACCAACACGAATTGAATTCAGGGACTGAATTCCTTTTTGGATGGGCGAATGTGACAACCCGTACTTTCAGGTCATTTCTCGAAACAATTTATGCCTCATTATTTCAACATTTATCGTAAACTAGGTTTACGTGTTCCAAATTCGCGTAACCTTTATGGTTTAGCGGCGAATTCATGATCATAACATCACGTACATTTCATATGGACTAAGATTAGTCTACATTTCATTAACATCATTTGCATCACGTTAGTTCATTCATGACATTGCATTTCACTTGTATCGCGTAATTTTTATATTAAATAAACGTTATCGCGTGAGTTATTATTTTGAATATTTAATCCGTTACTTTCAAAAATGATCCCGACATATTTTTATACTCACATTTAGTTGTAAAAACTATATTTTGAGTTTATCTAGTGTTTTGAATTTATTTGGTATATTAATCGTTAAAGTTAAATTATTACGACGTTTTTCTTAAAAACTATACGATAATTATTTTATCACTCAAATTTCACAAGGAATGTATTTTTACAATTTTTATTATCTCATTACATTCTATTTTGATCTATTAAAAACTTACTTGTACCAAAAAGTTACCATTTACCTTTAATTATACATTTTTCCTACACATGTTACTTATACTCTTTATCAAATATTTACACTACACATTTTAGAAGAAAAAAATAAAAATAAAAAAATAAATATCTACTAATACCTCCCCCCTTGGCCGACCAAGGGGGAGGGGAGGCATTAAAATGAGTATGGCCTTGATTGTTAATAAATTCTACTCATACAAAAGTCTTCACTTACCTCATTTCACTCATACAACACATTATTATCAAGTGTTAGAAAATCATTTTCTCTCTTTGTTATCCATCAAGAACCGGCCATCATAGAGAGTTCACAAGGGATCAAAAATTTTTCTCAAGATTCAAGCATTAACAATCTAGATAACATTCTTTATAAGGTTTTGAAATAAAAACCAAGAGTGTTTAAGTTTAACCTTGTTCTTTGCACCTCATCATATTAACTAGTAAGCATGTTTCTTTCATTTTTCATGTTTCCTTTTCATTTCATATGTATCTTTTCATTTTTGGTACAAACATGCAAGACATATGTTGTTTATACCATTTTTACATGATTTTTAGCAATATATATATATATGGTCATCCTATAATTATCCCCTTGGTATACGTTGGTCTTGATGATGTCTAGGAACCCATGACACCCTAAGAAGGTGTATGGTAGGATTATATTAGCTTTGGAGTTGATTTGAAGGGATTAGAATAGGTTTAGTACGAGAAAAACTATTTTCGATACGTATAAAATATGTTCTGTCCTTGTTTTGATTTTCTGGAAAATCCGACAGTAGGCACGACTTTTGGCCTTGATATTTAGAAAATATACTTTAAAACGAATCCGTGGGCCGCTTGAACGGATAAAAACGGAGTTATAACGAAGAAGTTATGAATTTTTAAAGTTTGGCGATTTAAATATATTATTTTCGAAATTTCAGCATACTATTTTTACTCTATTCGGGTCAAAAACGAGCCTTAAGCTTCACAAATTATTTCGACTTATCAAAATATATTAGTATACTTTGATACGAAGCTAAGGACATATTATACGTGAAAACGGATTTGAAACGACAAAGATATGCACGTTTTCATAAAATTGCGTAACTATTATTTTACGAAAAACTATATTATTTTATTTATGTAATTTTTATTATCAATTCTTAATTATCGATTATTTTATTTATAGAATATTTATTTTTTACTTAATATTGAATTATTTATACTAAATGTAAATTTATAATTTACATTATTTATTTTATTATCTATTAATTCTATTTACTATTTAAAATTATTACAAAATTATTACTTAATTTAATTTCTACTATATTAAGCTTTTAAATTATTACCTCATTTAAAAATATATCATAAAAATTACAATATACTCATTTACCCTTAACATTAAAATATTTCTTTTTTATAATTATTATCATCAATTTTTCAACACATAATTAAAATAAATCATTTATAAGTTATCCTTCAAACCATGAGTAGTAATAATCCTTTCTTAACATTACAATAAATCATTCTTTATAATTTACACTAACAACATCTTTATTTTTGAAAACAATGTTTTTAACTTTTTTACATATTATTAATGCATCTTTTCCATATGTTCTTGTCAGCATTCAACATAATAAAACATTTACATAAACCTGTGATTTCTCACCAACATTATTGTTGACCGCTTTAGCAATGTATTTTCGTGTAACTAAGGCATTATCATCATGGCATGGTTAAGGAACCACCTTTTGAGTCGTGGCGTCGACTTACATCATTGTACATCATGGCACTTTCTTTCAAAAACATCGTTTGGACTTGTAATATATTTATGTTTCCGCAAACTTTGTAAACATTTGGGACCTATACTTTGTAAACTCGATTGTTTTAATAAATCAAACGATGTTCTTTTCAAACGACACTTTAGGTCGCTCAATATAACTGTGAATGTGGTGCTATGACGATCTATCCCGTGAATTCCATTCACGCAAAATGTAAATTGGGGTGTGACATCAATATTAACAAATGAAGAATGCGGTGGACTTTAGAATGGAAAGAACCCAATTGATTACAACAAAATTTAATTATTTAACATCTCGATCCCGATTAAGTGGAAGATGTTTTCATTGGAATATTTATGTTATAAAGCCCAAGGCGTTCTTTAGTTGTCAATATTGTCATTCGATGTTCGATGTCTATTACAGTCTACATTCTATGTCAAGTGTGCAGTAAAATATATGTAAATAGGGAATAGAATAATGCATCGTTTCTCTTACGGCTCTTCTCATATTTAAGATAGTTGAACCCTGAAAACATGGTTAACTCTTTTGTGAAACATAAAGAAGAAGGAAGCAGACAAACATCTCAACTGCTTCGCACCAGTGCTACGTGCTGGTCTATAACCTTGAGTGACGATATGCATAACGGGATGATATAAGAAACACCGAGTTGTTCGTATCTTTGCCACAATTTGGAATCACCTCAAAGGTTTCGAGGATCGATTGTCCTACTAAGCTCAACCTTCTATTAGAGAAAAGGTGCTTAATAGGAACAACAAATACTACAGTAACCGTGAGACAAAAATAATGTGGGATATATTTGGTATTCCATCTTTGATATTCTATCTATTTTTGATATTTAATTTCTGTCCATAGCAATCAATGAACATCTGAGTATACACACCAAGGCGGTGGTTTAAGCCTGCAAATCAAAGATTTCATAAATATACGTATACAAATACAGGAACTGGACATACACGTATGGCATTGCAAACATAAATAATAGTTATCTGTTCTACGTCATACTTGTTTATTATAATAGTAATTGAATTCAAAGATAGCGACAAATAAGGTTTAGTGTTGACAATAGAGTAGCTGAAGATCCGAATTGTTCTTCATAGAGACAATAACAAAGCATTAACAATGGATGAACAGACACCAAGGAAACTTAGTATTACTCAGCTCTGATCTTTTTTCATCCATCATTGATGCATTATCATTTTTTTAATGCATGAATGTTTGTCACAAAGTCGTCGTTCTTGTTATTACATGCAAGAAAATTTGTTCAATTTGCTACATTTCATTACTCGGTAAATACTTTTAAGATAGGGAGGATATTTTATATACATACATGTACTTTGTAATCTCGCTGATGCATAATCCGTTCAAGTTCCGTTCAAACTGTCATTAGACTCTGGTACATTATGAACAGCTGTTGCAACAGATAAAGAAGTAAGAACATGTATACAGTTTAATATAGCATATAATGCCAATCTGTGTTGGGAATAGGATACAAAGGTGCCAACTAATAATTGACTTAGACATAAAGAGAAATATCTGGTCTGCATAACTACAAGTCTTAATTAACACGTTATGAGCTCTTACTATGGCTGCCTAGCGAAGATAAGGAGCTGCAAGTATAGATTGAAAAAAAGAACAGCAACCAAGTGCTGTAGCCATTACTTAGATCGAAAAGGTTTTTTTTGTTATATAACATAAGGCAGAAGGACTTTTTTAACCAAGTATTAGGCATAGATGAAGTGTCAATAGTACATATATCACAACAATATGACAACTGCATCATTACTGCAATCAATGCGGTTGTTGATACACACAGTTTTCTACGCCGAGTTTGTAATAACCTAAATTTTCGTCTCGTAAATTTCCATTATAATTTGAACTTTAGGATCGTCACATCAACTAAAATTCGAAAGTTTAGAACGTGAGCGTAAATTATAAAGACTACCCTATTCGACTTATTAATCTATAGTTAATCTATAATATGATGTATATATTTTATTTTAACCTAAGCTACTACTCGTCTTTGTCCCGTTAAGCCGAACCTACTCTATTTATATTTATGAAATCAACACATAAAAAAATACCTATGATTGGAATTATCACACATTAATATGTCCCTTATGCTAAAACCGATCCTATACATTATTTTGTACACATATTTGTTTTTAAATATAAGATAAGTACATTATTTTTTGGAAAGGATTTGGATCGAAAAGTGGTCCACCGAACTTTCGCAATCAACTCCTTCTTTTCTCTTAAAAGCAGTTACCACATGTACACAATTCACTCACCCATTGAAAACCTAATACGTACTAGAAAAATCGTTAGCCTTCCTTCCTTGCTCTCCGGGAAGATCAAAGTGCGAAGTGGGTAGCAAGGTGGTGATAGGATTCACGGTGGTTCGACTTAAGGTGATCGCGGGTATTATTGGTTTCGAAGAGGGTGTTCGTGAGTTCTTTTGTGCTTCCTTGGCTCTAGCATCCTGTTGGCTATCTGCAACCAATCTTGAGGTACCTACAATTCTTGTTTTGATCTCATCTATTCGACGTACATAGACATATATACACAAAACAGCTTATAACCAATAAATCACATCTTTAATATGATCGACATACTAGAACTAGAGATCGGAGACATTAATTAACGGGATCTTATAGTTTTGGTCTAGGATCTCGGTGATATTTGACATTTGTTTTGGCTCGTAAAATCCGGTGTCGTGTAATGTCGTTATATATGATGTGGGTGTAGACCATGTGTTGAACTATAATTTAAGAGACTTATGCTAATAACCCAAAAACCTTGATCATCCATAACTGTTATCACCTAGTATCATGTAAGAGTTTCTCTTGGACTTGTCTTTGCATGAATTATAAATATACTGACCTATAAGAGTATGTACGTTATGGTTTTGAAATTAAAACATGCAAATTTCATGAATGATATATGTATTGATGTGCATGTCATGGGTCGATGGTGGTTATAAATGGCTGGTCGAATGTGAGTTCTTGGGAAATAGTGTCTCGTTAATCATGTGGGTGTGTGAAAGGTTTTGGAACAAATAGCATGTGCATGAGTCTTGGGTATTAAACTCGGTCTAAGGCATCAAATGAATGTAGTTTTAACATGGTTTTGAGGGTAAGTTCGAGGGTGATCGCAGAATGAATGGTCAAGTCGTATGGCGTTTTGAAAAGTGGTCATGGGAATTGAGTCGTGTGCTAGTCGAATGACATGTTTAATTGGCCGTGATTATAAGTAGTACGATCCGCGATCAAAGGTGAAAATGTGCATTTGAAATAGTTTATATTTGGTCTTGTGGGAGTGAGTTCAAAGCTGATCGCGGAGTTTATGTGTGAGCCGTTTCGAGTTTTGAAAGTGCGTCGGGGGAGTCGAGTCGGGGGTTAATCATAATGTATATTTAGTAGATCGTAAATGTTAATTGTTTGAGCCGCGAACGAGCATGAAAATGGGTCGGGTGTATATGAAAATGCATTATGCAACGTATTGCATCTTTTTGCATAAACTAGATTTAGTTAAATTTTATATATAAGTTATTTACATTTTAAACCTTAGACTTTGGGCATGGGCGCATACAAACCTTGAACTTTGTCAATTTGTCACTTTTGACCCTAATCTTTGGAATCTATCATATTTGACCTCTAACTTTGCTATATTGTCATATTACTAAACCCCTAAGTTTGGCTAATTAATAATTATTACCCTAAAGTATTTATTTGGGTCCATTACTAAAAATGAGAATACGCCGTAATAACTCTAAAATATTAATCGATTTATATAAGCAATAAATCCATTATGACTTAAATGAGCTAATAAGTATTATACGAACCGTAATCCGTGTAGATTCGTTGAAGAAGATGTGACGTTATTTCTTCGTGCTCACATTTTCATTTGCTTTCATTGCTAAGGTGCGGATATTCTACCCTTCTCATTAAAGGTTTATTCTCATGACTTCTCGATCCTTGACTTTGATTCCTTATCTTTGATATGATTCCCTTTGCTATGATTCCTTTGCTATGGTTCCTTTGATATGATTTCATCCGTTATGATATTCGATCGCTATCTGTTTTGTTATGACATTTGTTGTGATATCCGTTGACATCCGTTTGCTATGATATGATTCGGTTCTATCGATATGATTGGTTTGGATATGATATGATTATGGATATGCTTTGGTATGATTTGTTTGGTTTGGTTGCCCGAGCTAACTAGCCATGGAGGTACCATGGCCATGTCATTGATGCACCAATGGCATGACACTATCTGGGGCGGTGTGATTAGTCCCCGGCGTTCCCTTTTGATATGATTATGATATGTGTACACTTGGCCATTATGAATACGTATGTACAGTCTTGAACTGGCATATGTATATATGATTTGTTTTGCAGGGAGCGTATGGATGCATCCTAGGTACTCAGTTCAGTTTTGGTGATGTGGTGCGTGTGTGCAATACACCCCCTCACATTTTGGTACATTGGGCTAGCTACCCATGTACACTTTGATATGATTTGTGGATTGAATATGATATTGGTTATGATTTGTAGATTTGGCTATTGGAGTATCTCCTTTAGTATAGGCGCTCGGGGCAACATTCTGATTCTGGTTATTATATGATTTGGCAGATATGGGTTATGATATGTGATTTGTTAGATTTGGCTATTGGAGTATCTCCTTTAGTATTAGGTGCTCGTGGCAATATTCTGATTTTGGTTAGTATGTGACTATCTGATATTCTGATTCATTCGTTTACTATGCCTATTCAGTCATTCAGTTGACTACTTATTCACTCAGTATTCTTATGTGATTCGTTTGACTATCGGACTCAGTCTTCAGTTCATTTGATTTACTATGCTTTCACTCTATTTCGGTTGGTTGCTAAGCTTATACTTCAGATTACCACTTCATCCGTTTACCGAGCTATTATATAATTATGGGATTCAAGTGTTGAATATGCTATTACATGATTATTTGGTCCATCTGTTTACCATGTTGATTATGATTTCATGATTTTTCTGTCTACTATGTTGGTATGTGGTTACCTGATTCATCTGTTATCTTGCTAATATCTGATTATCCGCTTACCATGCTGTTATGTGACTATTTGATTCGTCTGGTTGCCATGCTAGTATGTAATCATTTGATTTATCCGTTGATCATGTTATACTTATTTCAGTTATTTCGTGGGCTATGATTATCAATTAGTATTCTTATCTGCTATTTGGGACTACCATGATTGTACCTCTGGTTGGTATTTTTCCATTGCTTATGATATTGGTTCGGCATAATAATGAATGATACCTGAATTGTTGACCTGCAATGCTTACACTTCTGTTCATGCTACCGTTTAATGATGGAAATTGGTTCAACTTATGTTATCTGCTTAGTTGACTTGTTTAGTTGCTATGCTATATTCTAGTCTAGTTACTTCATTTAAGTATTACGTTAGATTCGGTATTTCTACGCATACATGTGGTGACATGCTTATACTTCTACCGGTATTTACGCTTGTCATGATATTTGTTACATTCATTAATTCTTAATTATCGACATGTGTGATTGCCATGCTCGCATTTTATTCGGTTTTTCCGCTTTGCTTATAGAATTCAACTTATCTTATATATATATCCGATTATCGATTTGTTGTTTCTTTGTATTTATGATTAGTTGATCCCTTTGGTTGGTTTGCTTGTTCATTATTTGATTACTTGATTTGATTATGATATTGTTCATCAACTCCTATGTGATTATGTCCCGATACTTGTATGTTTGGTTATCTATATGTGCTTATATTTGTTCAATGATTCGCTACTTGGCTTTGGCTTCTTTGATTTCTATTCCTTCTGGATATTTGTTAATATTGTGTTCTGCAGATTCATCATTGACTCATAGACTCATTGTGCTCATTCGTTACGATTTTGTTATCGGTCTCCTCGATTCGTTTTGTATTTTGATTATGTTTAGCTTTTGTTACGTTATATACATTCCTTTGGGCTTTTAAGCTCGGCCGCATTTCTTTTCTGCGGCAGGTTTTAGGTTTGAAGATGGGCTTTGATGGGCTGAGAGTTGGATTATCTGAGTGGGCCAACCCTAGTTACCTTATTATCTTGGATTTATTTTGATGGGCTATTGTTTGATATTTCATTTTTATTTCAGACATATTGGATTTTGTAAGTCATCATTTTATATGACTTGGTACTTTATTTGATAAGACTTCCGCTTGCAAAATTTTTATTAGTATGTTCTGATATGACTCCATAATGTGACATTCGGATCCTTATCAGGTTGGGGTGTTACAATTATGGTATCAGAGCAAAGGTTTCGTCTTGTTGACCTTTGGATTGACCTGTGAGGATTGGGTAGACATTAGGCTTCCGTCTGTTCGATATCTTCGATTCCTTTTGATTGTCGTTCGATTTGACTTGATATTCTTTTGTCTTCACCGATTTGGCCCTCTCTTTTCGCATCAATTTTGTTATTTTGTTTTCGCATCCGTTTGTCGATCGTTAGATGGAGACTAACCGTGGGCCAAGATGATGGTGTTGACACCGCATTCCGCAAGCGGTTTGTCTTTGGAGATGTTCGTGAAATAGAAACCGCACACGCATCGCATTCTTTGGAGACATCGAGGATCTTCTTTGGAGGAGCTGGATGGATCAACCACAGACGCAAAGACGGAGACAAGATTCAACTGGTGGACACTTGGGAGACGTGGGAGCAGAAGAACTATGACCGGTGCACTTTAGACGTACGGAGAAACTACTACCAGGAATTTAGGCATATTGTGGTCAACAGTCCCATCGTTGAGATTTTGAGAAGATTCATCTACTTCATATGATTTGGGCGCGACTTGTGTTACTCAGATTCGTTTGTCATGCGTTTTGAGGCGGTTTGATATTTTGTTAAGTGATTTGATCAGTATTGCTTTTCATTGATTCGTTCATAACTCGGTTTGAATCGTGAAGTTTTATCGTTTAGCATTCTGGTATATCTCAACTTTTCTTTTTGGACCGACAGTAATGAGTCTTGAGGAACCATTTTGTGCAAGTTGGTGGCCTTCTTTCATTGTGATATGGTAAGTTGTTTGATGTAGTTATGCTGTATGTATGTGATCTAACCTGTTTTGGTATGATACTTGATATATGTATGTGAATCTGATTTGATTTGGCATTAGTAGATTATTTGTCGCAACTCATAATTGAATATGATGGCAATAAGGACATGTTCATATGATGCAAGTATTATGGACGCCGATCAACGTGATAATACCGAGATCATATGACTTGAACTTATTGGGATCATACGATGTCTTGAGAAGTGCATGAGTTTAGTACGTTTGATGAATTAGAATTATATCCGTGATTCGTCAGCCTTGATGATATTCTCGACCATGCGGGTATCCTACCCATTCAATTTCACATTTTGATACGTTTTGATATTCCGATATGTGCTCATTGATCATCAGTACTAATATGTTACCCATCTCATTATGAAATCTTGACATGTTTGATAATTCGGTATGTGATTCTCTGATGATTAGCAAGTTCCTTGATCCGTTCGGAATCGGTTTTGATTTGATGAAAATTTCCTACTGTTAAAACCTACCTCAGTATTTGTCTTGTGTGTATACGAGCTTCATGTATCCCTTTGAGGAATTTCAACTATCATCTGGCACCTATTTGTTTTATATTTGTTGGATCAGATTTATTATGATCTGTATTCGGTGAAAAGCCTGCGGCTATCCTAGTTGTCGGACTCGAGTCATGAGAGATAAAACTAATTCCGTTGTGAAGATTCTTTTGGAAGAACCTCTCCGAGTGTGAGGCTAATTATTGGCATTTCTTTTCGTGATTCAGTACGTCCTCTTGCATTACGTCTTTCCAATTTCGAGGACGAAATTTTCTTTTTAGAGAGGAAGAATTGTAATAACCTAAATTTTCGTCTCGTAAATTTCCATTATAATTTGAACTTTAGGATCGTCACATCAACTAAAATTCGAAAGTTTAGAACGTGAGCGTAAATTATAAAGACTACCCTATTCGACTTATTAATCTATAGTTAATCTATAATATGATGTATATATTTTATTTTAACCTAAGCTACTACTCGTCTTTGTCCCGTTAAGCCGAACCTACTCTATTTATATTTATGAAATCAACACATAAAAAAATACCTATGATTGGAATTATCACACATTAATATGTCCCTTATGCTAAAACCGATCCTATACATTATTTTGTACACATATTTGTTTTTTAAATATAAGATAAGTACATTATTTTTTTGGAAAGGATTTGGATCGAAAAGTGGTCCACCAGAACTTTCGGCAATCAACTCCTTCTTTCTCTCTTAAAAACGGTTACCACATGTACACAATTCACTCACCCATTGAAAACCTAATACGTACTAGAAAAATCGTTAGCCTTCCTTCCCTTGCTCTCCAGGAAGATCAAAGTGCGAAGTGGGTAGCAAGGTGGTGATAGGATTCACGGTGGTTCGACTTAAGGTGATCGCGGGTATTATTGGTTTCGAAAGAGGGTGTTCGTGAGTTCTTTTGTGCTTCCTTGGCTCTAGCATCCTGTTGGCTATCTCGCAACCAATCTTGAGGTACCTACAATTCTTGTTTTGATCTCATCTATTCGACGTACATAGACATATATACACAAAACAGTTATAACCAATAAATCACATCTTTAATATGATCGACATACTAGAACTAGAGATCGGAGACATTAATTAACGGGATCTTATAGTTTTGGTCTAGGATCTCAGGTGATATTTGACATTTGTTTTGGCTCGTAAAATCCGGTGTCGTGTAATGTCGTTATATATGATGTGGGTGTAGACCATGTGTTGAACTATAATTTAAGAGACTTATGCTAATAACCCAAAAACCTTGATCATCCATAACTGTTATCACCTAGTAGCATGTAAGAGTTTCTCTTGGACTTGTCTTTGCATGAATTATAAATATACTGACCTATAAGAGTATGTACGTTATGGTTTTGAAATTAAAACATGCAAATTTCATGAATGATATATGTATTGATGTGCATGTCATGGGTCGATGGTGGTTATAAATGGCTGGTCGAATGTGAGTTCTTGGGAAATAGTGTCTCGTTAATCATGTGGGTGTGTGAAAGGTTTTGGAACAAATAGCATGTGCATGAGTCTTGGGTATTAAACTCAGTCTAAGGCATCAAATGAATGTAGTTTTAACATGGTTTTGAGGGTAAGTTCGAGGGTGATCGCGGAATGAATGGTCAAGTCGTATGGCGTTTTGAAAAGTGGTCATGGGAATTGAGTCGTGTGCTAGTCGAATGACATGTTTAATTGGCCGTGATTATAAGTAGTACGATCCGCGATCAAAGGTGAAAATGTGCATTTGAAATAGTTTATATTTGGTCTTGTGGGAGTGAGTTCAAAGTCGATCATGGAGTTTATGTGTGAGCCGTTCGAGTTTTGAAAGTGCGTCGGGAGTCGAGTCGGGGTTAATCATAATGTATATTTAGTAGATCGTAAATGTTAATTGTTTGAGCCGCGAACGAGCATGAAAATGGGTCGGGTGTATATGAAAATGCATTATGCAACGTATTGCATCTTTTTGCATAAACTAGATTTAGTTAAATTTTATATATAAGTTATTTACATTTTAAACCTTAGACTTTGGGCATGGGCGCATGCAAACCTTGAACTTTGTCAATTTGTCACTTTTGACCCTAATCTTTGGAATCTATCATATTTGACCTCTAACTTTGCTATATTGTCATATTACTAAACCCCTAAGTTTGGCTAATTAATAATTATTACCCTAAAGTATTTATTTGGTCCATTACTAAAAATGAGAATCTGTAATAACTCTAAAATATAATCGATTTATATAAGCAATAAATCCATTATGACTTAAATGAGCTAATAAGTATTATACGAACCGTAATCCGTGTAGATTCGTTGAAGAAGATGTGACGTTATTTCTTCGTGCTCACATTTTCATTTGCTTTCATTTGCTAAGGTACAGATATTCTACCCCTTCTCATTAAAGGTTTATTCTCATGACTTCTCGATCCTTGACTTTGATTCCTTATCTTTGATATGATTCCCTTTGCTATGATTCCTTTGCTATGGTTCCTTTGATATGATTTCATCCGTTATGATATTCGATCTGCTATCTGTTTTGTTATGACATTTGTTGTGATATCCGTTGACATCCGTTTGCTATGATATGATTCGGTTCTATCGATATGATTGGTTTGGATATGATATGATTATGGATATGCTTTGGTATGATTTGTTTGGTTTGGTTGCCCGAGCTAACTAGCCATGGAGGTACCATGGCCATGTCATTGATGCACCAATGGCATGACACTATCTGGGGCGGTGTGATTAGTCCCCGGCGTTCCCTTTTGATATGATTATGATATGTGTACACTTGGCCATTATGAATACGTATGTACGGTCTTGAACTGGCATATGTATATATGATTTGTTTTGCAGGGAGCGTATGGATGCATCCTAGGTACTCAGTTCAGTTTTGGTGATGTGGTGCGTGTGTGCAATACACCCCCTCACATTTTGGTACATTGGGCTAGCTACCCATGTACACTTTGATATGATTTGACGGATTGAATATGATATTGGTTATGATTTGTAGATTTGGCTATTGGAGTATCTCCTTTAGTATAGGCGCTCGGGGCAACATTCTGATTCTGGTTATTATATGATTTGGCAGATATGGGTTATGATATGTGATTTGTTAGATTTGGCTATTGGAGTATCTCCTTTAGTATTAGGTGCTCGTGGCAATATTCTGATTTTGGTTAGTATGTGACTATCTGATATTCTGATTCATTCGTTTACTATGCCTATTCGGTCATTCGATTGACTACTTATTCACCAAGATTCTTATGTGATTCGTTTGACTATCGGACTCGCCTTGATTCATTTGATTTACTATGCTTTCACTCTATTTCGGTTGGTTGCTAAGCTTATACTTGATTACCACTTCATCCGCTTACCGAGCTATTATATAATTATGGGATTCAAGTGTTGAATATGCTATTACATGATTATTTGGTCCATCTGTTTACCATGTTGATTATGATTTCATGATTTTTCCATCTACTATGTTGGTATGTGGTTACCGATTCATCGTTATCTTGCTAATATCGATTATCCGCTACCATCTTTGTTATGTGACTATTTGATTCGATGCGGTTGCCATGCTAGTATGTAATCATTTGATTTATCCGTTGATCATGTTATACTTATTTCGCTTATTTCGGCTATGATTATCAATTAGTATTCTTATCCGCTATTTGGGACTACCATGATTGTACCTCGGTTGGTATTTTTCCATTGCTTATGATATTGGTTCGGCATAATAATGAATGATACCTGAATTGTTGACCTGCAATGCTTACACTTCTGTTCATGCTACCGTTTAATGATGGAAATTGGTTCAACTTATGTTATCTGCTTAGTTGACTTGTTTAGTTGCTATGCTATATTCTAGTCTAGTTACTTCATTTAAGTATTACGTTCGTTCGGTATTTCTACGCATACATGTGACTGACATGCTTATACTTCTGCTGGTATTTCTGCTTGTCATGATATTTGTTCTGTTCATTAATTCTTAATTATCTGACATGTGTGATTGCCATGCTCGCATTTTATTCAGTTTTTTTCCGCCTGCTTATAGAATTCAACTTATCTTATATATATATCCGATTATCTGATTTGTTGTTTTGCTGTATTTATGATTAGTTGATCCACTGGTTGGTTTGCTTGTTCATTATTTGATTACTTGATTTGATTATGATATTGTTCATCAACTCCTATGTGATTATGTCCCGATACTTGTATGTTTGGTTATCTATATGTGCTTATATTTGTTCAATGATTCGCTACTTGGCTTTGGCTTCTTTGATTTCTGTTCCTTCTGGATATTTGTTAATATTGTGTTCTGCAGATTCATCATAGACTCATTGTGCTCATTCGTTACGATTTTGTTATCAGTCTCCTCTGATTCGTTTTGTATTTTGATTATGTTTAGCTTTTGTTACATATATCATTCCTTGGGCTTTTTAAGCTCACCGCATTTCTTTTCTGCGGCGGGTTTTAGGTTTGAAGATGGGCTTTGATGGGTGAGAGTTGGATTATCCGAGTGGGCCAACCCTAGTTACCTTATTATCTTGGATTTATTTTGATGGGCTATTGTTTGATATTTCATTTTATTTCGGACATATTGGATTTTGTAAGTCATCATTTTATATGACTTGGTACTTTATTTGATAAGACTTCCGCTTGCAAAATTTTTATTAGTATGTTCTGATATGACTCCATAATGTGACATTCGGATCCTTATCAGGTTGGGGTGTTACAGAGTTGGTATCATTATACGACTTTAACAGACAAATATTAACATAGTCGACCATTCTGAGGTTCCCCTGAAATCCCTTTTTCCATTTCAACACTCTTTTTGCAAAAGCATGCACTAGACTTATTGCTAGACTTCTGGGATAACAAAAGGAATTCGAGGGGAAGCACAGATTGGGCCACTATGTCAAACATTGTATGTTAATATTTTCAAATGAAGAGCGTCGTGTACTTTAGAGTGAGAAAAATCTAATTGATGACTAATCGACTGGAGACTTTGCACTGTAAAGCACACAACGTTCTTTATTTGACAATGTTGACATCCAATGTTTCATGTCAATTATAGCCTAAATTTTATACCAGGTGTGTAATCTGTGCATATAAGAGTTTTTTATCGAACAAAATGATTTTTATTCCAAAAGTAACATAAAAATTCAGAAACAAACATTGCGACTTGTTGGTTTTTATCGCACAAAATCCATTCTTTTGCATGTTTTTAGTTCCGCCCACACAAAGGTCTTGATCAATAATAAAATTTTGTGTACAAAGAAGTATGGGAAACAAAAATGGATGTTGAGAAAAAGTAGCCTACACCAATTCACTTGTCACAACATCCTCTTCAGTTTCACATCTTTCTTTGGTAGAACGCACTCTACCTATGATCAGGGCTTTTTGCGGGACTGAATATGGTAAACACGCATGAGACAACCATATAGCAGTCCTATTTACGCCTCAAAGATATGAAAATGCAAGTATTGTCGTCGTGGCGGCAAGTTAGCAAAGCCGAGTTAAAAGACATTGAATAAAAAAATGTCTAAACAAATAACGGGGCTCAGATCTGTATATATTGTTCAACTCACAAAGTTGTTCGTATTCGTATTAGCTACAAGTGAACACGGTTGCAAATCAAGTATTTGAACTTTGCCATCCATTTGTTTCCATGCTAACTTACGGTCAGATCTTCCAAGACACTCTTCATTGGTCTCAGATTACAAAAATCATCACAGCCCTATGGAATGGGTGCGTAACCGGGTAAAACGATATGTCAGCCTGCCATGGCTGCAAACACAAATCTATTCATGATGCTCCACCAAGATACAGCCTGCTTTCAGCCATCATATTTCAGCTACACAAAACCAACCCGCATAACGAAACCATTTAGCAGTCCTACTTAGCCCCTAAGGTACGCGAATGCGTGAGCCACACCCATAGATTCCAAACGCTCTAAGAATGTGCATCAATGGTTTCGCATAAGCAAAGCATCATCAAAGTAAGTATGACAACAGCGGCATGGCTGCAAAAGTCATACATGATAAACTATAAATTTATTTAAAGCCCATAAAAAGCAACATCGTATTGCGGTTTCAAATTAAGCGATACGACAATGTTCTATCCCTACTATAACAGGCATCCAATCACAAAAATGTTGAAACAAATAAGTGGGCTCAGATCTGTATACATTGTTCAACTCATTGTTCCTATTCCATAGTGGATGCAAACGAACATGGTTACAAAGCAAGTATTTGAACTGTACCATCTTCTAAGACTCTTTTCGTTGCTTTCAAATAACAGAAATTATAACAACCTTATAAAATGGATGTGTAACCAGATAAAAGGACATGTGAACCTGCCATGGCTGCAAACACAAATCTTTTCATGATTCCCCGCCAAGATACAGGCTACTTTCATCAATCATATTCCAGCTACAGAAAATTCATACAATACTCGGCTTAGTATTAAAAAAAATAATAATAAAAAAAAAAAAAACCTAAACTTTGTAAATATCTAGACAAAACACCGTATTGTCTCAAATATTTAAAACAACATTTGTAACCATGGTTCAACTAACAGAACGACACAATTACAAAAAGGCCTGCCCCACAACTGTCATAAACATCAAGCACATGTACCATAGACATAAATAATATTTTTGTTGAAACTTACTTATGCTTAGAGCATTAGCTGCATATCAACGATCCCGTAGCATATAGTTAGAAACTAATGCACTAAGCACAAATAAGTTGTTCAAAAGCAGCAAATGTGTCTATTTTTCTCAACAACCACATTAAACAGTTGCAACATAAGATCCTTACAACTGAGAAATTGTCTAACTTCGTAACGGCAAACAATAAGGCAATTGTGAATGAAACAACCAACGGATTGTTTAAAAAAAAGGCCACAGGAACCAGGACTCAGCCAAAAACACCTTGATCCATGTAAATTGCATGTAATCTAGCTTGAAAGTAATCAGATATGCGCATGCCGCATGTGTATTGTAGCAAGGGTTTCACTATACGTAGGTTTTCTAGATTGTTCGAATAAAATCTATCCAGAAAAAGACATATAAAGAGCTACACACATACCCAAATCTAAGAAGAACCATCCAATCCCCAATATGTGACTAGTTTTTAGAGAGAAAAGAGTATGCGTGTTTTTCAGAAAGAGAGCAGAACCTTATCGAATGTTCTAGGGGATGGGAGTATTTTTTTGTATGTGTGGATAACTTTTGTGGATCACATGCTGTAGCTTGATATGGCCTTTTGACGAGAAACAACTAATACGATGTCGTTTGAAACCCAACACAGATACACGACATCGTTTTGTGTATCAATGTAACTTCAACGTATTCCAACTGTAATTAGTGGGGAAGGAGAAGTGTAGCGGCAGTTTTTTGTTTTGCCCAATACTAGGTCATTTTTATGGGCTTTAAATAAATTTTAATGGCAACTCACCTTCCTTGAATACTACAATAATTGTTTGCCATTTCTTTTGTACTTTGTTTTGGGTTTGATCCTTTTAATATATGTTCTTTTATATATGTTTCCTTTTAAAAAATTACGGGTTCACATATATAATCATAATTCACTCATATTAAGTACATAAGAAAATACATTTAATCCACATCCAACATGAAAACCGGGTTATATATTTTATTTTTAGAGTCTTATACACTTAAATGAGTTCACAGTTAATCTTTAATACTTATTCAACCCAAATATGACCCGTTTATTAAACGGGTTAGAAGTGTTGACATGTTATTGACGCAAACATGTTTATCCTCAATCAAAACATGTTTAACTTCGTTTCGGGTTCATGTCTTTTATCGTATCGATTATCATGTCGTGTCAAGAATTGCCACACTTAATATATACCCTTGCAACTCACTACTTTTTTTCCCCATTTATTTTTCCCCTTATCTCACACACACACACACACACAGACAAACACAAACACACACACACACACACACACACACACATATATATATATATATGGAGGTGGCGATGTCATTTAGAAAAGGCCTAAAAAGGTCTAAAACGATGTCGTTTAATACTTCTAAACACAAATGATGACAAGTACTATAGAAAACGATGACGTATAATATTCTTAAATCCAATGACGTAGTTATGCGTACAAAGTGTTGTTTTACTCTGTTGAAGACGTCGTTTTAAAAAATGTACATATTTACAAAACAGTCCCTGATGACGTACCCTCCGCTCTGCTAACGAGCGTTACCGTCACTATGGTACTTAGCTTACCATTTGTACAAAGGGTATGATGAACCCTCCTAAAGGAAGAAGCCTATGCCTTGACCGCACCCAAAGCACTCATAGTGTCTAACCTCGTCGAGGTTCGAGCACGGCCTCCATCAGCGATCGTAGCCCCTCAATCAAGGCCTCCATCACCGCACGGGCCCCTCATCAAGGCCTCATCACTGTATGGAGCCCCTCCATCAAGGCCTCCATCACCATGACGGAGCCCCTCTGTCAAGGCCTCCGTCCATGCACGGAGCCCCTTCGTGCCTCCAGAAGAGTTTCATTTTGAAGAAGAATGGATTCTTGAAGTTATACTTTTGAGAAGTGATAATCTGATAAATCGTGATTACTGGCGATAGTGCGAATCCGTGGGAGAGATAAGCGCCGTATGTAGGCCGTATCACGAGGAAAAGTCGGTCACCAGTATGAAGGATAGGTTGGCGCCGTATTGTTTAGAGCTTACTCGGAATGTGTTTGGAACAAAACAATATGATTAGTAAAACAATATGATTAGTTGCATGCTTGTCTAGATGCATCGTTGTCTATGTTTGTATTAGGAGCATACGTTGCAAATGCTCGTGAGTCATTAGGGTTTCTTGTCTATAAAAGGAACCATAATAGTTTGTATTAGATAAGTTTTCTAAGTCTTTCAAGTCTTGTAAAATATCCGAAACATAGAGTTTCAATAATCAAAAGATCCATAGAGGATCTAAGAGTTCTTAGTTATTATAACTTGTATTTTCATTCCGCTAAAGAATACGAGTTGTAGAGATCTTCTATTAGTTTGCTTGTGATTACATAGGCAACACTAACGATCTCCGAGTGCTTAAGATCTATCAAGGTCTTTGTGTTTTCAACAAGTGGTATCAGAGCCTCGGGAAAGTCTCTACGATACTAAGAACCATTCTCACCCCCATACAACCAAACATACACTCACCATGCACGGATCGATAATGGCGAAGTCACCAACACAAACAACACCAACACCACTTCCATGCAACGACTTAGTCTTTCAAGCAAGTAATGGTAAATTTCCTTATTTAAAAGGAAGAGTATGATCTTTGGACTATGAAGATGGAAAAGCTGGATTTTCAATATTGATTGGAATCATGGGAGGTAGTAAAGAAAGGAAGCAGTCTAAAGAAAATGATACGAGACGGGGATGGGAAGTTTATCATGGCTCCTCCCAAAGCTATTTGAAGAGGTCTTGGCTATGCGAGAGAGCACAAAGTAAAACTATTCTACTTCAAGCCATTCACGAAGATCACTGTGTGATTTTCACCATATGGATGATGCAAAGGACATATGGATGGCTCTCAAAGCAAGGTTCGGTGGAAATGAAGAATCGAAGAGAATGAGGAAGTCCATCTTGAGACAACAATTTCAAGACTTTAATATCTCAGAAGAAGAAGGTATCCACAAGGATCGACGGGTTCCATAGGATTTTGAGTCACTAAACCGGTGAATGCAAAACGACAATGATGATTGCAATTCAAAGTTCCTCGATCCTTGCCTCCATCATGGTTACATGTAAGTATAGCCCTCGAGGCTAAAGGTGGGTTGGACATGCTCACCTTTGATGAGGCAGCCTGAGACTCGAACTCTTGAAACGATGTCGAACTCCCTACCGTACATCTTCTTCTGGCCATGCAGCTTTTGTTGGGACATCTCACTCCAACATGATGGTACATGCTCCTAGTTCCACCTACTTTCCATCATCATCTTGCACTCCCACTCCACCACATAACACTCGTCCCACTCCACCATGTTCTCAAACTAAGACTAGTAGTGTGATGGAGGATGTTCTTCATTCATTTGTTGCTGATTATGATACTCAGCAGTATCTTGCATATGAAGACTTTGATCAGTTGGACCCACTTGAAATGGAGGAGATGGCGAAAATGCGGTGGCATTCTTTGTCGGTGGATATCAAAGGTTTGAAGAGAAGTGCGGAAGGAAGTTTGCTTTCAAGGAAAGGAACCACTCGCTTTGGCGGGAGAAAAGTCAAGTGTTTCACTTGCCACGGATGGGGCATTTCTCGAGGAATGCAAAGGCGGAAGAGTGGAGATGGAGCTAACTACATTTCCTATCGGTGAAGCAAGAGGGCTGGAGCTTGACTCTTCTCACCATGGATGAGCAGGTCAAGCTGGTGCACATGAACACGTGAATGAGGAAGCTCATGATCTTGATAAGCTTGGATTCTTGGCAAGGTGTACTTGGATGAAAGGCATGATCGGTTTGCCTTGATGGGACTATCTCGGTACACAATTGTATATTTGGTTGTAGTCTAAGATACAACGAACTTAAAGAAGAGTATGATGCTATGAAACCTAAGTTCAATGAATGCTATGTTGAAAATGAAGCTCATAAACTAGCATTAAAAGCGTAGAAAGACAAAAGTATGGTTTCAAAAGAATCAAATAGCTTATGAAGAAAAGATAAAGGTGTTACAGGTTTGATCTAGAAGTTGCAAATAATTACTTAAAAGCTATGCGAGAAAGCAAAGGTGAAGAAGCTATGTCGAGAACCTAGAGCTTAAAGAAAAACTAGGCGAGGAAATAGCTAGGAATAAACAATGGTTAATTTCGGTGATAATCGGCTAGAGAAATCTATAACGATCAATCGGTAACTCTCGGCTTAGGTTTAGGCTTTCAAAAGTATGTAGGATTGGAAGCTAGGAATGATGGTCGTAAATCAACACTGTGAGGTTAGCTAACTTTGTAAAGAAGGTAATATGCATGTTGTCCTGGACCTATTAGAGGTGAATTTATGCCCATAGACCTATCCATCCTTTGTTGACTTTGATGGATCACATCATCTATATGGCAAAAGTCAAAGACTTACGGACCACGATACCTCATCTAATGACTTTGTCTCTTGCTACGGCGGTGACAATTCATCGGATCAAGGGTCTACTTCCTATGAAAGCGTGATTCAAATGAAAGTCGACCTTCCCAAGCCCTCACGAGCCTACACCCAAGCCTGCACCCCAATCTACTTACAAGCCTTCTAGGGAAGGCTGGCGAGAATCAACTTCCAAGGCAGTTTCTTGAAGATTTATCTTTTAAATCTTTGCATAATCGATCTGTTAAAACAATTCCTTGAATGTTTACGATTTAAGTATACGCATGTAATCAAACATCTCCCTATTTGAATAAATCTTCCAAGAAGAAGACATGTTTTGTATGTGGAAGTAAATTTCATTTAATTAAGGATTGTGATTTTTATGAGCAAAGATTGGGTGCATGTGCTACTCGTGAAACATAAATCTAAGTGGACCAATGTTGATAATATTCCACCTTATGTCCCCAAGCGACTATCTTGACTCTCATTGGAGAGGTTCGGTTGCGAGACCTTATGTGCAACCAACTAGCCCATACTTTAATCATGGTTATTGGCCTACATATGTTGACTCTATGTATCTTTGGGATGGGATATGGGACTCTTCTTTGTGAAGCCCTCGGCGAGTTGTTCTTGGACTATCAAGGACCCAATCATCAATGGAGGACCAAGAACAATGGTGGATCCTCTAGATCTTCATGGCCTACACTGTGATCCACAAGGCGGGTTCAAGTCGATAATGACTTGAACCTCCTTTGAATACTAACTATATGTATATATTTTGTTGTTGTTTGTAGGATCATCCCTTAAGCATAAAAATATTGGTATTGTTGATAGTGGTTGTTCGGAAGCATGTGCGGGAGCAGAGATATGATGCACAATTTTGTTCCTATAGAAGGAGGAGGCAATGTGACTTTTGGAGGAAGTGATGGGAGTATCACGGGAAAGGCACCATAAAGACACCTCATCGGATTTTGAAAATGTGTACTATGTTAAGGAACTTCAGCATTTCAACTTGTTCTCCGTTTCACAAATCTGTGACACCAAGAACAAAGTACTCTTCTCTGAGAATGAATGTCTTGTGCTGTCTAAAGACTTCAAACTCCCAGAAGAAACTTCAATTCTGCTGAAAGTTCCTCGAACTCACAATTTGTACACATTCAACCTTAATGAAGTTCAACCTGCTGGTGACCTCACTTGTTTGGTGGCTAAAGCATCTCTTGATGAGTCTACTAAATGGCATAGGAGGATGGCTCATGTGAATTTCAAGACCATAAACAAACTCTCTAAAATGGGTCTTGTTGAAGGTCTTCCCTCCAAAGTTTTCACCAATGATCATAATTGTGTTGCATGCAACAAAGGAAAACAACACCGAGCCTCCTACAAAGCTATCAATGCTATGAGCATCATTTACGAACCTCTTGAGTTGCTCCACATGGATCTGTTTGGTCCAACTCAAGTCGAAGCATTGATCATAAGTACTTACATTTGGTTATCACCGATGGCTATAGCGATTTTGTTGGGTTTTCTTTCTAAGAACCAAAGATGAAACATCTCTAGTCTTGTTGAATTCATCACCCTCGTTGAAAATCAGTTGAACAAAAGGTTAAGGAATTCGGTGTGATAATGGGACGAGTTCAAGAATGCTATTCTTATAGAACTACTGTAGGTCAAAAGGTATAAAAGGGACTATAGTAATCCAAGAACCCCACAACAAAATGGGGTGGTGAAAGAAAGAATAGGACCTTAATAGATTTGCAAGATCAATGCTTGCGGACTCTAAACGCCTACTATGTTACGGGTGAAGGCTGTTGGCACGGCGTGCTATGTGCTAAACAGGGTCTCCATTACTAGACCACAACTCAAAACACCATATGAACTTCTCTTTGGGAAGGTTCTGTCATTCACTACCTAAAACCTTTTGGTTGTCAAGTGACCATTCTAAACACCGGTGATCCGTTGGGAAAGTTTGATGAGAAGGCGATGATGGTTATATTGTGGGTTATTCAACTCATAGTAAGGCATCATGGTGTACAATTTGCAAGCCAAGAAGATAGAGAGACTTTGAACACGAGATTTTGGAAGATAAGCCTAATGTTCAAGGACGGGGTCATACGTGGTCTTTTGACCTTGACTATAGCGATTATTTGGGTTACACTAGACATTTGGCTAACCAAAATGCGGGTCCTCAAGAGTCTCCCACTAACAATGCGGTACCTTGGATGATGACTACGAAAATGAGTTTGAAGATGATGAGCAACCTATACTTGTGCCTTCTTTCTCCCCAACAATATTGCGGTACCACCTCAAGGATATTCTTGATAAGAGTGATGAAGATGAATCACATTATCTTTGAGGACCTTGCTAGGCTTGGACTCAAGAATTTGCGACTAAGCTTGAAGCGAGAAAAAGCGAATGGAGAGGTTGCTAATGAAGAGTCGATGAAACCATGTTTCTCTTGAAGTTGATTCTGCCACACCTACCATCCACAAATCCATTGAAGGCTATCTTGTTTCTTCTCATGTTCCTTCTCAAGTGTCTTGGACTTTGGAGAACCTTATACACGCTTTCCAAGACCCTCGGATCTTGGAAATCATCAACAAAGTGGCATCTTCACCTCACCCTCTTATGATCTTGAGTTTGAACCAACTATCACTAATCTTGATTCATCCATTGAAGTCATCCCTTGCTACTCGGAGGATCAATATTGCTCATCCTCGATCCAACATTATAGGTGATCTTCGGCACTGTTAGAACTCGAAGGGCTATAACAAGTCCTCGGTTTGGACATGATTGCTTTTCTCTTATGTCTCCAACCGGCAAAGAGACAATCACACGAGACTTCAAGCATTGTACATTTGCTTGTTTTCTTTCTCAAGTGGAACCAACAAGTGTTTCTCAAGCTCTTAACGATTCAAGGTGGCTAGAAGCAATGCAAGAAGAGATGCAACAATTTCACAATCGGCAGGTTTGGATCTTGGTTCCACTCACGATGGCAAATATGCCATTGGGACAAAGTGGATTTTGAAGAATAAGAGAGATGCTCGGGGTGTTGTGATAAAAACAAAGCAAGATTAGTGGCTCAAGGCTTGAGACAAGAGGAGGATTGATTATGATGAAGTGTTTGCACTGTTGCTAGAGTTGAAGCCATTGAATTTTCTTGGCTTATGCTTCTTACATGGGTTTCATGGTGTATCGGATGGATGTTAAAGGTGCTTTTACGTATGGTGAGATTGAAGAGGAGGTTTATGTCACTCAACCCAAGGATTTGAAGACCGGATCACCCAAATCATGTTTACAAGGTTGTTAAAGCTCTCTATGGCTAACATCGGGCACCTAGAGCTTGGTATGCTAGGCTTTCATCCTTCTTTGAAGCATGGCTATAGGAGAGGTGCTATTGATAAAACTATGTTCCTAAAGAAGAATTACTCGGACATCATTCTTGTGCAAGTTTATGTGGATGACATTATTTTTGGCTCCACAAAGCGAAGCTTGGTGCGAGGGAATTTGAGGAACTAATGAAGGAGAATTTCGGATGAGTGCTATGGGAGAGCTTACTTTCTTTTGGGTCTCAAGTTCGTGAGAAACAAGATGGCATCTTTATCATCAAGATAAATATGTGAGGACATTTGAAGAAATTTGGTATGGAAGGTGTTAGGGCGCCACAACACCTTATGAAGCTCAAAGACAAAAACAAATAATGAACGGATCTACACAGTGAATGTTCATACATGCAGGTCCATGATTGGTTCATTGATGTATCTAACGACTTCAAGACACGATATTACTTTTCTTTGTGAGTGTTTGTTCTCGACATCAAGTCACTCCACTTACTTCCCATCTCAATCTTGTCAAGAAGATCTTTAAGTACCTCAAAGGCCAACCTCTTTTAGGCCTTTGGTACCCAAAGAGTCTCCTTTCAAGTTGGAAGCATATAGTGGCGGTGATTATCTTTGGTGCAAATCTGGATAGAAGATCCACAATTGGAGGCGCCAATTTCTTGGAAAGAGGTTGATTTCTTGGCAATGCAAGAAACAAACCATTGTGGTGCCTCAACTCTTGAAGCGAGTATGTTCTTCTTGCAAATTGTTGTAGACGGTCCTTTGGATTCAAAACCAATTCTTTGGACTATGGGTACAACTTCATGAACACAACAATTTTATTGATAATCAAAGTACCATCTGCATAGTCAAAATCCGGTTTTCACGATCGAACAAAACACATTGAAATCGGGCACCACTTTATAAGAGATGCATATGAAAACATTTGATAAAAGTGGCTAAAATTCATCTTGATGATAATGTGGCGGACTTGTTAACAAAAGCTTTTGATGGACCAAGGTTTCAACACCTTGTGGTCAATATTGGAATGCTAAACCCTTGATTGCAAAGTTTAAGGGAGGCATAGGCCTCGGGGAGGCATATGCCTCGGGGAGGATTTATGCAAACTCGCATATTTTTGTGTGTTATTTTGTTTACTAACACTAACTTTCTAATAATTCTTTAGTTTGTTTGTCTTTGTGTTGTTCTTGTGTGTTTTGTATACATTTTGCGGTTATGCGGATTGCATTTTGTCTATTCCTTATGCGAATTGCGGTTTGTCTATTCCATGATCAAGATCAAATTCATCAAGTGTGGTTCATTGGTATATGGTCAAGATAGCTAAAAGATTGTTGCTTGTTTCTTACGAAATTAAAATCTTGAAGCAAACAATTTGATTCCTTGAAGTTATAATCTTGAAGAAAAGAAATTGAAGTCAAATTGTTCTTTCATTCATTCAAGAAAGCAGTTTGACTTACGACACAAAAGTCAACCTACTACAAATGCATCTTCAAGATCTGAGCTATACACTTACGCTAATCCTAATCTAGTACATATCATCTATTCCAACATCTAAGTGAATGTTGGATATGCATGATCGCTCACATCTTTCACACTAGATCTTTGGATATGCGTTTGTGGGTCTTGCATAACCACCCATTCCGTCTATCTCGATGGTCGGATATGCATGACCAATCTGACGAAGATGCTAAGGACCAAAATGGAGAGGATGGATTGATGCAAGCGTTGATGATGACGATGACCACACATGATGATGGAGAAAATAACGTCTCTGTGTGCTTCATCTATGTATTTCAACCAAAATGCAATCCATCCACCCTCCTAAGCCCTTCTCTTATCGATGTGTGTTGATGCACCAAAAGCTGGCGCGGTGAGACCAAGAACCACCTCTCTATCTTTGGGAGTGGCGGATTCTGGCACGAGGCCTTTGTTGAGGCCGAGGTCTTTGGAGGTTGGGAGTATGATGTTCCCTCCTTATAGGAGTCATCGAGAATCATCGTGATTCACTTGGATTCACTACACTATCATCTTCTGAAGAAGGGAGAAAGGGTGATTTATTTGGTCGTGGATAGGGTTGAGGAAAGTAATGTAGCCATGGGTTTGAATCACCACTTGATGATGATGAAGAGGATGATGAAGATGATGTTGTGAGATCTATGATCTCAGGTTTGGTATTCATGGTACAATTTGGTTAATTGGGGTTTGTTTTGAATCTAGGGTTTGTGGTAAATATTTGGGGATCTTTGATGAAGAGATAAGTATGCATTGGGATCATTTTATAGACGGGTTCGAGGTTCAATGAGAATTAATGCGAGTGGGTGCACGATAATTCTAGAAACTTACGAAGATATTCTTATCTTTGATGGTTTCTGTTGAAGTGTATAACTTGATTGACCATATGTTTCTATTTGAAGTGTTATTTTGGGTTTGGTCAAAGATGAAATACACGTAAGCAACGGTCAACAAGCGGTCTATTTTCTTTGACTATATTTTGGGCAAAACTATCACTCCACCATCACTCTCTTGAACAAACCAATTCCTCTCATCCTGCATCCACAAACACTCACCATTACGAGAAACATAACCCTAAAACTCATATCCTCATGGCTCTTGAATTTAAAATGATCACAACAAAGTTGCATTTACGGGAAAAGGTAAGGGATATGAATTATGCAGAACCAATGGTGGAATTCTTGAAAAGGTCCAAGATTTGTTATGCTCTAACACATTCTCCGAATGAGATATATGAATCTTTGGTTACTCGGTTTTGGGAATCTGTGAGAAGAGGAATGAGGCAGAGATTAGGGTTGTGATTGATGGAGCAGAGCACATAGTGACGAGAGGACCTAATAAGGAGGAAGCTTCGCTTGGAAGATCTTGATGGAGAATTTCACTCTAATCGGGAAGAAGTGCTTCTTGGGCTAAGAGCAATTGGCTATCGAGGTACAAGGACTAATATGTGGTGAAGAAGGAACTTTGCGAAGTGGAGGTTCTGGTTCACACGTTGCTTCAATGCATAAGCAACAAGTCGGGAGGATGGGACCAGTTCTCTACCCAACTAGGATGTGGTATTGTGTGTCTTTCTCGAGGGTAACTTACAATTTTCTAAGTATATTTTTGAAAACATGGTTGAAAATCTTCAAAGGAAAAAGACTAAGTTTTAATGTACCCAAGGTTTACGCAAATGATTTTAGACACCACTACCCAAGCCCAATCCTTTTATCCCATAGGCGTTTTAAGCGCTAAATTGTTTGCAACCATGAGAACTCACTTCGGGGAACATCATCCTTGCTTGCGACCATGTTGCCCCAAGGCAATGAGGTGGCGATGAGGAGAATGTGACTAATAATCCTCCTTATCCACTGTTGCTCTTGATGGTAATCCATTAGTTAACATTGATGAGGGCCCTCATCAACTGTTGAAGCAACTCATGTTGCTCGGACCGACCACCTTGTCCCGGTCCACCACCGCACGGGTTACTCATGATGAGTCGATCTTAATAGGCGCCCACACCAAGTCCCTGTTAGGGATCCTCTCAATGAAGATCTTCCTCACTTTGAGCATGACCATGATTCTCTTGAAAGGTCCAATGAAGCTCCCTTTACCACGAGCAATCTGCTTTGGTGGGCCGAGGACCTATTACACTCTCATCTGTCTATGCTCTTGTCAGCGGTATCTCTTGAGGTGTCTAGTGCGAAAAGGAGCTTGCGAGACCAAGTCTTCTCTTGGTAGTAAGATTGAAGCTGAGAATAAAGTCAAGGAATTAGAGGACAAACTTAAAGGGGCTCAAAAGGAAGCTTGTGGTTTCTTCGATGAAGAACAAAAGTACCTCGGTTTGGGTCTCTTGATATGTTGGTGATGTGTCTCTTAATGATCCTTCATCGATAGTTCTTTGCTTCCTCAAAGAAGAAGGAACATTCTTTACAAAAGAAGAAAGAGATCTTATTTAAGTAAGGTTTCTTACGAAGCTTCAAAGGAACTGGTGTTGACAAGGCTGCATCTGGCGATGTGCAAGCGGAGGATGTATCTTGGATCATGGTCAATCTTCATCATTCAAGAACCAACAGGCCCTTCACCTTGAGATCATTACGATGATGTTGTCATGACCACTCCAGTTGATAATCTGCATCAACATGTTTCTCCTTCGGTGACTTGGGTATTTCTACGGAGGTTCCTTTCATTGATATAGCGAAGATGAGTGTGCTAAGAAGCACGATGATAAAGGGAAAGATGTAATAGCGAAGATGAGCTTGGTCCGGACACGGTAAGTGAGGAGGAAAGACTAGGACAAGCAAGTAGATTGGTGAGTTTGAAAAGTCAAAGAAAAGTGAATTATTGGCTCGACAACATGAAGCAGAGGACTTTTCATCTTTACCTCTGAGAGAAGAAGAGAGCTGGATGCAGCTGCGTGTTCGGATGCTGCTTGAATCTTGGGATGCTCTAGCGAGCAAGTTATTTCAAGACCTTCTCTTGCTCAAAGTATACTAGGTGGAGATTTCAACGATGAGAGTTATGTGGATCAAATGATGGCTCGGGGAAGACAAAGGAAGCAAGAAGCTATTGCACAAAGGAGAGCCATCAAAGCTCGGAAGAACAAAGAGAAACCTCCTACTAAATCGAAATGAGGCGGTGGTGAAAAATCAATGCTCGATGTACAACTCGGCTTAACAATGAAACAAGTCAAGGCTTTTCACGATCATGTCCGGTTCGCAAATATAAGCAGATCATGGGGACAACTCATCATCTTGACACATTCTACCAACTTGAAAAGGATTCTTTGGGAATGAAGTTGCTCGAAGCCAAAAGACTCAAGTCGATGATGCTCCACCAAGGCGACTTCTCCGGTCATTTCTCTTGAAGCATCTCTGAAGTTGCTTCTTCTCTGACAAGGGTCCATCTGTTGAACCATCTACCAATTCTCTGAAGCACACGATGTATCGGCTCCCACTTCATCTGTGGCAACCGTTGACACACAAGAAGATTCTAAAGTTAAGGAAGGCGATCTCGTTGAAATAAAAACAAAAGGGCAATAAAGATGCTTCACGGGATGAATGCACTACGTGAAGGTGTTCCAACAAAGTCTCCTCTACCTCTTCAAGTCTTACCACAAATGTTCAAGCGAAAATGCTCCTCCGGGAAATCTATAAGCTGGTAGGAGGAAGAAGAGAATGGCCAAAAGATCTCCTTGGATCTTGAAGGCGATGACTCAACTTTCATTATAGAGGGTTCTGCTGCTGATTTTCTGAGGAGATCAAAATGTGTTGGTCAAATGGAATCGAAGGATGATGAGATGAATGTCATTCATCGAAAGGATTCCACTTCAATGGAATTCACCTTTACGAAGGAAATTCTACACTTGATAGGCAGGCGGTTGCTTACTCTGTACACTCTTGTTACCACCCATTCTGCAACAAGGAACCACAAGGTTACGGGATGTTCTTACCAGGAGATCTTCAAGTCTGTTAAACTCTCATTCTCCCAATAGTAAAGCACATTCCATTTGGGAGAACTCGCATCGGTGGAAGGTTGCGTCACGGAGATTCTATCCTCTCCTCGTGTGCATGTGCTTGAGACTAAGGGTGGAATCACTTTGTGCATGCTTCTTTGAAAGAAAGTATCCATTGCCCAAGAGACTTATGGAAAGGATGCTTAGTCGAAGTGGAGATTCCTCCGAAACCGGTGGGCAATGAAAGATTATGCCTTCAACATTGGTGGGTTTGATCAAGACTCAACTTCTACAATGACAACGAGGCCTCATCCTCATCCTAATCATGGTCTTGGGTACTCTGCACTACCTTGTTTTGTTACATTTAGTTTGTGTTATTTGTATTATTTGTCAATTTACGTGTTATTTTTCAATTTCTTAGTTAAAAAAAAAAAAAAAAAAAACTAACTTTTATGCGGGTTTGTTTGTTGTACCATTCGATGGTTTTAACTCACGGATATACCTTGTGTATGTCAAAGAGTTGGCTAGTCCAAAGGGTACAACTTTGGTAAAGACACAACAAATCATTGATAGTTGTAATGGTTTGCTCAAAATCATAGGGTCTACAACCACCCATGCTTAGCTCTTGAGGGTTGTATGGTCATCAATTCACCATGGTCTATTCCTTTTGGAATCCAAGAATTGGCTAGCCCACATGTATATGGCATGTGGTAAAGGCAAGCGAATCCATTATTGGTTCTCAATTCACCAATTCTAAAATTGACTAGTCACGAGCAAGCGGCTACGGTAAAGACAAGTCAAATCCGTTTAAATGGTTCTTTGGTTTGCCAATAAATCGGATGGTTATCAATGTACCATAGTTTTCGAACTCAAACATATGACTACTCCGGTAGTGATGGCTATTGGTAAAGAGACATCAAACCCATTATTTTCAATGATTCACCTCTCACGAGGAGTTAACACACCGGAAGTGATGAGAATAGTATGAAACTTATATGTTTTGATGTACATGATGTCATATGTTCTTTGCAAAGATCCGGTGTATATGATTCGGTCATCATAGAGATGTTCTTCTTACGAATCTTGATGTTCGATGTTCGAATGGACCTTTCTAGCTCGAAGTGTTTACGGAATGGGGAGGATATTGTTTGGAAATTTTCTCATAAGATGGTACAATCCTCAACAGTATTAACGATCTATCAAGGGCGGAACTTAACCTAGTCAAATTCCGGTTTAGGGAGGATTGTTGGGAATTACGGTAAACTCTTGGATCTGTGAAGTATCTGCCGAAGAGTTTCGCAGAAGAAGATGGATTCTGCTGAAGAAGAATGGATTCTAATGAAGTTATACTTGGTGAAGTGATAATCTGAAATCGTAATTACTGGCGATAGTGCGAATCCACGTGGGAGATAAGCGCCGTATGTAGGCCGTATGCAGGAAAAGTCAGCGCCGTATGAAGGATAGGTTGGCGCCGTATTGTTTAGAGCTTACTCAGAATGTGTTTGGAACAAAACAATATGATTAGTAAAACAATATGATTAGTTGCATGCTTGTCTAGATGCATGCGTTGTCTATGTTTGTATTAGGAGCATACGTTGCAAATGCTCGTGAGTCATTAGGGTTTCTTGTCTATAAAAGGAACCATAATAGTTTGTATTAGATAAGTTTTTCTAAGTCTTTCAAGTCTTGTAAAATATCCGAAACATAGAGTTTCAATAATCAAAAGATCCATAGAGGATCTAAGAGTTCTTAGTTATTATAACTTGTATTTTCATTCCGCTAAAGAATACGAGTTGTAGAGATCTTCTATTAGTTTGCTTGTGATTACATAGGCAACACTAACGATCTCCGAGTGCTTAAGATCTATCAAGGTCTTTGTGTTTTCAACAAGATCCTACAACATTGACAGAGGATACCCTACGTTCCTAGAACCTCTGTTAGAGCATCACATATCTTGACATAAGCCTCTGTCGATATGACTACGGAGCATCACATATCTTGACATAAGCCTCTGTCGACACAACTACTGAGCATAGCCTCTGATTCATAGGTGTCTCTTTCGACAAGATTACAGAGTTTCGACTCTGTTCACATAATACATAGGTCTCTATCGAGACGATTACAGAGCATTGCCTCTGTTCACATGATTTATGTGTGTCTATGTAGACACAATTACAGAGCCTCGACTCTGCCAATATAATTACATAACCTCATAGATGTAAAACTTATCTTATTTTGCTTTCGATCAATGTATTTGCATTCTTCTCACTCGGGGAAAGAAGCATTAATGGTAGGCGTCTAGTATTCATTTCTTAAAATGATGTAATCCTCCCTACCCACTTAATGATATAACACATTTCCCTCAAATCTCTTGTTTCGTTCAATACAACAAAGATTTGTCCACCAAGTCGTTTTATAAGTTTCAATGTCGAAGGGATGTAAAAGACTAACAATAAGTCTTTCTCATATGCTTAACATCCATCTCAACTTCACATTAACTTTCCTACGTGGTCTTAAGGTATTCCAAGCATTTCGCTACCCGAAGGATTAAGACGGAGTGGGTCGCGACCCTCTGTCAGCAATTAAATTATACGATTGCTATATTCTTGGTGAAGAAATTACACACAATGAGGCTATGTATCTACCATACACCTTAGGTTGTAAAATAATATACGTGCATATGTAATGTATAAGAAGAAGAAACATCAAATCATAATTGAGACGTAGTCTCTAACTGTAGATATTAAAAATATGCTATCACACCTAGCATAAGGCCATAGCCTTGCAAAAGAACGTAAGTAAATTGTCTAAGGACTACTACTTTGCTTAAATGAAGTCCATAAGCTTCATACACATACAAAATATATGACCTTCAAGGTTTATATACCCTCCGTTCAGTTTGAAGGTCTCCCCTTCATACTCACTTCAGAACTACATTCCAACATACTTGGCAAACCTCAAAAAATCTTCTTTGGCGTAAAATCATTCATCTTTGATATGGTTACCAGTTGGGAATTCGCCAATCGAAGGCCTAAGCCCTTCGGGGTATGCTCTTCAAGATATTAATGCAAAGGTTTCATAAGACCAAGTAAAACCACGTTCACAACCCTATCAAGGCTTTCCCAAAGAAGATAGGATCGTGGGACACTAACCAAGCGGTTACCTAAAATCATGGGATACCCCCATCATCCTCACATCAGTGTGAGAGCTGCTGAGAGCCTAACAGTGCGACAATATGCCATTATGCCATGCATTACAAAACAAAGCCAAGTTTGTACGCAAACCTTGGTACTTTTTTGACAACGCAGCAGTATGTACAAATCGGTTCCGATAAAACTCGCTTATAACTAAAAGCGATAGTTATATGGCAAAACCTATTACACACGCTCCTTATATAACAAAGGGTTTATGGACTACTTAAGTCTAATCTCATGCCTCCTACGAAGTCATAACATTAGACTAGGGGGCTTAATGAGGTATCCACCATGATAGAGTCAAATGTGGACTATTAAAAACAAGTATAGCTACTTTATATTTGACTTGACAAAACAAAAGTAGTAGAAATTGTTACCAAGTCTTTTTTAACAAAGCAATGATAAGTCTAAAGCCATGCACTCTTCGCATGCATAACATTAGACTGGGGGGCTTGATGACGTACCCTCCGCTCTGCTAACGAGCGTTACCGTCACTATGGTACTTAGCTTACCATTTGTACAAAGGGTATGATGAACCCTCCTAAAGGAAGAAGCCTATGCCTTCGACCTGCACCCAAAGCACTCATAGTGTCTAACCTCTGTCGAGGTTCGGAGCCTGTCCTCCATCACTGATCGGAGCCCCCTCCATCAAGGCCTCCATCACTGTACGGAGCCCCCTCTGTCAAGGCCTCCGTCACTGTACGGAGCCCCCTCCATCAAGGCCTCCATCACTGTACGGAGCCCCCTTTGTCAAGGCCTCCGTCACTGTACGGAGCCCCCTCCATCAAGACCTCCTTCACTATTTGGAGCCCCCTCCGAACAGCTCGATGGAACCCCCTTCGAGATGTGTCTTGACTTGGTCAAACCCACAATCTTCCTCTCTTTCCTGGCTTCCCCGACAAGTTAGGGAGCGTGGGTCACTAAGCCCTAGCGGTTACCCACAAACATGGGACGCCCCCATGTTCTCCTACATTTGCGTAAAGGTTCCCCTAACCCTATTTCTTCTACTATAAATAGGTTGGACGGGCAGAGAATTAGGGTAAGTTGATTCAACACTCATCTCTTGACTTACACATACTTATACAACCATAACTCATACTTACTCTCACGTCGGAGGTGGTTCGCAGGGTCCTACCCTTGCGTAATCACTTAACGTAGTGTCTACGTATTTCTTATTTTCAGGTTATATTGCACTCGGCATTACCACCATCACCCCTAACTCCGTCAATCACCATTGACGGCCTGGTATGTGCATCTTTTTGTACAATCAGTCCCCAAACTACACAATGAGTTACAAACTCTGAATTTCTTTCTATTTACGACCTTTTTATATAACAAATTTTAGTTATAAAATATCTAACAAATATGTAACGATTTCTTAAAAAAAATACGGATGAAAATGCCTCCGGATTACGAACAAAACAAGTTCAATATTGATATTTCTTTGACATACGTACGGTTTTATAGAAAATGTTGAAATTTAATATATATTTTAAAAAAATAAGAAACTTTCAAAACACACTTAACCTACATAACAACTTTAAAACTACCCTAAAGTTTGTTTAGAAATAGATTTAATTAAAAAAAATTACGATAACTATCCTATACCTTTAGCTTTTATTTTATTTTTTTAACAAACTTAATTTATCATATATCTAACGAATTCTAGCGATTTCTTCATAAAAAAAATGTGCCGCTGAAAAGATCTTCAAATTGCAAACAAAATGAGACCAATATTGCAAGGCTGTTGACTTATATACGATTTTATAAAAAAATGTTGAAGTTTAATATATATTTTTTTTGAAAAAAAAGAACTTTCAGAACACACCTTTACATATCTAATAACTTTAAAACTACCTAAAGTTTGTTTAAAAATAATTTTAATACAAAAATTGCGATAATTACTCTGTATTTTTATCTTTTTACGTTTCTTATAACAAACTTTATTTATCAAATATCTATTAAATATTTAGCGATTTCTTTAAAAAATATACTGATGAAAAGGTGTTGAAATTGCGAACAAAACGAGCCAAATATTGCAAGGCTTTTTTTGACCCGTTGGAGTTCTCTTCAGACCCTTCCACTGAACCAAGAGGTGAAGACTTACATACGATTAAAAATTGTAGAAACTAGAAGGGGGACTTGAATAATTTTACCGATTAAAACTTCGTTCTAAACTATTTAGATCGACTTATGTCAATCTATTTAATGTGTGTGTTGGATGATGATAGATAAGCATATAAATAAGTAATGTAAAGATAAATAGTAAAGGAACACAAAACCACGACACGAGTATTTTTAGCGGTTCGGCTACAAGGACACCTTCCTTTCCCTACTCTACTCCCCGAGTTCCCCACTCGAGAGTTCATCAGCACTACACAACAAAAGTTCCTTAATGTGGCGGAGAAGCCTTCACAACGTCGCCTACTCTTTATCCGGTACAAGGATAGACACCGGGTTCTTCCACGAGGTAGAATCAAACCTATCACAACGTCACCTACACTTTATCCGGTATAAGACTAGATACTGAGTTCCATTACAAAGGAGGAAATACTACCCAACACTACACCACTTACACGACTACTCCAAAGGAGACACACTCCTTATTACAACATTATAAGGATATCACTATCCTTTAACCCAAACTATCTATCTTGTACATCGATGCACCATATCGAATGTACACCGTTGGCACCTTTCACTAATGCCTTTGACAAGACCCTTCGACACCTTTCACTAATGCCTTAGATATGAACCTTTGTCACCTTTCACTAATGCCTTTGACATGACCCTTCAGCACCTTTCAATAATGCCTTCGACACGACCCTTCGACACCTTTCACTAATGCTTTCAACACTACACTTCTATGGAGGGAGAAAAGAACTATCAACAAGAGACACTTCAGTGGTCTTGATGATGACGAAGCTTAGCAACTCATAACCTTGAGCTTGCACATCTTAAAGAGGTGGTGATCTCGCCTTTAAGAGAAACCTAGAGAATCACACAAACACCAAACTACATAGAAAGATCCTTTGGATCTGAGGTTAGAGATATTACAATACTAAGAGAGATTATGTGTAAAAAGGCGTGAGTAGCAAGTGAGAAATGGCTCACTATTTATAGATAAAATAGTCTACTGTTCCATGGTTCCCACTAATCCCTCCCCATAGGGATCCGGCTAGTGCAAACCTAGGGATCCGGCTGCTGGGTCAGCTTAAGTCCGGATTTTGGGTTGCGAACCGGGTTATAGGTTATATGTTATGAACCATGGTTTATGGGTTATGTTTTATGGATACCCAACAATATACAATGTATCTAGAGATTAGGTCATAGGTCTTGGGTCATGGATCATGGATAATACCCAACATGACTTCATGCATGAAGTCATGCAATGGGTCATGGGTTATGGATCAAGCTCCATGGAGTTTGGGTTTTACCCAACCACATTCATTGTACCTAGTCAAGGGATCATGGGTCATGGACTTAGGTTTTTACCCATACAAGATATATGTACATTTGCATATTATGTAAACACTAGTTGTTATACATATGCATTTCTATAAGATGTAAATAATATTACTTGTTTAGTGTTTTATATGAAAATGTAAGTGTGTTAGTAAACTATTGGCTCAAAGCTTTTATGTAATTTATTTGTTTCGTTAAAATAATTTTACGTTTGTTATTGACAAAATATTAGAAGATCGTAAAATATAAATAAACGTTTTTATGGCTTATTTGTATTAACAGTCTCCCTCTTTTTGTTGATGACAAAACATAAGATTATTTAAAGAAAAAACTTAAAATTCATAAAAGTTTGAATTGGAGTGTTTACTCTCTGCTACCCTTTTTGTCGAAACAAAAAGTGCGTCGAAAAGAAACTAACACATTGTTTTGAGAAAAAACGTGTGAAAAGTAATAATATGAAAAATAGAGAGTAAGAGAAGAGAATGATTCTCGTGTTAGCTCCCCCTTGACGGATGCTTCCCTTTGTTGAGGGTGTCAAGTAATTAGGAAGACTAAGCGAGTGTGTTGCAATTATGTTTGCAAATGGTTTCGTCTTTTTACGAAATGCTCCCCCTTGACGAGTGCTCCTTTTTGAGGAGGCGTCAAGTATTCTAAATAAAAATATTGTAAGCGTTTTTGCAATTGCTTTGCTTTGAAAAAAAGCTCCCCCTTGTTGAGGGTGTCAAAGTCTTCACGTGTATTTTGAAAATCTACAAAACCAAGGTTAGAAAGAAAGTATATAATGCATAATTTCAAGCAAATGAGATTCAAATAAGTGATAGGAAGTGCTTCTGTTGCATGGATCCCACGTTTCCACCCTGTGAGGGATCCGTCTAGGAAAAACAGAAGGATCCGTGTACCTGCAATCTTATGACAGCAATGTGGATGAAAAATGTGATGTTAATATCAACAAGAGTTATGTATTGTAGCATCAAACATATTTTCATAACCAAATAGCATACAACATGTAATATCATTTAATAAAACGAGAGAGATGATGTACATAACTCTAAAACTAAGAAAATGATCCAAATACGAAGTATGATTCCTAGAAAATCTAAGTTATGCCTAAGGTGAGAACACCACTTGAATTCCTATGCTTAAGGATGTTTAGATTTGTTGACCTCATCGAAACGTTCGAGGAGGTGATAAAACATGAAACGTAGCTCGTCACGTACTTTATGTACTAAACCTTCAACATGTTGACAATGATAACAATCTTTGTCATGGCTAGGGAATAGTGGTGGTAGGAATGGAGTGATTTGAGGTGGAAGGTTGGATGAAGAAGGTGGAGGTTCTACAAAAGGTGGATGCATTTGTGGAGGCACATTTGGAGGTGGTTCAACCAAGGATGAAGGTGGTGGAATATGTGTTGAGTATGGTGGTAGAGAGGTATCTACTCCCATGTGATCTGGTTGTTGATTTTGTTTATTCCTCATAATCCAAAATGGACTATTTCAGGGTGATGGAGAAAAGGATATGGGTGCTAGTTTTGTTTCAACACCAAAGTTTTGTTGTTGCGCTATTTTCTCAATTGAGGAGAATGTTGGCAATGGTGGTAGATGAGATGGCCTAGAAGGTAAGTCCTCTAAGTTGTAGAGATGTGGAGATGAGAGTGGAGTGGTGAAAGAGATAGCTCTATGTACTAGAGGTGAGGGTTTAGTGGAAGTAGGGGTGTTTGGTTTAGCAGGTATAGTAGTGTTTGGAAAGGGTTGTTTTGTGGGAACAATCCTTTTGGGAATTGGTTTGATTAGTAGAGTTGGTTGTGAGGGAATTCTAGTGTTTGAATTTTTAACGGGTGATGATTCGGTTGAAGAGATTTCGTGAACAACCTGAGCAAGTTTCTTGGGAGGTCCTTTAGTGGATGAGTTAACACTAGGGGTTTTCCTCATGGTGAAGTGGTAGAAAGGGAAGGTGTAAAAAGAGAGTTTATCTATTGAGAGTAAGTGTGTGAATGGTAATTTGGAGGTTCTAACAAGGAGGTTTAAAAGAGGAAATGATTGGTAAGTGAATTAAAGATTAAACCACTAAAATCTTTCAAATTGCAATGATTTGCATGCATAAGAGTCAACTACAGAGTTGCACTGATCTAGGAAGTTAATTAACACAAGGTGGAGTGTTCAAGTTAATAAAGAGAGCTTGAAATTATTGTTTTTAGTAGGATTAGCTTAGTCTGTACAGCCGGTTCCCACAGTTCCCTCAAATGAGGGATCCGTCTAGGCTAAACTTAGGGATCCGGCTCTCAACAGCCAAAAAAAAGGAAGATGATGTTTTCTAAGGTCTAGTACCTACACATCTTGAGTGTTTCAGTCTTCTCAGGTGTTTTAAATGATATGAGACTTAAATGATCAAGTGAAAGAGTGAGGGTAGCTAATGATTGTCTTTTATGGAAAGAAATGGGGTTTTTATGAGCACCAACGGGTGATCAAAGATGACACTAAGAAATTTGAGAGTGTCAAGTGGAGTCAAATGATCTTAGAGATCAGATGGTAACTTAAAAGAAATTTGGAAAATTCTTTAAAAATCATAAGAAATGAAAAACTAGTTTTTAGCCTATTTTGAGGTAAGGATGACTAAAATTAATTTGCTAAAATTGAGAGAAATGTCAAACTAGGTGTTTTGAGATGAGATAAAAATGTGTGAGCATTGGAGCGGAAATGCGGTGAGTTTTGATGAAATGATAAATCAAAAGCATCTTGAATGTGATCCTAAGTTATCTATGAGTGGATGTGAGACCAACTGAGCTTGAGGAAGACTTAACTGATCCTAAAGTATCATGTTTAACTAGTAAAATATGGTCTGGAAGATTGGATTGAAGTGAAGATGTTTAAGAATCTACTTCTGTCTACCCGGATCCCATGAATCCCTTACTTGAGGGATCCGGCTAGTTATAAATTAGGGACCCGTCTTTCTGAGACAAAATACTCCATAGAGAACATGCAACATTTTGCTCTAGGTGTCGCATAATAAACTAATGATTTCTACTGGAAACATACATCAATACAAGGAAAAGTAAAAAAAAAATATAGCACATAACGACAACCTATAGGTGAGTAAATATGATAACAACTAAATATTAGGATAAAAGTAACAAAGTAAGTCTTGCACAATTATGAGCATACATTGTTTGATAATCATAAAATTTCTAAAATAACCATAAAGACAAGCATAATGTCTCTTACGTTAATCTCTTCACTTCTTCTTCTTTCCCAAATTCATGATGAAGTGAGTTAGACATTTGAACATCCCTTTTGCTTGCTTAAATTCTTCAGACTCATTTGGAAGAGTAGGAAGTTGTTCATAATAGGTCATGGGGTTGATTTGAAAGTTACAAACGGGATCGACTTAAACTTCTTCATCTTCGTCCGAAGAGTCCAAGAGAGCACGAGGCCTTTTCCCATTGATCATGAGACGTTTAGGAGGTTGTTTGGTAAGTGGTACCATAACATGGTTAGCAAGAAAATGACCATCGGTAATAGGATAAGGTTGCATTGCACTAACATACTCATGGAGTCGTGTCAGGAGTATACCATAGGGAAGTACCATGTTATTGACTTTGAACACACCTACCATTCTTTTAACCATGTAATAGGCAAGATTGAAAGGTCTTTGGTGGATGAGACAATAGATAATTTGGACAAGACATGCATTGGGATGGTCTTTGTTTCTAATCAAGCAAATGACATTTTCTCTAAGGATTTCTTCCCACTTTTTGTAAATGGGAAATATCTCGGAGAGTTCCATTTGATAGGGATCACGATGGATGAGTTCTTTGTTGCGGTTGAGACTAGATTGGTCGACTCTTTTCTTGAAGATGGTGTCTCGAATAACTATGGGGTCATCGAGAGGAGTGTGATATATAGGTTTGGAGTCTAGTGTGAAGGATAGAGTAGCTATTGACCAATATTGGGAATACATACAAATTCCTTCACATGGTATGCGAAGGATTTTTGCGAATGTGTTGAGGGGTAAGGTAATGCTTTGGTTGTTTATAATGAAAGCGATTGAAATACTTTCATCATTGTTTCGAACAATCCTAACACTCTTGTAAAATTCAAAGATAAAGACTGGACAAATTTATTCATAAATTTCTAAGAGACAATCAAAGTTGATTGTCGAAAAGACTTGATGAATGTCGGTGTTTTCAAGGAAACATTCCTTAACTACACGACCTTCATGGATAAGCCATTTTTCGAGCTTTTTGAAGATTTTGCGATTGGTTTTTGATAGCCCTTCCTTCCGATAGTATCTAGAAAGGTAGTGAACGGTGTCATGGTGATCTTGTTGGGTAGCCTTATGCATGATTGATCCTAGAAAACAAATATTCCAATTAGGTAAAATTTGTCAAGATGGGTTTATAGTTTTGACTTGTATTAACAATGTTGTTTTGAAAACCTTTAATTGTATAGAACCTTTTTGTAATGAAACCAATTTTATAATACCTAAGTTCTTCAATTGGTGATAAAAAATTGAATCTTAATTGAAAAGTTTAGAACCATAAACCCTAGGATGGAGAAGATGATGAATAGAATATATGAGTGTAATTACTTACAATGATGTTCAAGAATGAGATGCTTGAGAGTATGAAGCCCTATGAAGATTGAAGCAGAGATTAGGTCAATTTTTTTGTTTTTAGGAAGAGGGAAAAAAGGATAATTTTGGGTTTTGAAAAGCGTATAACTGATGTCTGTGTACACGGTTCCCCCGAATCCCTTGTTTTAGGGATTCGGCTAGTACAACATGTGGGATCCAGGTATGTAGACAGAAAATGAAGTATTTGAAATTATTCTTTTTACTTGTAATAAGTTATACAATAACTTATTTTGAAAAAGAACTTGTAGAATGAGGTTCCTATTTGAATAGACGTTTGGCCAAGGTGTTTTGACGGGAAGGAGGATTGTTTATCGATTATTGGTAAGTTAACTATCAAATGTCTATTTTGCAATGACGGCGTAGGTTTGATAATCTTTAGTACTTTTAATAGAATATAAAAGGAATACTATTCGTGATGATGAGTAAAGATAGAAAGTAGTGAAGAGAGACTTTTTAGAGACTCGCGACTTTGAAGTTAAAGTCCTAATTCATGTGTTCATATACTTTTATAAGACTACATTTATATGCACGGTTTTTATAAGGAAAGAAAGACACATATCATCATTGTATTCACATAATAATACTATAAGTAAAGATCAACTAGTTGTGGATAAGGGAACATACCTCTAAACTCTTTTTATGGTTTTTAGAAACCATAGACCTGAAATACTTTATGAGCTTTTAAAGTAATCCATTGTACTTAGTAGAAGTAGGTTGTGATTACTTTTGGGTTCTTCCTTGGGTGTTGGCTTCATTTTTCTTTGGATAGAAATGAAGTCTTTGGAAGAGTCCTAGCAAGAAGATTTCTTAAATAAAATTTGTTAGAGTAATCTATCACTATCCAACAATAAAAAAAATGTTTTAAGAGCTTTTCTTCTTTGTAGTTTTCAACCATACACGGATCATATCAAATTTTTAAAGTACAATATACTCTAAGAAACTTGGCAACGAAGCTCTGGTACCAATTGTAGAAAACTAGAAGGGGGTCGAATAGTTTTACCGATTAAAACTTCGTTTTAAACTATTTAGATCGACTTATGTCAATCTATTTAATATGTGTGTTGGATGATGATAGATAACATATAAATAAGTAATGCAAAGATAAAGAGTAAAGGAACACAAAACCACAACACGAGTATTTATAGTGGTTCGGCTACAAGGACAGCTTCTTTGCCCTACTCCACTCCCCGAGTTCCCCACTCGAGAGTTCGTAAGCACTACACAACACAAGCTCCTTAATGTGGCGGAGAAGCCTTCACAACGTCGCCTACTCTTTATCCAGTACAAGGCTAGACACCGGGTTCTTTCACGAGTTAGAACCAAACCTATCATAACGTCGCCTACACTTTATCCGGTACAAGGCTAGATACCGAGTTCCATTATAAAGGAGGAACTACTACCCAACACTACACCACTTACACGACTACCCCAAAGGAGACACACTCCTTATTACAACATCATAAGGATATTAATATCCTTTAACCCAAACTATCTATCTTGTACATCGATGCACCATATCGAATGTACACCCTTGGCACCTTTCACTAATGCCTTCGACAAGACCCTTCGGCACCTTTCACTAATGCCTTCGACACGACCCTTCGGCACCTTTTACTAGTGCCTTCGACACGAACCTTCGACACCTTTCACTAATGCCTTCGACACGACCCTTCGGCACCTTTCACTAATGCCTTCAACACTACACTTCTTTGGAGGGAGAAAAGAACTATCAACAAGAGACACTTCAGTGGTCTTGATGATAATGAATCTTAGCAACTCATAACCTTGAGCTTGCACGTCTTCAAGAGGTGGTGATCTCGCCTTTAAGAGGAACCTATAGAATTACACAAACATAAAACTACATAGAAAGATCCTTTGGATCTGAGGTTAGAGATATTACAATACTAAGAGAGAGTATGTGTAAAAAGGGGTGAGTAGCAAGTGAGAAATGGCTCAGTATTTATAGACAAAATTGTCTACTGTTCCACGGTTCCTACGGATCCCTCCTCAGAGGCATCCGGCTAGTGCAAACCTAGGGATCCGGCTGCTTGGTCAGCTTAAGTCCGATTTTTGGGTTGCAAACCGGGTTAAAGGTTATGAACCATGGGTTATGGGTAATGTTTTATGGATACCCAACAAGATACAATGTATCCCGACATTGGGTCATGGGTCTTGGGTCAGGGATCATGGATAATACCCAACATGACTTCATGCTTGATGTCATGCAATGGGTCATGGGTCATGGATCAAGCTCCATGGGTATGGGTCATGGACTTTGGGTTTTACCCAACAACATTCATTGTACTTAGTCAATGGATCATGGGTCATGGACTTAGGTTTTGTTAGGAATTAGAAATTCCCGGTATTAAAGAGTCGGTCACCTCAAGTATATGTAATCGTTAGAAAGCTCGTAGTCGTAGTTCTTTAAGTTAAGTAGTAATTTAGTTAAGTAACACCGTGGAGGACGGACGGTCTTTACCCACTGTATGCCCGATCCACACCCGATGTGTGACGCTTTATGTAAGACTATAAATACTCTCTACCTTCCAAGGTAGAGTTGGAGCTCATAATAATAACTTTCACTTTCTCTCACTAAGTTCCCTAAACCTCTAACTTTCTCTCTAGAATTCCATCTATATGCTACTTTGTGTTATGGTTTGATGTGTATGTGAAAAGTGAATTTCTAACAATTGGTATCAAGAGCCATGGTTAGATCATATCTTGCACATCTTTGGATTTATAGTGGTTTTAGGTGGTTTTGAGTTTGAAAAGTTTAGTGGTTTTGCATCATTTGGTTGATCTCTTGTGTTAAAGTTTGAATTTTGTTGGTACTTTTATGTTTAGAATCATCAAAAGTGTTTAGGTTTTCATTTGGTAAGCTTGAATCATCTTGGTTGGGTTGTTTTGGATTGAAAAGTGATGTTTATATGGTTTTCATGGTAGCGAGTTAGTTCACGGATAAGTTTTCTTTGTAGCGACTTGCTTCACAAAATTGTAGCGAGTTACGTTGTTAAATCTAGCGAGTTAGATCTAGCGAGTTAAAGTACAAGTAGTGGAATCTCCACTACGGGTAGCGACTTGTGATAGCGACTTGGTCAAGAGCGAGTTGCTCTTTAGCGACTTGTGTTTCTAGCGATTTGTGTAGCAATTGTCGCCAAAATTTGGTTAGCGACTTGGTCCGTAGCGAGTTACTACTTAGCGACTTGTTTTTCATTAGCGACTTGGGATTCTAGCGACTTGGTCGTCTAGCTTAATTAATTGGTAGCGACTTAGTGGATTTGTTTCTAGCGACTTAGAGCTTTATCATCTAGAGACTTGTGTGATTGTTTACGGTTTTCTCTTGATTTAGTAAAACCCGTGAAAGAATCTATTTCCGGTTTAATCATTGAGTTATAAAATCCCGTATAACTGTTAACATGTCTACCAACGTCCCTACCGTCATCTCCACTGCTGTCGAGGATGTACAAGCAATGGCTCAGATACTGTCCTCCCATGCTTGACAGAATCGACTACGATTCTTGGGCTCAACGAATCGATTGTATTGTCTTGAAAGGAAAATGGTGTCAACATTCTCAAATCCATTGATGAAGGACCATATCGTGTTGAGACGACTAGAGACATACTTGATACTAATGAAGATGGTACTCTGCTTACGGAATGGACGGACCTAAGATGTATGATGAGCTTGATGATAAGGAGAAAAAGAGATTCGATGCGATATCGTGGCTTCAAACATTGTTCTTCAAGGTCTTCCTAAAGACATCTACAAGTCGATCAATCATAACACCGATGCAAAAGCGTTTGGGACAATGTAAAGATGCTTCTCTCGTGTTCGAATTAACCATGGAAGACAGAGAATCACAACTCTATGACGAATTTGAGCACTTCAAGATGAAACCGATGAGAGTGTCTATGAGTACTATGTGAGATTCCATAAGTTAGTGAATGACATGAGGAACATCGAATGACTATGCCTAACATTCGCTTGAACTCTAAATTTGTAAACAATATGAATCCCGAATGGCACAAGTTTGTCACCCGTGGAAACTCACTAAAGGATTGAAGGATACAAACTATGAGCAACTTTATGCCTTCCTCCTTCAAAATGAGAGTCATGCCATGTTTGAAAAGAGAATTCTTGATCGTTCAAAGGTCGTGGAGATACAAGGTCTACAAGTGATTCAACCGCTTCTTCACAAATGATGGGACTTCCAACAATGCTTCTCAAGTTGCACCCATGAATCATGATAATCACAAACCCATTTCGATCCAAGGTTCAAGCAACTGATGCAAATCTTGTCATGGAACATTTCATCACTCAACTAACACTCATGGTTAAAGAGAACAGACACTTTCACTCACACCAACAAACTCCACACTGTAATGAGATCCGAACCGCCCAATCTTCACAACCATTCTTTGATAAGAGATGGGAAAATTATGGGCAACCAGCTCAGAAAGACAAGATGATCGTGGAAGAGGTGGAGCCGGGAGAGGTTATGTTGGAAACCGAATCGAGGAAGAAATAGTAACCAAGGTCAACCTAAGCCAATCAAATGCTATAAGCGTGGTGGTGAAGGACACATTGCAAGGAACCGCACATCATCAAAGCGTCTCATGAACGCCGATTACTTGAGAGATAAGATGTTGCTCGCACAAGCTCGTGGACAATGGTGCTGCGTTGGATGAAGAGGAATTGCTATTTCGTCGAGGTAATGCCAAGACCTATGATGCGACGTGGATGAGCAACTTATTCGTGAGTTAGGTCACAATCATCGAACGCCTTTCAAGTCGCCGACCGTGATGCATACGACTGATGTAGATGATGGACCCACCGCACACACAATCTTTATGGCTAGCATCTCTCCAATGGTTTCTCCCAAGATCTCTTCTTCACCACAAGCTGGCCCATCCAAGGACAAACTCATCTCGAGGTATTAAAGCTATACGATGATGTCGATGTGCAACAGATGCATGACAAAGTACAACCAATCGAAACTTTGAATCAAATATTGAAAATATGGGTAATGTCAATGTTTTCCCATACGATCAATACGTGAAACAAAGTGAAAGTGAAGTTGTACCAAGTGATGCATCTTCGCAGTCAACAATGACTATGTCTTTGATGAATACACCGCATGTGCTCCCGATGATTCCATAATTTTCGAACTAAATGCCTATAAGGAACGTGTTGCTATTTATGAACAACGGCAAAATTTGAGTTGACCACTCGTGAGCAGGGAAATGGATGTCCAAGTGAGTACAAGAATTAGAAAAAGTAAGTTTAGAAGAAGTATTGAAACAAGAATTAAATTCCTTGCAAGAAAAACTTTCTAAAACAAATAAGCAAAAACAAGAACTTCAAGAAAATGTGAAAATGCTTAAGCAAGAATTTAATGCAAAGGAATCAAAACTCTTGAGAGATTTTTCTAATCGAAAACTTTGAAAACAAACTTGAAAACAAGTTGTATTTACAAGGAAACACCATTCGATCGCTTCACATGATCACTAAGCATAGAGTTCTAAGCGATAAGCATAGCGTTCCCCTTGTAGAGGAACCAAATCCAGAGGTAATTAAAAAGGCTAGAAATGCTCATAAGGTAATTTATGATGGTAATGAAGTCCTTAAGCCTAGGCGAAACCTAGTTGCGCTGAGTGCATCGAGGAAGATAAGATTTTAAATGAAATCACTAGGAAAGATGAATAAGAAGCAAAATGATCCCAAATGCAAAGAGAAAACATAATCTTCTCTCCTCATGATTACAAGAAGGAAAACTGGATTTCCTTGAACAAGTTTAAGCCTCGACTTTGTTGACTCCCGAACAAGTCTTCGGAAAATGGATTTAGATAAGCGTAAAGTCGAAAATATTGTAGAAACAAACCTCCCTTCGGAAAATGCCTAGAGCAACTGTGTATCCTCCTAATACACCTATGCATCTTGTACCTAGAACAATTGCCACTAAAAGCAAGACATTAATTAGCCAATACGTTATATTCCAACTATTTGTTGATTTTGAGAAAACTTGCAAGAAAAGGATCACTCCCACTGGTATAATCGAAGGTGAAAGAGGTTTTGAACAAATGAAAGAATGTTATTTAATCGAGGTCATGCCTTCTTTAAACTTCTAAAAGATCACTTTGAGAGTCTTAAAAAGGGGTAGAAGGCGATATTAAGGGTATGGAAAAGGAATTTGATGCAATGGTTCAAGTTAGTGATTATGAGCGCACTAAAATATAATGAGATTGAGAGAAAGAACTTGCATACATTAAATGAGAATCTTATTCTTGAATGTGTTGCTCAAGATGTGTTTTTCACGCTTCAAATTGCTCTATTAATGCTTCCAAATTTCATGAATTATCGTGGCCTCGAAAGTCTCCCATGATCGTGTCATTGAGCTTGAAAAACTAATTCTAAACTAAACGAGAAAATTGAACGGATGATCACGACACGTTGGTTAAACATTTTTCTAAACTAGAAGTTGAGTATTTTAATTTACAACTAAAATATCAACATCTCAAAGAAAATGTCAAAACTTCAAATATCAAGACATCTTCGATGCTCCGAGTTTGATGCGGTTTTCAAATTAACAAACGTGATGAATGATTCAAGCTCTGCAACACGATCGAAAGTTGAAAGCCCAAATCTCTCAATTAAAGGGCCAAACGAACAATATGACAGCTCCCAAATGCCTCCTTCTTTAGATTCTCGAATTCTCAAACGTTTCATCTTCAAAACCTAGTAAATGCTTTACAAAAGGAAAACGAAAGTTTTCTAGAAGAAAATGAAAAGGTTAAACGTCATTTCAATGAGTTGTTTGAATCAATTAAAGTCACTCGTAACAAAAACAACGAACAAATAACTTCATTACAAAAGGAAATCGAGAATCAAGAGTCGTAAAAGGAAAATGCCAATGATCAATGAGGAGAATGTTGTATCTAAGGTTCGCTCTAGTAATAAATATGCTTTATCCGTGACATATGTCCCCTCATCTAAGGAACAACAAACTTGCCATTCAAACATATTTCTCATCCCTTAAGGATTGCTTAGAATGCTGCGTGAGATTGTTGAAGAGGATAAGCTAGAGAAACCTCATGATAATGCAATTGGACATGCATGCTTATATGCCAAACGATCTCAAGAAATCTTAGAATGTTTGATCACAATATGCCCAAAGACATTAGGTGAGAGAGTTAACCCTTTGATTCCATGCTCAATGCCTAAGGCCAAACATGATATGCAATCGACTCCCAATGTTTTGAATGTGAGGAGTAGTGTACCATTGAGTAGTTCGATTCTAGATCCACAATGCTAGGAAAGTGAACTCAAATGTGCCTTCTAGGAGTGCTAATCCCAGACTCTAGTGTTAAGAAAGTGAGCCTTAGTGCACATGCATGTAGCTCGGATCCCAAAGACATCTAAACAGTGGTGCAAAGAGTAGTAAAACAAACTAATGTTCCCATTCCCTACAGAGTAATCATGACATTAAAGGGAGCAGTCAAAGTCTCAAGACAATACAAGGAATGATAGGACCTCTCAAGCTAAGAATGTGCTTTGGAAGAAAGTAGAAGAACAATCTAGGAACCTTAAGTTTGAATCGAATAAAACGAGTCGTGTTGATTCTAGTATTAGCCATAGGCGCATCGTAATTAATTCGAATTCGATACTATTTGCAAAACTTGTATCGATGATTGCTTGAATTCGCTTTCTAATCATGGATGTGATGTCAATGTTTTGCCTAATGATGTTAATTGTCCAGTTAATATTGTTAATGCTAAAATTCATGCTAAAAGGCTAAAAGGCAAAAGCGAAAGAAAGTTAGAAAACAATGGAAACCCACAGGAAGAACATTCAAAGTAATAGGTTTTTATTGGATACCGCTGGTCATAAGACCAATCGATAATGCCCACTAGAAAATGGATGCCTCTTGGTAGAACTATTCCCTTAAGAAGTGGTCACACCGTAAAGCAGGCTAATCTAGACACTAGTATTGCATACTCTCAATGATTCCATTACCTCACCGTCTCGATGCGAATGCTTCTATTTCGATGTGGGTGTTCCAACTGCTGTTACTAACCAAATGGAACCCATTCTTGCATGGGGATCCCAATTATCCGCTTATCCATTCTTGTCGTGTTCAACCGCAGATCGCTCAAATCGCTCGTGGTACCGGACTCAGTCGCTCCAAGCATATGATTTGGAGACCGGTCACGCTCATGAACCGTGAGCAAATTCATCGGACTGTTAGATTTGGTAATGATCATTTTGGTGCTATTATGGGTTATGGAGATTATGTTGTTGGTGATAGTGTCATCTCCAGTGTATTATGTGGAAGGTTTAGGTCATAATCTTTCTCGTTGGTCAATTCGTGACTCGATCTAGAAGTAGCCTTCGAAAACATACATGCTTTGTTAGAGATCTTAATGGTAAGGAACCTGCTGAAAGGAACTCGTGGCTCAAACCTTTACACCATGTCTATCGATGACATGATGAGAGCTTCACCAACTGCTTGTTATCTAAGGCTTCAAAACAAAGTCATGGTTATGGCATCGCTGCCTCAATCACTTGAACTTCAAAGACCATCAACCATCTTTCCGTAAAGGACTTAGTTGTAGGTTTACCTAGACTAAAGTATGAAAAGGATCATCTTTGTTCAAAGATGTCAATTGGGAAAAAGCAAGATGTTTGCCCATAAATCCAAACCTACTAACTCGTCACGTAAGTTCTTCATATGATTCATATGGATTTATGGACCAATGAGGTGCGAGAATATCTTTGGGAAGAAATATGTTAGTTGTGGTTGATGATTACTCTAGATTCACCGGGTCAAGTTCTTAAGGACAAAGGATGAAACTCGATATCATCATCAAACTCATCAAACAAATGCGAGTTAGACTTAACAAAACCGTCGTAATTATCGTAATGCATAATGGAACCGAGTTTGTCAACAAACAACTTAGTGAATTCTATGAAAGCATTGGAATCACCATCAAAGAAGTGTTCCACGAACCCCTCAATGTAACGGTGTAGTTGAAAGACGAAATCGTACTCTTGTTGAAGTCGCTAGAACAATGCCGATCTACTCAAAGGTTCCAATGTTTCTCTCGGGTCAAGCTATTGCCACCGCATGCTACACACAAAATCGCTCCCCGATTCACACTATTCATCGAAAAACTCCATATGAACTTGTCCACAACAAAACCTAATCTATCTTCCCTTCGTGTGTTGGTGCATTGTGCTATCCAACTAATGAGGTCAAGACTTAGGCAAACTTAGGGCCAAAGTCGACATTGGAGTATTTGTAGGATATGCATCAAACAAAAGGGATACCGAATCTACAACAAAAGAACCCGAAATATCATGGAAACAATTCATGTTACGCTTGATGAGTCGATCGTCAAATGGCCTCGACACCCAGCTCAGACCCGCACTTCAAAACAACCCTATTGGTTCATCCTTGTTCCAAACACCTCTCAAGAAACTCCATATGTACCTCCATCTAAAGATGATATAAAGAAATTGTTTGATCCCATGTTTGATGAATCAGATGATGCAATTACTAATGAGGTGTCGATCCCTACAATGTAAGTTGCTCATATTCCAATGAATGAAGTCAATCCTTCGCCTCAATATCTTTAAGCCAAGAAGCACCTGTGCGCATCCTTCGCCTCATCAACAAATCATCATTCTTCAAATGTACATCATGGAAATGTTTCGCATCAATGATGAAGTTAATCCCTTTGCTACCCCGAAGATGCTCCTTTTGAAAATATATTTGCTACTCCCGAATCATCATCGTAACCATCTTCTCGTGAGACATCGACTCGCCTACCTCGGTTCCTCAACAAATGCCACATGAACACCTCGTAAAATGGACTCACGATCATCCATTAGACAACATCATTGGAAATCCTTCTCGTCTCAGATCAACCCGGAAGCAACTCGCAACCGATGCCTTATGGTGTTTCTTCAACTCCGTACTATCTAAGATCGAACAAAGATGTTAAAACCGCCATCAATGAAGACAATGGTTCAATGCTATGCAAGATGAAATTCATGAGTTTGATCGCCTTGATGTATGGGAGTTAGTACACGCCTCAGCATCGTGCTATGATTATAGCTCTAAAATGGATCTTCAAAGTAAAACTTGATGAGCATGGTGATGTGTTGAAGAACAAAGCTCGATTAGTTGCTAAAGGATATCGTCAAGAGGAGGGTATAGACTTTGAAGAATCTTTTGCTCCAAATGGCTCGAATCGAGGCAATCGTAATCTTTTGGCTAATGTGCAAGTAAGAACATGGTGGTATATCGATGGATGTAAAGACGGCATTTCGAACGGAGATCTTAAAGAAGTCGCTCACGCCACCAACCCAAGGATTTGTGAATCAAGAGCATCCTACTCACGCTTATCGCTTGAAGAAGGCTCTTTACGGTTTAAAGCAAGCTCCAAGGGCATGGTATGATACATCATCAAAGTTTCTTCTATCAACCGGATTACGCAAAGGAGCAATTGATCCTACATTGTTCACCGAAGTCAGCAAACATTTAACTCATGTTCAAATTTATGTTGATGATATTATATTTGCCTCGATCGACCCAATGGAATGTGATCGCTTTTCAAATGAAATGAGTTCAAAGTTTCAAATGTCAATGATGGGACAAATGTCATTTTTCTTGGGATTACAAATTTCTCAAAGTCCCGGAGGCATTTTCATAAATCAATCTAAATATGCAACAGAGATCTTAAAGAAATTTGGATTTGATTCAAGTGACCCGTTGACACCCCCATGATCGACCGAACCAAACTAGATGAGGACCTCTCGTGGATCATGATTGACCAAACTAAATATCGGAGTATGATTGATCCCCGATGTATCTCAACGCTAGTAGACCAGACATTTTGTTCTCTGTATGCATGTGTGCTAGATACCGTGCTAAGTCTACTAAAAGCACCTTGAAGCGATTAAACGGGTCTTCGGTATTCCAAGGAACCATCAATATGGGACTATGGTACCGAAGGACACCGGTATGTCACTAACGGCCTATGCGATGCCGATCATGCAGTTGTCAAGATACACGTCAAGCACGCCCTGAGGTGCTCATTTTGGGTGATAAGCTTGTGAGTGGTCTTCAAAGAAGCAAATGAGTACTTCTATTTCCTCTACAGAGGTGAATACATAGCCATGTCATCTTGTTGTGCTCAAATCTTATGGATGAGATCTCAATTATCGACTATGGCTTTGAATTCAACAAAATCCTCTCAGATCGTGATTATAAAAGTGTTATTGCTCTCTCATGCAACAACGCTCAACACTCAAGAGCAAAGCATATCGACATTCGACATCATTTCATCGGGAACAAGTGGAAAAAGGTGTGGTGGAACTATATTTTGTGAGGTCCGAATATCGCTTAGCGGACATCTTCACCAAAGCTCTTCCAAGAGAACGTTTTGAGTTTATTCTTCCACGCCTTGGTTTGAAAAGCCTTCAACCGAAACTCTCAAACGCCTTGAGGAGGAAGACGAGGAGTAAAGGTCTATCTTCATCTATCTCTTGTAAATATTTATTCGAAAAACAAAATACAAAATTATAAAACCTTCAAAAATCAAATAGAAAATATAAAACCTTCAAAATCCATAAAAATCAAAAATTCAAAAATATTCAAAAAAATATTGTCAATTTGTCATGTTTTTTATTTTCGGTTCGATAATATCTACGGTCTTTGTGCTGTCATTCAAAGAATGACACGGGTCTTTAGATGTTGTTCGAATTCTTAAAAAAAAAAAAAAATAAATAAATAAATAAATAAATAAAAAAATTTTGAGAGAAAGAGAAACAATGGTTTATTGTCATTTTCAGGCAATAACCCGGTTTTAAAGAAAGAACAGAGCCATGTTTTACCATGTTTACAAATTCCATGCCCTGATTCTATAAACATTTATCCATGCTGAAAACCAAATGCTTTGAAAAATAACTCGATCTCTATTTTGAAAATCATCGGGACTTATTTGTCAAAATCTCTATCTCTCAATCAACAACCTATGTCATTGATTGAGGGGAGAATGATTTCAATTAAATTAAAAGTTATTTGGCATTAAATTGTTTTCAAAAGATATACATGCATGTTTTATCAATGGAGTTTAAAGTCTTAAATCCGATCAAATCGGCTCAAACGCTTCATAATCAAGTCACAATTCTCCCTAAAAGCTTTCAAAATCAATTTAATCTATAAGAGATCACAAATCTCAAATGATTTGATAATTGTGATCGGGGAGAATGTGTGATTTAAATTGGATTTAAACCGATAAATAGGTAAATGGTTTTATAAGGATGTACATGCTATCCGCCCACATGTGACAAACGATTTCAAATTTTCCATGCACATGTTGAGGGGAGCATCTATCTTAAACCTATGATCCAAATGTGATCAACTTTTCCCAATGTGCAGTTCCTCTAGTATGTGCAAAACTTTTTCTAATCTCGAGGCACATATTGAGGGGAGCAAATTTATGAAAACCTCACCCTTCCCGAAATACTACACCTACTTGAATTTGTTGAGGAAGTGATGTTGATATCTTTTAGAAAATGGTAATCAAAGAAGTTAATTCTTTCTCTTGCCTCCTGTGCAAAACATTTTCAAATACTTGTTGCACATGTTGAGGGGAGTTCTCGTTCTAAAATATCAAAACAATTCGTGTACAAAATGCTTTGATAATATATCACAAGTATCCGAATTGATTTTCAAATGGTTTTCAATTGGATCCAATGGCGACGAACAATACCAAATTAGTGACCAACTTTACTTTATGTACGGTGATATAAGGAAGATAAGGTTAGGTATTGGTTCCATGATCCGCCGAACCGGAGGGATCTACCCAGGACAATCCACTAGTTAGTGTAGAAGTCCTTAGGTATGATGATAAAAGGAGAAAAGTGAGATATGGGAAGAGTGCGGACTAAGACCGAGCTAGTATGGAATAAACCCAACAAGGTAATAGCTATGAAGTCTCGGTAAGCATCGAAGGGTTGAAGAATTAAAAGAATTGAATGAAAATAGGGTGAAAACAAATAGCCCTCCATTAATTCAACCTTAGGGCGTAAACCGGTTCACTTCATATGCTACCGATGGTAACATCGGTATTGAAGACAAGACGTCATGGACCCGGTGGACGCATTGCACTTCAACTTTCCAAACCACTCAAGTTCCTCTTAAAAGGACTTGTTTCATTCTCACGGGAACCGACATTATCTATCGACTTTCTCTTGAGATTGTTGATATTGAAAAGGAGACCCTCTCCTAGTCTCCCAAGGGATCCAAATATGCACAAATTGAGTCTAGAGCCACGAGATCATCAATAAATCTCATTAGGACACTTTCAATGAAGACTTTCTGCTTTCACAATGTGGAAAGAGAGATTATATCATGAGTCCCACGATTATCCTTGTGGTATTGCCGGAACATCCGAGTGATGTGTTTACACACTCACAATGAAGATGGAAAGCCTCGAGCCAACATCAAACAAGCTCTCGGTAGGTGGCATGTGTGATCTATTATATGGATCAACCATGTGACAACCGAAAGAAACAATGGGCGATTCAATTTCTTGAATCAATCCTCGTTCGAGTTATGGATTGACGGATACCTTTGAAAACCGGTCTTTGTGCTTATAAACTCTTTTCTTTAGCACATCGACCGTGTACTCATTTTCAAACCAAAAGGTATTTTATGATTGATAATTGATTTTCAATAAAACCTTCGTTGTATTGCAAAAACAATTTCTATTGAGCAATACACGATTGTTTTCAAATCTCTTTTCATCAATCGCTGGACTTAAAATTATTTGGTTCACTCACCGTGTTGTCTTCTTTGAGATGTTCCGTTTGAGAACAAAGCTAGAACAACCGCGAAACCCGCTCAAGGAGATTCTTAGAATCCCACCGATCACAAAAGATTTGTACCGATCAACTGGGAACCGTGGTCGTGTACTCAATTCAACGAAAGTGATCAAAGACACTTTCGTGTGTTTTATTGCTAACTCGTTGTATGCAGTACTCCCGCCGCTGGGTACGGTGATCGTAATGGAGCGGTCAATCCTTAGCCGCATGCTCACTTAACACATTCAACTCAAAGAAATCATGACTAGTGCATCAATGACTCGATATTTCACACCAAGCTTCGCTCCGCGCCAATATCATGATTCAACAAAGCTTCCGCTACTCGATGATAAGATATCATGATCCGTAATGTGAGCATGTCGGTCCCAAAGTCACAACACCACAATGGATGTCTCAGATTGTTGATAGTGATGATCTCAAATGATGGCTCAACTTATCATCACGTGGATCAAGAAAAGACCTCCACTTGGAATAACCAAACATGCATTGTGAAGAATCAATGACTACGAGTTTAAGTGCAAAGAACTACATCAAGAATGCAAGATCAAGTATTAATGTAATATCTATTTGTATTCTATGTAATTTTGTTACGTGATTGAGTGACCTCCTTTGGGAGATTGTTAGGAATTAGAAATTCTCAGATTAAAGAGTCGGTCACCTCAAGTATATGTAATCGTTAGAAAGCTCGTAGTCGTAGTTCTTTTAAGTTAAGTAGTAATTTAGTTAAGTAACACCGTGAAGGACGGACGGGTCTTTACCCACCTGTATGCTCGATCCACGACCGATGTGTGGCGTTTATGTAAGACTATAAATACTCTACCTTCCAAGGTAGAGAGTTGGAGCTCATAATAATATCTTTCACTTTCTCTCACTAAGTTCCCTAAACCTCTAACTTTCTCTCTAGAATTCCATCTATATGCTACTTTGTGTTATGGTTTGATGTGTATGTGAAAAGTGAATTTCAATGTGTTTTACCTATTACATTACCCATTACAATATATATGTACATTTCCATATTATGTAAACACTAGTTGTTATACACATGCATTTCTATAAGATGTAAACAATATTATTTGTGTAGTGTTTTATATGAAAATGTAAGTGTGTTAGTAAACTATTAGCTCAAAGCTTTTACGTATTTTATTTGTTTCGTTTAAATGATTTCACGTTTGTTATCGACAAAATATTAAAAGATCGTAAAACATAAATAAACTTTTATGGCTTATTTGTACTAAAAAAATGTTTAACTTTAGTATATAATTATTGCAAAAGAAAAAAAAAAGCTTCTAAAACACACTCTTGAGCTAACTAATAAATTTAAAATCTACCCTAAAGTTTATTTAAAAATAAATTTAACAAAAATTCAAAACATATCTCTAAATTATGTAACAAGTTACAAAAGATACCTTAAACTTTTACTCCTTAGTAAAAAGAGATAATGAGAATTTGAAATTTGTTGCATTTTTTTCTCTAATTACTTTCAATCTTTGCAAGATCTTTGTATGTTTACCGTAAATTTATTAATTTAGAGAACTAAAATTAAATAATTGTCAAATAAATGTGCAATGTACTAAACAACTGTCACCTCTGCCCGCAATGAAATGTAAATATGGACTAATAACCCATAATCTAAAAAAAATTCATGTTCCAAAAAAACTCTTTTTAACAACGACATTTTATTAGCTAGCAAAAGCTAGAAAAAGGAACAATTACAAAGAAGAAATGTTTACAATAGGATTTTCTAACCAACCTATCCAACTAAATCACATACTGAAATCCATAAAACGATTGATAAACAATAAAATCCGAGAGTCACCTTCTTAGGTTTAGAAGTAGAAAAATCAAAGCATTGCGGAAATTCCATATAGACCACATCAATTGAAAGGGATAAACGATGCACGGTAGCTCAAAGAACCAATATCATCGAATGGAATAATGCTCTTAGGAGGACTTCGAGAGGTGGTGTGGATTCCAACTAACATGATGATTTGATTACTTTGATTAGTAATGTTGAGCTTTCGGATAAGAGGGATGGCTGAAAATGGGCCCTTAGTTCTACAGGTTTTCTGTTGTTTCTGTTCGGAAGCATGTTGATGAGCATAATTTACAAGATGACTTGACGTTTACTATATGGAATAAAAGTGTTCCTATAAAAGTTAATGTATTTTTGTGGATATTGTCTTTGAATAGACTTCCAACTATGGTGAATATGGACCGCAAAGGAATTGATGTTGAATTTCTCTATGTCCTGTGTGTAGTGAGTATGTAGAGAATTTTGATCATCTTTTTCTCTTGTGGGATGGCGCATGATCTTTGGGTTTTATTGCTAGATGGTGTGATTTGGGTATTCCGTTTGTGTCTAATATTGCAGAGTGGCTATCTTGGTTAGATGCTTGTCAAATGATGAAGACATTTAAAACGCAAACACAAAAGAAATAATTACACAAAATTTCGACACTCGAAAAATACAAATATCATATCCAAAATAGCTCCACTGCAATGCGAGAGGACCAGATCACTCGTTCTATACGGGGTATTATTTTCTCCAATCATTATGACACGAGGAATGCTACATCCACAAACAAATTTTCACCAAAACATCCACAAAATGACGTGTCAGCAGGTGATTGGTGTATTTTGTGATAGTTTTGTCTCTCCTTTCTCTTTTTTTCTCATCAAACCAATCACCAGCTGATACGTTATTTTGTAGATGGTTTTGCGAAAGTTTTTATATGGCTGTATCATTTCTCTTATGACACCCTTCTTATGTGGTTGTATCACTTGCCTTACCTACAAAGCAAGTGAAATTATATTTATAAAAATAGAGTCAAATACTATCAATCGATTAAGGCAACACAATCCGAAAAGTATGGTCCAACAACTTTGAAACCGCATTTGATTTGGTTCGATCAACTAATCGATCCTCTATTCATATTCTTAAGTCTCTTATCAAATAAAGAATCATCATTCGTTCGACCCAACCCGTCATACAATCCGTTCTAGTAGATATTCTTCACATGTTTTACATCGTTCCCCAAAAACTATGGCATATACTCCGCAATGCGAAACAAAATTACAAAAAGTTGAAATGCGAGAAATGTTTTGTGATTAATTGAAACGTTACCTGTAAAGACACGGTGAACTTACGACAAACGATATGTGTAATGTAGGTGGTCATCGGAAGAGAAATGTGACCCGAATATGGTCGCCAGCTGGTAGAAAATAAGAAAGGGATACAAGGGTTGTACAGTAACTAGTAAGGGCATATATATCTGTACATTTGATACTTCCATGTGCAAATAAAATTAGTCCGTGTAAATATCAACTTCCTAATTGTTTACATATCTTTACATATATTGATGTAATAATTGTATACATGTTTTAGTACAAAAGTGTGAACTAGCGACATATATATTTGTAAGAGGTAAGATACACTTGCATGATAGAAGTATTTTGTAACACAAACAAGCAAATACGTGTGATAGAGCATGATTTTGAGTGGGAATGCATAGAATATTGTATATCTAAAGCTAAGAATTACATTGTATTAATTGGACCTTTTTGTATGGTTACTTTTGTTGCTGAATCTTTACATTTTCTATGCCACTATAATGCAATCGGATAAAACTTTTTAAATCCAATAGTATATTTGATGATATTGACAACCCAACAAAATTAAAGCACATCATGTTCATTTTTGATGGTTGTCTTAATGTGGTTGGTGGTGCATCAAACATATGTATATGACAAAACATGAATGATCAAAAGACCTAACCAACCATCGTGTTTTAAGGTTATTATAATTATATGATATTATTGACGTGATTTATTTTGTTACTATAGAAATAAATCTACTTATATGACACGTGCATGCACGAAATTTGAGATAAATCTTATATAATGTGTTTTGAGATAAGTCACAGAGAGAAGTGAGAGTAAAAAGAAGATTGTGAGATTCGAGTTTTAGAACAATAGAAATTATTGTAACTAAATGATGTAAATGTTTGAACAACCTACCCTGAAACCTTCATGTCAAAATGCACTTACTGGGATTTATACCCAATTGTTTAAAATTTTAAAAGTCGAAGTGCTCATCCATAACAGTTTATAGACTCGTAGTTACTAATGGCACCATGGAGGCAAAAGCGTAATGAGATAAGGTGCATACTCACATAACATAAGCAACTTCATTACACATCAATAAAACTTTTAACATAAAACAACGAAGTTTATCCATAACAAAGACTGCACATCAAAACAGAAACTATAGTACATATTTGATAATATCAAGCAAGCATGTTATATAATACATATTTGATTATTGGTAGTGTGGCAATCATTGTACTTTAAAATGATCAATTTAACATTCTAAAACAGAAGCCATAGTAATTTTCATGAGTGCCAACAATATTTTTAATAATAGACTAACCTTGTTTTATAAACCAATTGGATCATCTGACCTCAGCCTCAATATTAGTGCTACCATTACTAAACTAACCTTCTCGTGGTCTCCCATTTTATAACATTGTTAAATTTCCCTACATTATAATTATACTTAAGCACTTAATATTTATATTTAATGAGATTAATGTTTGATGCAAGTGACGACTCATTTCATCAATGAATAACAAATAATTCACTTTGGATAGAAAATCTGCATTTTAAACAATTTTATAGTGTATAGTATTTAGTCTGCCTAAATACCGAAACCTCTAAAGCGATAATCAGTTACAAAAAAACTCAGGCGTTTGTTTAGGCAAATAGCAAAAAGTAAAAACCCGATGTCCTGTTAATTTGTTCAGAAAATGTTTGTAGACTACGTTTTTGTCGTATAACATTCATGTTCGGGTCTTGTTTAATAAGTATTTTCAATCCACAGGGAGATGTAGGTCTGGAAAACTAAAAATAACACATACCACAATTTTCTACATAATATATCTCAAACACACATCCATTGTAGATATACGCATATTAATTTATTGGAGAAAGCATGAAAGCTCACCTACTTGTCTTGTTGGTTTCCTTTACTTGACCCTCTCGTGTTCGCAAGAACACACGTCCTCGACTAAAACACATATTAAAAGTTAGTAAGTTAAATTTAAGCATAAGGTATATTATAATATCAAATAATCGGTCATTGAATCGTATGTCTAGCTTGCTACCCATCAATTTGCTCAACCCATTAACTTAATAACAACATATTAGAAGATCGAGGCACCGAATTTTAAAAACGCACCTATTCTCACATGTAGTTACCTACCATTCCTCCATCATGAATCTTTGTTCACGCTTATCTTTGGTTTCGAAAGAATTAAAGTAATTAGTAAAACAAACACAAATTAAACAATAATTAAAGGGGTTTTATTACCTAATGAGAATTTCAATATTATCGACAAAATCATTGAACTTTATGATTCTTCAACGATTCATCAAACATAGCACAAAAATAAAGAAAGCGATAAATTCATCTACAAACCAAAACTCAAGTAAAAAATGAGTGCCTATACGAATAACATATTTATTCCGTCCTTGTAGATGAAGATCGACGTCGTCCCTTTGTTAAGAACTATCAACGAACACTGCGACCGTCACAAATTTTGAAAGACATACATACATATGTCATACCAATCGGGCTCCGAATAATCGTGTCTTCCAAGTACTCGATCATGTGTTCTTACTACGCATGTGGGAATTTTTCTATGTTAGTTTGTCTCAATTATGAAGAAAATATTGAATCGAGTAAATTAATGGAGCGTGTGGAAGGTTATGGATAGTCGGAGTGTTATTATCCGGCTTTTGAAGAAAACAACAGGCAAAACGAGCGGCTAGCGGGTCAACAAATGTATTGGGCTTCTTGAATTGGGCCGGGTGTCTGCTCATTAATCGAGCAATGCTTTTAAATCGCTTTTAATATATATATTAATGAGATTAATGTTTGATGAGCGACATTTCAATAAATAATTCACTTTTAAATGTATTTTGGTCAAACATTTATTAAGAGATTATTTAATTGAAACATATTAATGATGCTTTATTTTTTGGTTAAGTATTTATTGAGACATCCTTTTAACAAATTAATATATCATTTGATACACATGTCCTTAATATATTTACATTAATAAATACACGGTACATTAAAATATATTTACATTAATAAATACTGCGGGATCGTTTCGATACATCAGGTACATGAAAAAATACTTTTATACTTACATTAACAAATACACGATGGACCACCAGGAAATTGTACTGATACATCAGGTACATTAAAAAATGTATTTACATTAATAGATAGATACATCAAATACATATAATTACATTTGGTACATTAAAAATATATTTACATTAAAGTTTCAACACTTACACACTTACATCGGACTATAACAAAATCATTAAAACAAACATAACCTATCTCATAACTTTATAAAAAAAAAAAAAAAAAAAGACAAAACAATTAATTGTTAATTACATTGTAAATTAATGAATTGTTATTGAATACATTTAATGAATTGGTGCATACATTTAATTGAATAGTTATTGAATACATTTAATGAATTGGTGAATTCCCAAAATGCCATTTTCATTTAATTGTTAATTAGATTGTAAATTAAACTATGTAATTAATAAAAGGGACACTTGTCTTAATCTTATTGGTTTTTAAGTGATCTTATTTTTACAACTTTAACAATGATCTCATTTGATCCCAAATCAGTCACAATATATTTATATTTAATTATTTATGCATATAAATTGCATCTTATCTAATTTTAATAATACAACTTGCTAAAATGTAAATTTTGTAAATTTTTATATTTACATAGTAAAGTTTGTCCCGGTGCATCTGTTAAATAACATTAAGTAAAATATTTTATACGCGTCGGTTTTTACATATATTTTATTCATTTTGTATGAATATCGATGATTATCTTCTATAGATTTTCGATAGATGAAGGATTTAACTTTATTTAATTGACATGATATTAAAATGTTGTTTAAATTCTAACTATTGATATCATGTTTTATAAATTATGGATGTTTAACAACACGTAATGACATTTGAATTTTTTTTCCGGATATCTTTATTTAAACTTTAAATAGGAATTACATGCATCGTTACTATATGTACAATGTTAATAATAATTTTAGCCGTATTTAATGTTAATCATGTATCTGCGGATTAAATTTATAAAGAAGAATAACGTGAATCGTTAGTCATGTACCATACCATATATTTCATTTACATATCACAATAACTTGTAATTTCATTTTAATAGTTACAATGTCGTGCTTATATTATACATTAATTTAATATCGATGATATTATATCTATAAATAACCACAATTTATATGTTATTTTAAAATATATATATATATATATATTCTATGAGGTATATTGTCTAGAGGCTATTTATTAAAGTATAAAATTATTAAAAATATATAAAAATTGATAAGTTTAGTTAAGACCGTATAATTTATCCAAATCTAACAATTAAAATTTTATTGATTACTTTTTATTTTTATTTATTTATATTCTTTATAAATAACACATGTGTTTATATATAAAACTTCTTGTTGGATGATATTTAGATGTGTTTAACTAAATTATTTCAAATTTGACTTTCTATTAACTAATTTGATGACCCCATTGCTTATACGTGATAAAATCGAACTCTAAACTCTACTATTAACCCAATTGAAAAATTACAAATTTTATTTTGTATGCTTTCTTATTAGACAACAGATGTTAAGTTGGTTTACTCGTTAATTAGCTAAGAGATCAAGGTATTCGCTGATAACGTCGTGGATTATATGGGATTCGACGTTTACATAATTGACATAGTTTTTAATTATTTTGTTTTCAGCTGTTATGGGCTCTTAATTTTGTTGATCCTTAAACAACACGTCAGAAAGGTTTGCCACATGTTTAATTATTACAAGTAGTTTGTCTTCCATAGTCTCCTTATATTAGAAGTGACTAATTAACAGATTAACAAATCACCGAATATACATTTTATATTTAATAACATGCTGTTTTCTTTATTCTTTTTTTTGAACTTAACTGTTTTCTTTATTCAATAGAAAGATAAATGGCTCTTTAGTTGGATTAATTTTCATATAAAAAAAAAAAAAAAAAAAAAAAGGAAAAAAGGACTAAATTTTATGCATATATTTTTTTCGGATGAACTTATAACGAAATAAAGCCAAAACACGGTACATGCTTCGGTTGACGGATCACATACATATCAGTTACATATCAGTTGGTCAAAAGCCCGTTAATATTTACTTTAGTGATGTCGAATAGGAACATAAGTACATTACATCAGGTTTTAATTAAACCATTTTGTTTAAGTTAAATTTGCTTCGATTTGGTCACCAAGATTCCTTGGGGGCTTGGGGAGGGATGTTTGGTTAGGAGGTCTCAAGTTCGAGTCTCATAACCCTTCAGCGGAATACAGTGGAGTTCGGGATCGATATCGCCTAATTGGATGTCATGCTCTTACTGGTTTTAAAAAAAATTAAACCATTTTGTTGAACTTTATTGTTGATTTTCTAGCAATCTAAGACCAAGTGTAATGGACAACAACATAATTACCATCAACTCACTAGTACACGAGCCTTTTCATTAAATCACCAAACAAGTGTAATAACGATTGTAAGACCTTAGATTTAACTATATGTTAAAGCTCGTATGATGACAAGAGAGATGGTGGCGTTAGGAGTAGAGAAAGGAAGAGAGAAAGAAAACTATTACTTGTATTATCAAAACACACACTACACTCTCAACCACACCCTCAAATGTGACCATTTGAGGTGTATTATAGTTAGATATGTGATGCCCTAATGGGCTGGTTTATGGGATCGGTTTGGATTATGGATTACATTAAATATAATAGCTAGCTTAAACATTATACTAACCTATTATCTTAACCTAATCCACGAGCCCTTTGACTATTCTATTATAATAACTATAACACGATACAAAGTTCATAAACGTTATGACCACACTTTCTTTAGTGCTAACAAACTCCCCCAGGTGTGGTCATTCAAAAGATGCTCCATGTGATAAGGTCATTTGGTTAATCAAGGTTGAGGAGATATTTTCGTAAAACTCGAGTGAGAGATGAATGGTTGTCTAGATTCATCATAACCCAAATCTTTAATGAACTAGGGAACAATGTCTACTGTGGGGATTGGTAGAAACTAGTTTTGATTCATGTTAGTTGCTTTAGGAATTTGCAGCATGGTGCGTAAGATATCCACATTGATTACAACCTCTTGATTGTCAATCGTTCAAGTTAGTGATTTCCCATCCTTGCTGACTTGGATGGTGTTCCGGAATTGGTGAAGATAAATTTCAGGAACTACTGAGGTTTTGGTGAGGAGGTTTCTACATGGGTGTTTCTTGAGAATTTCCACAACTACTTGATAGGATTCTTCACAAGGGAGGTCGTTCAGATTTACTCGCGAGTTGTTTTGACCAATTACTACTTCATAGTTATCTGGGAAAATGTCCTTCCAAGTAAGAGTTGGTTGTTCTTGTTGTTGTTCTTATGGTGAGATATCGTGAATTTTGAGAAGGAATAACATTAACACACAAAGTATTGCATACACATATATGTATTAGCATACAATATTTCAATTAGTCGAAGATGAAGTAATTATGTGGTTAACACCTTGAAAACATCACAAATGATTATTTGAAACAGTTGTGCAAATGTAATGTTTTTCAGAATTTTTACTCTTAAAATACAGAGTTTTGAAAATTTGCAAACTCGGAAAGTCTAAATCGAGAAACTCAGAGTTTTGAAAAATTTGCAAACTCAGAAAGTCTCAGTCGACAAACTCGAAGTTTCCTTTTGAAATTCGGAGAACTTCATCCGAAAAACTTAGAGAATTTTAAAACCATCCAAACTCGGAAAAACTCATCTGATGAACTCTGAGTTTTTGAATTTTCCAAATCGGAAAAAATAATTCCAATAAACTCGGAGAATTTGAAAGTTATCAAAGTCTGAGAAGCACATCCAATATACTCGGAAGTTTTGATACTTCACAAAGTCGGAGATACACATCTTGTAAACTCGGAGAAAGATAAAATCCGATAAACTCGGAGAAACACAAAAATCCGATAAACTTGGAGAAACACACACATTTCTAGATTTCTTGTTTTGTGCTTAATTTTCCTAAATAATATATATTAAGACTATTTGTATGCAGTTTTACCTCTTCAGATTCAACAACAATCATCAATTAATCAATCATGCATAGAAACACAACCCTAACACCCTAACTTGTATATGATTTTCACAAGTGTTTTAAGAAAGGGTTCTAAGGTTTAAATAAAGGAACATAAGGTAATCCTAAGACTCTTTTAACGTTTACAGTTCACAAACACAAAGCCCACAAGTTACACTTTTGTTTTCGACACCAAAAACCCTAGAATCATCCGATTTTCATTTTCATGTTATGATTTATGTTGCAATAAGCAATTAAGCACAATCGAGCAATCATATATACATTCTAAACCTATCCTAATCAATTACTTAAACTAGAACACTCAGAATCAAAAATTACCAAATTGGGTATTCGAAACCCTAATTTTCGATTTCTAAATATTAACCGTTAGAATTGTATAAAAACTTTAGAATATGATTAGAATGAAACAACAAGGGTTTTAGAACCTTAATTTTTGCTAAACTCAGTTGAAAACAAAATCTTTAATCTCGGGTATGTGGTTCTTCGACTTTCGATTGGTAGTAATTTTTAAATGTGAGAGAAAGTCAGAGTGGGAGAGGTTTATATAGGTTTTTGGTTTGGGTCAAAAGTTGCAGTTGACCAGCTTTGTTCTTTTTAGACTTTGCAAATGTAGTCCCAAAACGTATTTGATGTTTACTTTTGACATAAGAATATTTACTCGCCTCAAATAGATATCCAATATTTTTAACATTTTGAAAGACTATTCAAGGGATTTGAGCATTTATGATGATGTGTTTGGAATGAGAATTGATGCGGACTTTGCAAAACACGAGAAGTTTTACAATCTCCTAGGCAGTGTAACTAACCGTTATAGTGTAGTATAGGTGATATTCTCTTGAATAGTGAGTTAGCCTCGAAGTGTACATCAAATTAAGTCTAAGGGTTGAGGAAATATTTTTTTCTCTTTTATGTTTATAAGAAAACAAGTAAAATCTCGGGTATTTGAAGAGTTTTTTTTTTAAACTAATAATTAAACTAAATCTAATCTAAATGCGAGGAAAAGTAAATTGGTGTACTTCGTATATGAGCAAAGTCTTAGAATTCTATTACTTCCTAGTTATCTTTTATTGACTTGTCGAATTGTCACGTCCTTGTTTAATTAGAGCGTTGTATTCCTTAATATCAATCGAGGTTGGTTACTCCAATACTACTATGAACTATATTCAAATTGAGCGGATCCTAAGAATGCCCTTTTAAGTTCTTAATTTCCACGATGCAAACACAATTCATGCATTAAATACAATGAACATCAAGTTAATATAATAATTACGCATTTAGTCGGACGTTCAAGCTAGTAGTCCTACTTTTAATGCGAAATCAACTAATCAAACAAGAGACGACACACAATAATCAATAACTAGGTTTCATGCAATCCTAAGAAAATACTATAAAATTTAGCCTAACATAGTAACGGAAAGAAAAACAAATAAAGAAATCAAACAATCACACGTAAACATATTTGAATGATTGATTAAATAAGTTATCTCTTCAATACATAGAGAGTCTTAAGGCCAAAAGCCACGAAAAACTCATCAGTAATTAGCCCTAAGTGCGAACTTCTAGGTTATCCCAAAGTTGCACACTTTACAATGAAAATAATACGAGAATATATATTTTTTTTACAACTATGACGACATCACTTGTTAAATGTGACGCCGTGTTGATCCCAGTTGAGCAAACGATCTTATATAGAAGTCGACTTTATGAATATAAACCTGTTAAACACTATGCGGAATCTAATGTTTAACCTTAAGAAGAATAACAATGATTATCACTAAACACCTCAATATATTATTAATATACTAATACTCTGAATAGTATTAGGGTTTACAACCTTGAAGTGTATCAACTTTAGATATCACCAAAACGTATATCTAACTCTAACCTAGGACCACCTTTTATAGGCTAAGGAGTCCTTTACAATATACATTACGTATTATACAAGATAACTATACTTACCATACTTATCTAAATATAAATCGTCCTACTCAAGACATTCTAGAATATTACATGTTAAACCGAAATAATCATACTAGCAGTGGTATTATACATTAGCGGTGGTATGAGACTTCTACTAGCGAGTTGTTTGTCTTGAGCGGTGGTTCCATTCCTTCAGTCGTGGTATCTCGATGTCTTGGCGGTGGTTCCATACTTAAAGTAATTCTTGTCGTGAGAACCAAAACCCAACAATCCTCCCTAAACTTGATATTTACAATCAAAATCATCAAGTTTCTTTCAAGCACATAATACCTTATTTGGAGGATGTATTCAAACACCTTTCAGCCTCTTCATTCTCCTTATTAGACTTAGATTCTTCATCAAATGCTTTTGATCATGCGCCATTCTTTTCTCTCTACCATGAGGCTTGTCTTTGATGGCTAAAGGAATTTCATAATCAGCAATCTTCTCAATCTTCCTCAGTAGTGGATGAACAATTGGATGAGTTGATTTTGTACACTGCAAATCAAGCTTAACTTCCAACATCTGTCTGGCTATAGTCTTCATCAAAGGGTAATCTTTGTCAACTAGCATGTATATTTTCTCCTCTATAGTTTTAACATCATGTACTCTAGGATAAGCATACAACATCCATTCTTCAACCACACAAGATTCCCAACATTTATCTTCTGGATTAGGCTCAAACATGCACTTCAATGCTGTCCACATAGACCTAGACATAGTTCTTGTAGGTCCAAGCTTACCACATCTAAAAGACATTACCTCCCATAGCTTCTCCAAATCACTTGTAGTAAAAAAGAATAACATATACCCAAAAGTATAGTACTAACTTTTCTTTCCATCTCCTCTAGTAAGCTCAATAATGTGTCTTTCATCCACTGAGACAATCCTCCAATCTATGATAGGGTGTATAGATTTTACAGGTGTAGGATTAATAGGATCTTTAGGTATTTTATCACTTGCCACAATATATTGATCCAATCTCTCTTCATCATCCACCTTCTGTCTTTTTGAACTTGACTCCTCCATCACAGATCCTGTTCTCTTTTGTACTCCCACTCTTCCCCTGTTTTATTCCGCTATGCATGTTCTTAGTCTATGTTATAAACATGTTGTAGTTCCAATATGTAGACATTAAAAGTGTGTATGTGTAACCTAGACTTATTTCTATAAACGTCTAGGGTTAGTGTTAGTTTAGTTAACTTCAAGATCGAAGAAGGCTTTGATCCCTGTTACATTTAGGTAGCACGTTATCATTCTGATCAAATAATAATTGGGGAGATGTGGAAAAACCTTGTGTCAATAACTGTGATTTGATTAATTCCGCTGTGTATACATTTATAATCATTGTTATTGTTAAACCCTAAGGCTCAAAACAATCTCAAGGAGTCTAAAAAACTCCACAATTGGTATCAGAGCTCGGGGATCTCGTTACGTAAGGATTCACAAGGTTTCTTGGCAATAAAGAAAGAAGAAAATCGATTTTGTGCAAAATTCGCAAATTTTTGCAGCACAGTTTTCTAACGACGATATCTCACTTGTTAACCATTGGATCGGGCTACATTTTTCTTGGAGCTTCTATATACCCATCTAACTTTTCTTTGGAGGGATCGTCAATTTGAGATTGCAATCAAAAGTTATTCAGTGTCGAAGTTCGCTGCAGAAACATGTTTGAAAGTCGAATTTTAAGGTTTATCATGAAGTAATAAATATGCATGTTCTTTGAGTTAATTCTATTTTTGATTGGTGATCATGTATATGTTCATTACTTTTTGAATTCACGAGAGTTGATGGTGATTTGTATGATGATAAGGTTTTAAAAGGTACCATTTTGAGGGGTCGTTTAAGTCCTTATTTGATCACTTTTGTATCCGTTATTGCTTAATATCGTTCCTTTTCACTTTTAGGTCTCGTGAAGGCAAAATGCTTGGAATGGCACTTATTTGGACGAAAAGCGAATATATGAAGAAAATGGCCAAAGTCAAAATCGAGACACTCACGATTCTTTGAAACTAGAAGGCGGCGGGCGTCGGTGTTAATGGCGACGCCGTCCAAAATTATTGTGACGATCCGAACCCAAACTCGTATTTTCAAGTGGCGGCGTCTAGTTGTGGAAGAGTAGGCCGTCGCTACTCGAGGCGGCTAGATGCAATCCAGACGACGTCGGTCGAAGAGGACGGCGTCACGGAAATAAGGTGACGCCGTCGCAAGGTTAACGTGGCAAGACGAAACCCAATGGCGACACGACGGCGTCACTAAACATAAGGTGGCGCTCGCATATGTAATCTTATATATAGAATCCGAATTTTTCGGTCTTTGTGTGGAGAGTCTTGGGAGTAAAACCTAAACCGAACCTAAGGTGTCTTGTACGAGATTTTAGGGTTTTAAACCCTATCTTACATCAAGATAAGTCTTTACTTCATTAATTCAATTATGTCTTTGATTATTTGTGTGTATGCTTGCATGTTTACCATGTCCGCTAAATTACTTGTGTGTTTGCTTAGATGTATGAAACCTAGTTGTTAATTATTGTTAGGTTGTCTCTTATCTTAATTGTAATTGGCTTAGAGTGCGACTAGGCTATCCTTGTGTTTAATACTTGATAAATCTTTGATAGTTTATGAATGACTTAGTGGATTTCGTTTACTAAACCCAAAGATAACCTCAAAGTTAGTTTATGAATGACTTAGTGGATTTTGTTTACTACACTTAAAGATTCAAAGAGTTTATGAATGACTTAGTGGATTTTGTTTACACACTTAAAGGTGACTTCAAAGAGTTAGGGAATGCACCTTACGACCTTAGAAAACACAACGCTTTAAGAATAAGGACGTGACAATTCAACCATCAATAGGAGATAACTAGGGAGTAGTAGCATCTAGGTAAACACATCTTTAACTATCATACGAGCACACAACAATAGACATAGACTATCCTAACCTTAGTTTAGATAATTAGATAATAGTAGAGTAATCGGTGAAATACCAACCCCCAATCCAATACCCGAGATTCGTACCTTCCATTTCATAAAACATAAAAGATATAAAATAATCTTCCTCAACCTTAACCTTAGCGTAGTAACTCCTTACTAGCATTCCTATTCCCAGAGAACGATATCAATACCCGTGGCTTACCCTAATTACTACACTACAACGATTAGGTTCACGCCTAGGGTGTTATAAAACTTGCTCGAAGAAAAGGAAGTTTCCTTGACCCCAACGACGTGTGGCGTTATCAAGTTTTTTGGCGCATTGCCGGGAATAGAATAGCTAGTTAGTAGTCCACCTCGTTTAGGTTTCTTTGCTTGATTCCTATCAAGTAAATTTTTCTCATTTTAGCTTCCTCTTAGTCTATCCCCCTTCTTCGTGACCTTTGTTCGTAACCATTTTCATTAACTATTCCATTAGTTATAGAGAATGCGAGTGCGCCAAAGCTGCCACCCAATCTACGAAATCCACTACATAATCTACCCTTTCCACTCCAAATGAGATCTTGAGGTTCCGGCAATATCATGATGAATCCTTTCACGAGGCGTGGAATCGAATTAAATATTTATTACAAAAGTCCTTTATCATGGTATTGATTCACTGTTTCCACTACAATTCTTTTACACTCGTATCGCCTACGAAACCCAAGGAGACTTGACTATGTAGCGATGGGGATATTTGGGGACGTGGTGTTCAAATGCATGGGAAACCTTTGAGATTCACGCCCAATTTAGAAGTGGAACATGGGACCCAAAGCGAATCTTTAGACCTATTTTCAATTTGGAAACTTGATCGGAAAAGTTGTTTAGGAAGGAGATGATTAGAGTTGAGGTACCAAGGTGCATGTCATGGTTAGGCGCTACCACGGTACAAAATGAATACATAGGTGATCTTGATAAGATGGAGGATGAGTAGAAAATCCAATCCCATCGTGTAACCCACAAGTCCTACCATCACTTGAGGAACACACATCGCCTATAACTTACCCGAAGAAGTAGAAGAGACTATAGGAACCCGATTGTAGAACCTTTGGACCAAACGCCACTAGGAATATAGGTTTAGATGCTTGTCATGACCTCTCTCTTAGTCCTAGGAAAGTTCCTAATTTTGATGAACCGAGCCTCAACCAAAACCTTACCCAATTTTCCATCTTTAGATGTGAATCTTGGAATTGAATTAGGCCCCAATCCACCTATCAAAATAGATAGTCTGGGTAGTTGCTTGATAAAGGTGGTAGATTCTAGGCCATGTAGAGTAGAAGCTAATATAGGAGTAACCCATGACCTTACACACTTACATCACCCATTCATGGTTGATAACAAGAAAAACTATGGGTTTAAACCGGGTTTATTAGGTAAAGATGGATCCTTAACTAAGAATCTTTTGAAGTTAATAGAAGATGATCCATTTTTAGGAGGGAGATTTGATTCACCCACTACACCAATAGACTTAGGTAAGGTTATAATGAATAGGCACACTCCTTTGAGCATATAAATCACCCATCACCCTCTCCTCACGTAGCAAATTTCCACCCTAAGGGTGTGTATTGCTACTATCACCCGCACTTAGACTTAAGTGTAGGGAAAACTTCCATTTATCTGTTAAATAAGGGTAGAGTCGGGGCTCGTGACTCGAACAAAAACAAGCGCTTCTTGGGAGGCAACCCATGTGTATTTGTTTTCATTTTATTTGTGTGTCGTGTATCTTTATTGATTGTTTATTCTCATGTTTGAATTTGTAAAATGCTTTATTTTGTCTTTAACCTCGTCTTAATTACATATAAAGGTATTTTACATAAGGGATAAGTGTAGGGAGGATTACACGTTTTCAAAAGAAACGTGAACATGAGAATTACAATTATTTAAAAGATATACATGTGTGTTTGTTCGAGTCAAATGCTTGTATCGAGTCATAATGGATGTTTTGTAGGAAATTTTTCCGATTTTTAAGATAAAATGTTCCAAAATTTTTTCGGAAAATCGCGAGAACCAGTTTTGTCGGGATAACCGACGGCGTCGGGATCTCAACTCGACGGCGAGGGAGGCTTGACTTCTAACTTTTTCGCTTTCGTGCTACTTATAAATTTTGGAATTTTCGGTCTTAATTTTCTAGAAAATCGCAAACATCCATTCCACAAGCATTATATCTTATTTAAGTGCGGAATTACATCTTGTTGTGATTTTTCTTTGTTCGGTTTGATGCGTTGGGTTGTTTGTTTTCTTAAAGTGTGCGGGTTTAATTTATCAAGAAGAAGTTACATAAGATTGGAAGGAGCTTTTCACGCATAAATTCTTCTTGAAAGGATTTAACCACCACTTCACACGGATCTTACCGAGCTAATCGGGGAGTATTAGTTTCTTTCGTTTTAATTACCTTCTATTATCATAACTTTGATACTTTCGGGAACATTGGGGACAATGTTCGGTTTAAGTGTAGGGAGGAAAATAAACGGAACTTTGAAACTATGCTTATCCTTGATTATTTGCTTTGTCAATTGTATTTGTGTAATAAACCATGAGAAAATGTCGGTTAGGTAATTTTGGCACCAAATTTAAATTTTTCATGACATATAGGAGTGGGCCATTAGTCTTGACAAAAGCGTCTCATAGATAGGAAGTTGCATGATTAGCACAAAACCCTTTACCACCCAAATTCCACCCAAAATGTGAGGATCGCCTTAGATTAGTAGGAATTAAAGCATTCATCTTCAATGCTTAGAGTGTGAACCGTAGTATATTAGATTCTAGAACTTGTTTTGTAATGCATTCGAGATCGCAAGTGAGACTACACTTGTGTAGTTAGGAATAACTAAATGATAAGAGGCATTAGGATAAACCCTTGTTTGATACCGTAATATAATTACTTCTTCCACATCGATTGAGTAATTCCTCCACACCCTTTGCGTTGTACTCATCTTTAGTACACGATACCCCTAGTTAACCCCTCGAGCCTATCCTTTTCGCGGTTCTCGTGATGTTTCGGTTTTCGAATATCAATGAAAACATTGTTTACACCCCACCCCAAATATACACCCAAATCGCCTTAGCCTACCCCTTATGCACTCACTTTTAGTGCATTATTGTTATCACCCAAAACCCTTAGTTCAATTATCGGTTGCTTGCATGAGTTGCTAAGTCGAGTCATATCCTTTGTATACTGATTTTGGGACGATTGGGATTCATGGGAAAAGTTAAAGTTTATGAAATGACGGGAAGGGCGTTAAATTCAAATTCCTTTGTTTGCATAACAATGTACCCCAAGTGTTTTGATCTTTTCAATTCGGGTCAAATTAGTGTTAGAGTAATAAAACTCAAGTGTAGGGATGTGCCTATAAATTCCTATCATTTTGATATTACCGTAGAGGATGGTAGAGTAAAAGTGTATGAAAAAAAAAAAAAAAAAAATAGAAAAAAAATAGAAAAAGAGAAAAGAAAAATAAATAGAGTGTGAAAAAAAAACAAAAAAAAAACAAACATACGGGCTACCATCCTACAACTATCCTTTAAATTTATGTTTGTTTATTTCAGTTATCTAGAGTTTAGAGTGTCGAGTCTTGACTTAGCAACGCCATTCTTCATATGCAGTTAACATAAAGATTTTTGACTTACCACCACTAAATAGCCTATCCCACCAAACCCTTATTTCCTACCGTAAGCCTAACATTACAACCCTTTAAAAGACCTCTTTGATAGTCTTTCCTAGGTGCTTACGTAAGCGATGGAGGTTTGATCTATTCTCAAGCCTATGGTAATCTATGTACTAAGACCGTTAATGAGTGTTTATCTTCCATTTCCTATTTTGTTATATTTCATATATACACCCAGAGAGATGTGAGTATCCAAACACCCCATGTGAGGTGCTAGTATGTAATTTCCGTGCTTGTTATGACTTTCTTGGGCTTATATGTGTTGTGGACCGCTTTGAATTAATGCTTCATGACCCTAACTTATAAATTAATTGGCTAAGCACATTTGCTTGAGGACAAGCAAATAACAAGTGTAGGGATATTTGATAAGGTTTTAAAGGTACCATTTGAGGGTCGTTTAAGTCCTTATTTGATCACTTTTGTATCCGTTATTGCTTAATATCGTTCCTTTTCACTTTTAGGTCTCGTGAAGGCAAAATCTTTGGAATGGCACTTATTTGGACGAAAAGGCGCGAATATATGAAGAAAATGGCCAAAGTCAAAATCGAGACACTCACAGATTCTTGAAACTAGAAAGCGGCGGCGTCGGTGTTAATGGCGACGTCGTCCCAAAATTATTGTGACGATCCGTAACCCAAAACTCGTATTTTCAAGTGACGGCGTCTAGTTGTGGAAGAGTAGGCCGTCGCTACTAGGACGGCCTAGATGCAATCCGCACGACGTCGAGTCAAGAGGCGGTCACGGAAATAAGGTGGCCGTCGCAAGGTTAACGTGGCCAAGACGAAACCCTAATAATGACGACACGACGGGCGTCACTAAACATAAGTGCACGCCGTCGCATATGTAATCTTATATATAGAATCCAATTTTTCGGTCTTTGTGTGGAGAGTCTTGGGAGTAAAACCTAAAACCGAACCTAAGGTGTCTTGTACAGTATTTTAGGGTTTTAAACCCTATCTTACATCAAGATAAGTCTTTACTTCATTAATTCAATTATGTCTTTGATTATTTGTGTGTATGCTTGCATGTTTACCATGTCCGCTAAATTACTTGTGTGTTTGCTTAGATGTATGAAACCTAGTTGTTAATTATTGTTAGGTTGTCTCTTATCTTAATTGTAATTGGCTTAAGAGTGCGACTAGGCTATCGTTGTGTTTAATACTTGATAAATCTTTGATAGTTTATGAATGACTTAGTGGATTTCGTTTACTAAACCCAAAGATAACCTCAAAGTTAGTTTATGAATGACTTAGTGGATTTTGTTTACTACACTTAAAGGTGACTTCAAAGAGTTAGGAATGCACACCTTACGACCTTAGAAAACACAACGCTTTAAGAATAAGGACGTGACAATTCAACCATCAATAGGAGATAACTAGGAGTAGTAGCATCTAGGTAAACACATCTTTAACTATCATACGAGCACACAACAATAGACATAGACTATCTAACCTTAGTTTAGATAATTAGATAATAGTAGAGTAATCGGTAGAAATACCAACCCCCAAATCCAATACCGAGATTCGTACCTTTCCATTTCATAAAACATAAAAGATATAAAATAATCTTCCTCAACCTTAACCTTAGCGTAGTAACTCCTTACTAGCATTCCTATTCCCCTAAAGAACGATATCAATACCCGTGGCTTACCCTAATTACTACACTACAACGATTAGGTTCACTGCCTAGGGTGTTATAAAACTTGCTCGAAGAAAAGGAAGTTTCCTTGACCCCGAACGACGCGTGTAGCGTTATCATATGATAAACAATTTATCATCTTTGGTCGGTGAGTTTATATATATTACATCGTACCAATTTAAATTATCATGGTCAGTGTTGTATTTATTGGTATTAAAGTTTTGGTGACATCTAATTTATTATGGATTTGGGATGGTGGCTTCAAGATAAATATACAAAGAAGGAGGATCATTGGTTTTTGGTACTACTACGTCTTAAGTTTGGAACTGCTGTTAAAATAGTAGTACTGCTACTTATCCTATTAGTACTGCCAATAAAATTGTGGTTCATCGTTATTGCTACATGTTTTACTATCGCTACCAGTTCCAACTGCTGCTACGTTCCGTTTTAACTGGTCGATATAACGGTTGATCCTAAAAGCAGTTTGTCTTCGACATTATAGTTAAATCTTGCTCAGAGTTGAGCAGTATCGCCGCTACTCAACACTTTATCTGCTTCCATTACGTGTTCCTACCGCTAGTTAAAGTGTTACATTAATGCTTCTCATGTTTGGATCGTCCCTCGATGCAAACTGCTGCTATCAAAACGTAAATCTTGCTCTTAGTATTGTCTATGTTATTGTTAACCCTAGAAGCTCATAAACGATCACAAAACTAAGTTTATCACGTCCTTAGTTTCATCAATTAGTATCAGAGCTCAGGGAGCTCGTTACTTAGGGATTCGCAAGGTTTTATGTGTCGAAGAAAGATGAAAAAGATGAAAAATTCGAAACTCAAAAATTTTCGTATTTTTTCTGCAGCACAGTTTTCTAACGATGATAACTTTTTCGTTAACCATTTGGATCGTGACAAAGTTTTTGGTGGATGTTATTTAAAGAATCATCCATCACTGCTTCTTTTCCATCTTTGTCAGCCACCAAATAATCTGCACCATTGTCTCCACTATCCATATCCAAATCCAAAGCCTCCCTTGAATTTTTAGTCTCACTCCTCTCCTGTTTGGATGCATCCTCCAAACTTTGATTCCCAGAGGAGCTTGTCTTCTTTCCCATCTTTTTTACTTTCCTGAATGCAGTGATCATTGGCCTCCTAAGTCTCTCCAAAACACTTACCCTATGCTTCAACCTCCTAATTGTACTAGCCTGAGAAGTTGTCAAATTTTGGAGACCAGTGATCTTAGATTCCATAGTTGTGCATCTATCAAGTCAATTCTCGAATGAGTTTCATAGTATCCACACCACTTCGACTGTGTAACCTTGTCAGAGAGTTGGATCATTGGAATTGTCATTATGTGCAAAGTCGTTAGCGTCAAATCTTGGTGTTGTTCCAAACTACCCTCATCACTTGTTGTGTGACCGCTCCGAGAGGTAAATCATAGGATGTGTAACATGGCATCGACCTAGCTGAACATCCATGTCCCCAAGTTAGCCGGTTGGCTGGATTCCTCCACTTGTATTGAGCTCAAAAGAACTCTCCACATTAAGAGTTGCCGTTGGTTGGGTCTTACTTATGTTTCCTTTGTCATGCTCGACTTCTAAGCTCGAGGCGATGGGAAGCCCTTCCAATCATGTCACCTACCACACTGACATGCCTCATTACCTACACCACTAGCACGGCACGAGGATGCTTAGTGCCCTTCTTCCTCTACAGGTTACCAAAATTCTTTGGGGTTGGAAAGTTGAGGTAAAGGTTCAACGATGGTTGTAGGTTGTGTTCTGATAGAGTGGGATCAGCTGATGGGTTGGATAAGTTGTGCATTAGCCTTCTACAATCTCGGCAAGTTAAGCATGAGAAAACATTGGATTAACAGGTCCACGAGAAATTTTTGTTCTTCTTTTCATATGTGTAAACACTTTGGGGACCATATGCAACAAATCATACTTTCTTTGATGAGGTATGGGATCTACTTTGATTAGGTTGGAACTCTTTTGGTGCAGCAGTGATTATAAATTTAGTTGTTCCATTTCATTAATATTGCTCTTGGAACCATGTTTCTGTTAGGATGTGGGATTGTTTGCTTTGAAAATTTTTGATGATTTACCCTCCTCCATTGGTTCCAAACTGGTGGTTGGTTTTTGTTGCAGTTTCTCTGTAGATGCTCAAAACTACCACATTTAAAACAAGCCTTTTTAACAAACTTAAACTCACTCCTAATTTGTTTGAGATTAAGCCATTAAAGTTTCTTTGATTTCCCTAGGTTTGTACCAGTTCATTTGTTCTCTATGAATCTCATTATACTCAACAACTTTCTTAGAGATCGTGCTCCAAATCTAGGCTTCAAAGCTAGCTTGTTTTGAATCAACGGTTTTAATATTTTCTAACTTCTCGATTGTGTTGACTCGGACCTCTCATCCTCGATGATCGGACTCCCAATCTTCAATGATTGGTCCATCAGGTGACTTCCAATTAACTTCCTTAGGTGACTTAGACTCACTATTCTCACCTACAGGTTTGTTAAAACTAAACTCACTGCTGAAAGACAATTCAGTTTCTGGTGGTGCATATCCACTTAACATGGGTGGTGGAACATTAGTGTACACTATGCTAGAACCCTTTTTCATTAAGTGATTTTGAATTGACTTATTCACTACGTCAGAAGCATAAGTTAATTTCTCAACCTTAACTATATGTTTCTCTTTATCATCTAGAGCTTCTTGTTTTACACTTTCAGCTTCTTCAACTTTCTGCTTAAGAACCTTGATTTCTCTATCTCTAATGTCAACTTCACCACCTAGAATGTTTATCTTATCAACATACTCAAACTCACACTTTTATAGAACTCAAGTTTTTCTTCAACATTTTTAAGTCCAGCTCTATAACCTAAGTTATCCAGTTCAAGTCTTTCAACTTCTTTTCTAAGACTCTCTACCACAGCTTTGAGACCTACTAAAGTATCCTAACAAGATTTATAAGAACAAACATAACTATTTGAACTATTGGATACCTCAGAATCAGAACTAGATGATAATGAAGCATAGGCCATGAGAGCAAAGTTGTGCACTTTGGAAGCTTCACTTGCTAGAAAAGAAGCATTGGGTCCTTCTTCAATTTGGTCACTCTAGTCATAGTCACCAACTCCATCTTGAGCCACCAATGCTGAAGAAGGCTTTGATTCTTCAGTTGTCTTCCTGAAGTTTTCAACATTCCTCTTTGGAGCCCTACACTCCCTTGCAAAGTGCCCCTTCCTCTTATTGTTGTTCCATTCCATCTTGCTCTTATCAAACCCAACCTTTCTTTGACCATTATACCTGATCTCTCTTCCAGTTCTTCTCATAAATCTCCTAGCCTTCAAGGTGAGCATAGCTATCTCCCACTTAAGCTCAATTTCTTCAAGATCATCAGGATCAATTTCATCCAAATCCTGACTAATACTAAAACATTGTTAGTGAGTTCACCATATTGTTCTTACAAGTTAAACCTTCGTCAAGATTTTAGTTTATAAAACAAGCATTAAGTTTAACCAATCAATTCAAGATCAATTCAAGTTTCATAAGTCTACATACATAAACTTAAACACAAAACATCCACTTGTTCATCAAATTGCTTAAGAAATGGTCAATACAAATGGTAACCGATCATAGACAAAAGGCTACAATTGATTCTCAACAACTAATCTTACGACCATTTAGATGTTTCCAACCAATCCAATTTGATAATCAAAAGCGTTTCTATTACAACCACACCTTAGTTCTTTTTGTAATCAAGAATAATGGGTAAAACAATCATCCATAGACAAAATGATTATGACTAGTTGAATAACACGAAGTTCTTTCGACCCCAACGATTATTGACAATTAGCCAAACTTGATTAACAAATGTCACTATGAAACTTTAACACAATTCGATCTTAGAATCAACTTGAAATTGAATTAAAACATGTTAACACAATCACTAACTAATCATATGATAATTAACATCATTTAAGCAAGTGCATAAAGAAACTAGCCACTCATAGCAAACATAAACATAAACTCAGAACTTTGAATATTAGAAAACATGATTGAAAGTCTTACAATGGTGTAGTAATGATTCCCAAAGTATTGAGGTGGACTTCTTGGTGATTTGGCCTCCAAATGGTAAACTTTTGGATCTCCAAACTTCTCTGGACTTCTAAGGACGAATTTTGAGAGCTTAAGGCTTTGTTTGATGAGTAGAGAGATTTGTATTATAGGTTGTTGTCTCTAATGCTCACAATTAGCCTCTATTTATACTAATTCCAAGGCCTAGGGTATTAAATGTTGAACTTGGCCTCCAAGGAGTTTAGAAGGGACTAGAATACACCAAGAGAAGGACCTAGAATCGTTTGGATGCAAAGGGGAAGCTTAGTGATGAAGATTTGGCAACTGCAGCTTCACCAACCGGATCGGTCATACGACCAACCGATCCGCTGGTCTTCAATAACAACTCGGAAAAGCACAAATAGCCCCATCACTAACGTTATTGCTAGCGGTGGAAACATTTGTGTTAGCGGTGGAAACTTCATAGCGGTGGTAGTTTCTGTGAACTCCATTGTTAGTAGAAACAAAAGCAATGTTACGTGTGGAGGAAGATGAACCGACCATACTCTTCTCATACCCACATACCTTTAGGTTGTTGTTGATATTGTCCAAGGTCAATTTTCAAAATCATCTTTGTTTCTCCAAACAAGCGTATGGATTGCCCATTCGGGGAGCCAAGCTTCTAACAAACTTTAGGTTGATATCTTCTTGAGGAACTTTATAGTCAACTAATTTCAAGTGGTGATGAGCTACGTAGTCATTGTAAGTTCCATAAAGACCTTCTCCCGAGAGCGATAAAGTTTTCAAATTGATGATTGAGCATGTTCTTCCTTGATTTTGGTAGCATCATTACGGAAAATCTTTGTTCAATAGCATCCATCAAATCCTTGGCGATCTCATACTCACGGAAGTCCAATGAATACTCATTAGGTATTCCCATACGAGAATTCTTTGAGCCTTGATCTCCGACTTCCTTTGAGCCTTATCAATTTCACTAACAATTCAAAGTTCTTTACCATCGACACCAATCTTGGGTAAAGTATCACCCTTCTCAATGACCTCCACATGTTTTAGTCAATCATGCGAATGTATTGCCTCATCGCATCTTCGACTTCATACTCTCCTGCTTGACATGGGCACCTTAGAGCGATAACCATGTGAGTTTCGTCGGACATCTTGAAGCTGGTTGAATTAGAACAAATCGAATCAAACACAACTTTTCTTGATCACGACTTCTAGATCACAAGCTCGATACCACTTGGAGTTTGATATACTCCTTGGACCGTTTAGAGCTTATAGGGTTCGACAATAACAATGATAATAAACTTGGTATGCGTGAATAAGACAAATCAAAGTTATTGACACAAGGTTTCTTTCACATCACCACCAATTTATTAAAGCGTGTTATCTAAACAATAAGAAGGATCTAAGACACCTCGGATCTTGGAGATATAAATAAACTACTTACCTAGGCGTTCACAAGACTATCGCCTAGGACATACACACACCTTTAGACTACATTATGGAAGACTTAATTATTTAAAACCTATAACCCATGTCCTCTTTATATACTAGAGGATTAGGGTTTGAAAATCTCTGAAGGACTAAATAATAAATCTTCTTTTTCAAGCAAGTCCTTCCATCTTTTGTAGATTTCCTTCTTGTCACTTTAAGTCCTTGATGTTTTATTCTTTATTATTTTGTATCATCAATCAATAAACCCAACATATGTGAATATTGGTGGGATTTGATTGTAGTAGGATGTAGATGAAAGTAGATTCGATATGATGTATGTTGATGTAGATGTTCTTTGATGTTTGTTGGAAGTACTTGTTTAATGAATGTAGAGTCTTTAGATTCATGTAGTTTGTATAGTTTGTGATATTTGTTTGGATAAGCGAGGTTCAAACGTACAAATCTTTGTCATTTTGGATCAAGTCGCATTTATTAAAGCGCTTCTTGCTTTGTCAAACCTCAAATGCATCATTCCTTTCATAACAAACGACTTTGATACTTTTACACCAAACCGCATCAAGTTTTGGAGACAAACCGCTTGCTCTTGGGTCAAAGCGTATTGTTAACTTTGTCATCAAAGCGTCGTATCCTTTTTCATGTCAAACCGCATTACGATTTTGACAAAGCGTATAAGAGTTGGTCAAACCGCATAAACTATCAAAACACTTTTTCAAACCGCTTTTGACCAAATAGCATTACGGTATGTTGAATCGGACGGATTTCTTATATCAAACCGCTTGCCTATATTGACCAAAGCGCATCGATTTGTACCAAAACGCTTCTAATGTACCAAATCGCTTCTCGAACAAACCGCATACAATAACACAAACCGCATAATATTCATCGAATCTGGACAACATCATGACAAACCGCATAAGGCGACAAACCTCATTCTAGTTGACCAAAATGCACGATTCAATGAATCGGTCATTATGAACCCATGACTAAAAGCGGTGTCAAACCGCATCCATGAACGCATACAAACCGCACTAAAAATCGACCATAAATCATGTAAACGGTGAAGGCGTTGATGTAATAGTAGCTCGACGCCTTCGACATTCTTCTTTCTTGTGAGAGGAATTGCCTTGATTCGAACAATCTCCCCAAAGGTAGAGATAGTTATCTTTGAACAGCTTATGCTTGACGTCATCTTTAACTTTGTTCTCATTGTTCTTTGTGGTAAAAGTGATAGTATGTTGTTGTCTCGCATCAGCCCGCTTTCAGTTCCGCTTCACGCTCCAAAGGTTCCACGTCATTCTTCAACATGCTCACACGCCTTTGACGTTGGAATTCAATCTCGATGAAGTTCTTTAAGTTTTTAACTTTGTAGATTCTTTGGTTTGACGAAGAATCATTCGACGGTTGTGTTGCTTTTGAATAGAACTTCCATTAGTGATGATGTTGGCGTGAGCATGAGAAGAATCAAGACGATCATTCCGCTCCGGAGCTTCCATAAGAAGAAAACATGTCAAACGGTTAGTAATAAGCGGATTCCGCACTTACAAGTTTGAACTTCGAGAGTGTTAACAAAGATAGTGTGAAAACACAACTCTAATTCTTACAAAGGTCGTTCTCGAACCGGAGTCCCACAAGTGAGATAACGCGATGTACCAAGTACATCTACAGATTCAGATGAGTCGCCGAGGTATACCGTAGCATCACCTCACGATCAGAGACCGCTTGAGACACACTCCACGTAATCCACGGGAGTTACCGAAGTGACTCACCGTCGTGGCCGTTTGATGTTGACTTGGCGGAGTTTCCATTCAATCACCGAGGATCACGATGTGAACCTCTCATAAATGTTCTCGATGATTGCTAAGATCCGTGAAGGACTCGATATGAACCATCGATAATCTTATTTGTTGATCATCAAGTGATTAAATGTCAAGTGTTCCTAAGAGATCTTTTGATGAATCTCGTGGCTCTAGACTCAATAGTGCGTTTTGGTTTTCCGAGCGGAGACTAGGAGAGGGTCTCCTTCTTCAATACCAACGATCTCTAAGAGAAAGCCAATAGTTTACGTAGGGTTCCTCGTGAGAATGAAACAAGCTTCTATGAGAGAAACTTGAGTGGCTAAGAAGGTTTAGTGCATGCGCCACCGGGTCCATGACGACTTTTAATCTTCAATACCGGTGTCACTAAGTGACAACCAAGAGTATATGAATTGAACCCTGTCCGCCCTAAGTTGAATAACTGAGGGTCGTTTCTTTTCACCCTTTACTTTACATTTCTTTTTATTCTTCAACTCCTTCTTTCTCCGATTCTCATTTTCTCCTTTTACAATCATTCCTAAGGACTTCTAACACTAACTAATGGTAGTGTCCTTGGGTAGATCCTCCGCTCAAGCGGATCATAGGACGGTTATTCCTAACCTTAGTCACCTTATAACCCATGACTAACCTATGTTGCCATTAAAACCACAGTTTGTGAAAAATCTCTCAAATGGTTTGTAAATGAAAACATGTTTGAACCATCGTGAGAGATAAGGTTTTGCATAAATACTCCCCTCCACATGTGCTTAATAGTTTTAATGGTTAAATGCACAGTGAGGAAAGAGCGCGACATTTTGAATTGATCCACTCGAGATAGACAATCCCCGCGAGACACGGTTACGCTGCATAGTTAAAGAGTTACATTGTCGCTTTTAGGTGACAACTAGCTCTAATAACTACCTTGAAGGTGTAGACAAACCTCGAAAGGTTGTCATACCCGCCGAGTTCATGTCTATCAAGAGTTTCGAATGGTACTTTCTACTTGGACAAGTCCTTTCGAGACACGCTTACATTACTAGCGAACTAGCTTGAAATTATTACCCGTCCAGACAAGTCTTTTCGAGTTACGAGTTAACAGCTTTAGTACCGTCAATTCGTTGGTTAAGTCCGAGGTACATGATTCATTTGCATTTTGCACAACATATTTCTTATCACACAAATTTTCTCCCCTCAAAATGGCATAAAAATGTTATTTTTGAACGGTTGACAATAAATATGACCATTTCGAGTGTCATGGAAGATGACCACTATGAACAATTTGTGAACAAAGTTTTAATTCAAATACTCCCTCAACTAGTGATATAAACGGTTGAGGTTTTGAAAATCATATGGGAAGTACTTGTGTTTTGAGCAAAACCTTGAAAATGAAAGGTTTGATAGGTTTTACTCAAAATAAGAAGCTTCGCTCCTTTTATAAGGATTGTGGCACCGAGGCGCACCACGTGGTCCTTTCTTGACAATTACGGGTTGTACATCGTTATGTGTGCACAAGCCATAGACATATATCATCATACATCCAAAAATTTTAATGAAAGAACCAAATCAAGGAGTACCGTGAAGTGCAAGTGATGTTCCCGTGAGTACGAGCAGGTATGCTGATAGCCGGTGATGTTGATCCCGGTCGACCACCAACAAAACTTTCCAACGCTCAATCGATCCCTTCGAACAACCGCTCATCAATCATGGTGATGATCCTTCTCACATTCCTCCGATCCCGAGAATTCCATCGCTTAGGGTTCCCAATGTTTTCACGTATATCCTTCAATCGATAAGCTAATCCGTCCCTAACCATCTTCGTAGTATGATCTCCAAATTTGTGAAGCTCATTACACGCCATCAAGCAATTGCGATGAAGTTCATCGCGATAAACGACACCAAACGGTTTGTCGATGAGCGTTAATTGTGATAGCTGGTTGATATCGGAAGATCAAGGCGTGGTGGAGTGAAGTTGACACGCTTCGATATGATTCAACGGCAAGTCAAGATCTTCAACACGCTCTTTGATGACTATGCGTCGATGAAGATGAGCAATGACTTGATGAATTCACGTTGTACTTCGCTTGAAATTGTCTCATGCGACCTTGAACTTTGGCAAGGTACATGTCTTCAATATCGTTGATGTTCAAATTCTCAAAGTCACTTCAGAGAATGCATAGTCCCTTTCGTCTTGTCTTTTGACCACAATCTTCTTGAGAAAAGTGTAGTCCCATTTAGACGATAGACCAACATGTTGGATGGCCACGATACTTTTAGTATCGAACACCGCATGTTGAGACTTCGACCAAGCGACTTCGTAGTAGATTCTTCGCGCCCGCCAATGGTGAATCCCATACATTGCATCTTGGTCATACGCTACCACTTTGTCGGAGAACATGTGGGTAGCACATTCCTCGATGGCTATACAATCGAGTATATGGCAACAGGAATGGAAGTGTCGAGATGTAGCGATTTCCTTGAACCATCGCCACCGTGTTGAAGAAAATCTAAGTCTTTGTTGAAGAAATGTCCGAAAGGAATCCTAGGTCGATCAGTTGGCCAATGGTAGGTAGAGGTCGAGACCGATCGGTGTAATATGGAGGATTGTCCCGCTTGGTGAAGTCGATGTTTGCTTCGGGTTGAGCCAATCCATGTTATTAGACATGGCTCGAGCAATGTTTTCAAGGTGATATTCAACCTCGATTGCACTTTCCGAGCTGTCTTTCAAAAGTAGGAATGCTTCATTCTTGATGCGCTTCAATTCGATTTCGTCATCTTCTTCACACGGAACCTTTCTTGCAAAATCTTTGCATGCTCCAAGGTACTACCGCTCACCAATTCTTGACCTTCTTCGGTAGGAGTGTTGTTAACAAGTGTAGCAAACCATTCAAATTCTTCGCTTTATCGTCATCTAGCCATGATACGACGTCAAGATGAAGCGTCTTCTTCTTCTTTTCAAGGCTTAGATGATGATTCCGGGTTTCATCCTTGTTTGGGAGAGGTGGGTTGTTGTTGGGGCTCAAGGACCTCTTCATCGTCACCACCCGTATATTCAAAGTGATCACCGGTTTTTGAGTCGGGTGGTAACTCGGAATCGTCCCGAGGTTTATCGGTTGAAGAGCGAGGAGGAGATCTTCGTTGAGAAGTAGTCCATTGAGGTGGGGTTGCATAGACGAAGATTCACCGATTGCTTTCGACGCTTAGATGCAGAGTCCTTGTCCTTATCATCGCCATCTCTTGGCCGTTGGGTTGATCGGTACCGACTCCTTGCATGATGATCCGAGTTGAAAAGCAAGTAGACCTTGAAAAATTTAGCTTCATCCAAGTAAACGTTCCGCATCGCTTTGACATTTGCATCACTAGTTTAGCGATTAACCTCGATTCGAGAGATCGCTTCTTTGGCCATTGTATGTTTAACCAATGCGACGATGTTAGGGTGAGTTGTCCGAAAATACTTCTCTAGTCACACCGGGACAAGGTCGAGAAGAAACTTGTGGGTATGATCTCTTGTCGTCTTCTCCGCCTTTTGGACTTTAGGAACGATATCTTGAAGGTACTTTTGAGTGTAACCTTTAATCATTTCATTCGGCCTCTTTACGATGATCTTTCATGAATTCTCGGATAAACTTCCTTTCTTCTTGCATCTTGTCATGCTCATTATACAGATGTCAGATGTGATCAAGAAAGAAATTCAACTTGATGTTAAGTACGTTTTTCTTTCTCGACTTGTTTGACAAACTTTGGCAATCCTTTCATGAGCATGAGAAACCCAAGATTTAGGTGGTTTATTCACGGATTTGGATGATGATTTGGTTGACTTCTTGGATGGTGGTTGTGATGAATGAGACGAAGAATCCGATGATGATGAGATGTGAGGAGATTCCGGTCCTTTGGTGGTTCGTAAGTTTCCTTCGTGAGCGTGTAGGACTATCCGTAGCACATCGTCGTAAGCAAGATCTTTATCTTTCTCGCTTCGGTTCCTCAAAATCATATACAATAGTATCCTCTCGCAGCTTTTGTTGTTGCACAAGAGTGGTGGCACCAGCTCCCTTATCGGGTTGATTAACCGCATCGAGTTGGTGAAGATTGAGTGCACCACTTGACCCACCGGGCCACCCATTTGGTCTTTAGCAAATTCTTCACCTTTTGAAGATGTCCGACGATTTTATACTTCTTCCCGTATGATTTATCCATTGCTCTTCTTCTTCTTCGAGCTCTCATCATAGGGTACAATTGTCGGAGTCTTCCTTTTCCTTGGACAATGGAGGACTTGGAGGTTTTGCTACCGAGGGTGTGCTTCGTTGCGCTCTGAGTAATGAACCTCTTTATCTCATCAAGATCTTCGAGCTCTCGTCCACAAGCTTTCTTTGCGGTTCAAGTGTGGGAATAGGTTCGACTTCCTTTACGGAACAATCCTTTTAGAAGGAGGATTCCTTTAGGAAACTTCCTTTGACTCACAAGATTTGTTGCGCTTCCTCGCACTTTCTCTTCTCGGTTCTCCTTATGTGTGTTCCAAGATTTTTCGTCGAGATGACCAACTTTGCCTTGTCTAACCGCTTCCAGATACCTTTTGTACGCTTCGAGTTTTTCGACATCTTGATTAGAAGGAAATCGCAACACAAAGACCTTGTTTCTTTGTAGACGATTCCTTGATTTCGAAGATAGAATAGGCTCCGCCAACATATCGTGATTGTCGGGGTCATTGAGCCTCTTGGGAATATCGGGATGAAGTCCAAGTGCTCTCTGGATCAACAGCTTAGTATATCCGATGTAGGGAATCTTTGAGCCAAGCTTGTTGAGAAATGACATCATGTCATCCCAAATCGAGCTTCGATAGCGATGTGTTTCATGTTGACCAATGCCCAAAATATTTGCAGCTCCATGAGCTTAGGATGCTCATAGCCACCGTCACGACCGTAAACAGACTTGGTGATGATCATGTAGAGAGTTCTCCATGGTTGAGGAATACTCTTAAGCTCTACGTGAGAATGCTTGGTGATTACTCCCGTAGCCTCGCCATAACCGATATCGATTAAGAATTGGAGAGTGAGCTCTTCAACAGTGTGGCATATAGTTTGGTTGGTTCGACTTGTGAATTAGGAGAATAGCCTTTAAGTCGCAGTGTAATGGTGACTTGTTTGTGATTCATAGTCACCGCCACAAGCAGCGTCGTCTTTGACCCTTTCCATAGTGTTCCGTAACTGCTGGATGTAGATCTCGTGAACAGCTTGCAGAGTGAGTGAGCATATTTCGATACGGATGAGTCCTCGTAATATCAATAGCAATTAAACACGAAGACTCGAGAGCAAGTGAGGTGTCAAAGTCAACACGGAGATTATTCTTTCCTATCTTCATTGGATAGCCATAAGGATAGATATCGTGAATGGAGAGAACTTCGATGCATCCACATTCATTTGTTCACCATGTCGTGATCGGAAATAACATTAGCCAAAAGAACCAACATATCGAAGACATAATGTTAGTCAATGTAAGGTCTTATTGTCTAGTTATTGAATGTACAAGTGTCAATGATTGTTACGAGTCCTAAGTCACTTGTATGTCCAATAGTCCAATGACGCCGTGAAATGTTTTGTGAGTTAGTTAACTTTAAGTTTTAAAGTTTATGTTATCACTTATGGTTCACAACATCTCAAACGCTTTAGATTTATTAGTGACATTATTGGATTCGTGACGATATGATTAGTTTATTTACAAGTTTGTACACGTAACAATTCATAACGAAGGTATGATCCGTGCTTATGCGTAGGATTGGTAAAGTTATGCGTGAGACGTAAATGATATATGCGAGGCGTAAACTTACGCCAGGATCCTAACTTACGCGTAAGAAATATTACGTGTAAGAAAAATGGACCTTATGCGTAGAGGTTACGCGTGAGGCATATATTAACCTTACGCCGTAAGGCTACTCGTAAGAGTTGACCTTATGCGTAGAGGTCATCGCCACGCATATCCTTCACACAGATACGCGTAGTCCCATATGTAGAACCTTATGCGTAGAAGCTACGCCAGAAGACTAATCTTACACGATAACATGCTACGCGTAAGATGATCCTTATGCGTAGAGTTACAACAACCTTGATTCGAATTTTAAGTGTAGCAAGCCCGAAACAAAGCATCATATCATCAATTTTGACACATAACATTCATTTTATGATGATCAAAACACAATTGCTCATATAAACAGCTAAGCGTAGAAAACCTTACGCGTAGTTTAAAACCCTAAATCTACGCTGTATGAATTTTAGCCATAGATTATGCACCAAAGTTTTTTCGGTATGTCTTAGATGTTGTGAGAGTATAGTAACCAAGTTTTAACACTTAGTTTGCAAGTGAATCAAAAATACCCAAACTCAAGAACCTTAAACCCTAATTTCTAATTCGACACAATTAGTGTTTCGGGTGGTTATAGAGCATGGAAATCATCAATTCATCATCATAAGACTATATCCCAACAATCTTTTATGCCAAAACACTTCACATTTGGAAAACCCAAATCGACACATAAACCCTAATTTTCAAAACTCATTGATAAGTGTTTCTGGGTGGGTTTTGATGGTTAAAAGGATATCCTTGATGTATTTAAAACGTTTTGACACATTCTTTTAACCACAAATGTCCACACAATGATTGTGTGTTCATACGCTTATGCGTAGAACACATAATCACGCCGAACATAATTTTTAACCGTAGGATTTGCATGATATTGAAAACCTTAGTTTAAAAACATGTTAAGATCACAAAACAACTTACAAAGTGAAGATCAAAACACGGATTTCTTGATTGATTCTTAGGCGAGATGAAAAAGTTGAGTGTAATAAATGAGAAGTGAAGAAGTAGGTGGGAAGAGTTTTTATTAAAAGTAACTTTAACTTTTTGACTGTTTTAGTCCCTCCACCTTTTCCTTTTTTCAAACAAAGCCATTTAACTTCCATTTTGGTTACCAAACAAAGATTTTTAGGAAAGAAACATGACGACACTCCCCCTTGACTTGAGAAAACAATGAAAGGTTATTAATTTAAGTCCGAGGAGTGTCATTGTACCAGAAGATTCACCACCATTTGTTAAAAGAAACAACCGAGGTATGATAACATGCAAGTACACGATGTTTTGAAACAAGAAGTTTTGATTTCTCCCTCAACACTTGATCGGAAAAATACCGAATTTAGAAAGATTAGGTGTTGACGGAAGAAATGTACTTGCAATGTTGAAAGAAAAGTAGATTAGAAGAATATTTTTGATTTTATCGTGTTTTATATTTTTGTATTTTGTTTTTGAAAAATTTATTTACAAAGGATGTTTTGGTGTTTGATGTGTTTTTAAGACTGCTTTTAAGAGGTCATCCAATTCCTCTTGAGTCAAACACCTCATACCAATCCGTGGACCAACTCATTAAACCTAGCGGAGGCAAGGCTTTGGTGAGAAGATCCGCCAATTGGTATTCGCACCACAAAGTATAATTCAATCTGCACTGCTCCACGTGGTCCTTGATGAAATGATAGCTAAGATCGATGTGCTTTGATTTCGAGTGTCGAATCGAGTTGCACGAGATCGCAATGGCACCGATTGTCGCAAAGACATCGATTCTCACAACACGTAACCATAGTCTTTGAGTTGTGTTCTCATCCGATGACTTGAGCACAACACGCGGACATGGCTACATATTCTCGCTCGTTGATGACAATGATGTACAATCCTCGCTTCTTTGATTGCCAAGACACCGCTTTATCACCGAGAAATTGTAGAGCTCTCAAGTACTTTTCCTCGAGTCTAAGCATCCCGTGTCGTCATTCAAAAGCGATTAGTTCAAAACCGTAATCCTTCGGATACCGGATCCCCAAGTTAATGGTTCCTTGATGTATCGGAGGATTCTTTTAGCCTCGAGAGGTGGGTTTCATTGGTCGCGATCGATAACGGGAGCATAGATAAACGGCAAAGACAATATCAGTCCGCTAGTCGTTAGATACATGAGAGACCCAATAATACTTTGGTATTTGGTAGGGTCAACTAATTTCCCATGTAAATCAAAGATCTAACTTCTTGGTATGAGCCATTGGTGTGGCATAAGTGTCACAGTTGTCATTCCAAATTTGTTTAACAGTTCAAGGGCATATTTGGATCGACTCAAGAAAATACCACGGGTGATTGATGAACTTGCAATCCTAGAAAGAACGTAAGTTCACCCATCATGGACATTTCAAAATTTTTCTTCATTAGTTTTGCAAAAGCGATTGAAAACTTTTATGTGTAGACCCAAAATGATGTCATCCACGAATTTGAACAATTAAGATATGTGCCCCGTGATATTGTATAAAAGAGTTGGGTCAACCGAGCCTTTGGTGAAATTATTGGCAATGAGGAAAGATGATAGCTTATCGCACCATGCCCGAGGGGCTTGTTTGAGACCATAAAGAGCTTTGTTTAGTTTGTAGACATGGTTCGGGAACTCGGGATCAACGAATCCATCCGGTTGGTCGACATAGACCGCTTTTAAGTTGTCCATTGAGAAACGCCGCTTTGACATCCATCCGATAGACCGTCATATTCATATGAGTCGCGAACGCGAGAAATATCCGAACGACCTCAAGACGAGCAACCGAGCAAAAGATTCTTCAAAGTCTATTCCTCTTCCCGACGATAACCCTTAGCAACTAGACGTGACTTGTTTCGGATGACGCCCTTCAAAGATCCAATTTGTTTTTCCAATCCATTTTAGACCAATGACGAGACCCCGTTGGTCTTTCAACCGCTCCCATACTTCAAGACGCTTGAATTGGTTGAGTTCTTCCCGCATGGATTCAATCCCATTGTCTTTAGTCATTGCGCCTTTAATGTTTTTAGGCTCGATTGGCGTGCGGTGAGTGCATAAATGCAATGTTCACCATCCGTGTGAAGACGTTGTCTCGTGAACGATCGGTTGATTCGGGTTGCCAATAATGTTAGCCGAGGATGGTCTTTTGTCCATCGGTGTGTAGAGGGTTGATGTTGGTATACATTGTGCGATTTCGAGGATTCAAATGGTTTGTTGAAGATTCCGCGACATCCGTGCGCAGCCTCATTAGCAAACGGGTTGAAGAACGATTTGGATCAAAATCTGCAGTGGGGTACTTCATTCGTAATATCATCACCGTTCATCATTGTTGGAAGCGGTGTGTTCAATCTGTTGTGTTGGAGTCAATCGGTGTAGGTGCATCTTCAACAAGAGTTGTTGTAGCAGTGTATCGTATAGGAATATTATCGTTGTGCAATGAAACAATGGATACACCGAGCACGCTCATCAATATCGCCACGAACGTAGGAGCAAATAACCTTTCCATTTGTTGACGAGTTAGTGGGGCTTTGTTCACCGATGATGGGGGTTGAGGAAGTTTAAACGGTTGTGACCGGTTCTAAGTCGTTATACTCGTAAGCCATTTCCGTGAGTTCATCAAAATGAGCATGAATCTTTCCATTACCTCCTTAGTTCGACGATTCCGATTCGAAACCTTTAGAATTGTCACAAGATCCAATAAAGACTCCAATATCGCCTTTGGCTTTGAGCTTTCCAAAATCATCACGATCATTATTCGGATAGCAAAGGGATCCAAATACATGAAAGTGTTTGAGGTTCGGTTTATAGTTGTGGACAAGCTCGAAAGGTGTTTTGTTGTATGCTTTGTGATCATAGAACGGTTTTGAGTATAGCATGCGAGATACGACACGCCCATAAGTAATCCTGGAAGTTTAGCATTGATTAACATTGTTCTTGCAGCTTCCACTAACGCTCGGTTTCGTCTTTCAACAACTCCGCTTTGTTCGTGTGTACGTGCAATAGATGTTTGATGTCAATACCCACTTTCTCATAGAATTCACGAAGGGTTTTGTTAACAAATTCGGCCTTTGTCTGCTCGATTATCCCGACGGTGTTGCGGAGTCGAACTCAGTATTTTGTGAGAAAGGTGATGATCATTTGTGGAGCTTGGTCTTTGCTTCAAGAAAGTAGACCCAAGTCCATCGTGAGTAGTCATCAACAATTACTAAGATGTAGCGCTTGCCATTGATCGCTTGCACGCCCATTGGGCCACACAAATCCATGTGAAGAAGGTGAAGCACATGTCGAGAGTCGTGTTCCACCTTTGAAGGAAAATGAGCACGAGTGCTTTTCCCTTGTTCACAGTCGAGCAAAGGTGATCTTTGAATACCGGAATCGTGGGAGTCCTTCAACTAGTTTGTGTCGAGCAAGGTTGGTGATGGTTTGAAAGTTTAGATGTGAGAGACGACGGTGCCATAGCCGTGGATTTTGTAGATGTTGCCTTTGAAAGTAAGCAGATGGGAGAGGAAGCAACCATGTCTTGCATAGAGATAGTGTAGAGACTAGAATTACGCGAGCCGACATAAGGTCATTTCCTTGTAGATCACGAATGAAACAAGTTTTCTCCCGAAAGCAACCTCCAAATCTCCATCACAAAATTGACCCATCGAAAACAGTTGTGACCGAGGCCTTCCACATAGTAAACCCCGCCGATTTCGATGTTCCCATTGACATAATCTCCGAGCCCATGATAGTCGCAAGTGATCGCTCCCGAACCCGACAAAGCAATGAACTTTGCAATAAAGTTTGATAACAGCTTAAGGTTGCTCGTCATGTGTCGGGAACATCCGCTATCAACAATCTAGAATGATCTCAGATCACCGTGATTACACATGACGACACGGATGGAATAGAAGTAGATGTGGAACCCAAATGTTAGAGGGTTCCAAGTGTATATTAGACATACACACATTGATAATTTTAGGCATCCATTTAAATCCTAGTGTGTTATATATCCATTTCGCCATCTATAACTACTCTTTGCTTTAGTCTTAGTGAATGCACTAGGTGGTACTACATTCTTAGGAGGTGAAACCTGAGCTACAAGTGACAAAGAATGGTTGCCTTAGAATCTAAAGAAGGCGGTCTACCAAGCACGCACTTAGAATGATTAGTGGGCCTAGAGATATTCCGATTCTTAGGATTCCGTAATCGAGAGATTATAGCTTTAGCAACACATTTGTCATGACAATCGAATTCATACTCTTCCGACAAATAACACAAGGTGCATCGATCAATATCAAAAGTACTTAACGGTTTAGCATTCGTTACATCACTATTTCTATTACATTTGCCATACGCAACATCTATAGTGGAAGCAACATGAGTCTTATTCGAGTCCTAGGGTGTTCTTCTACTTTAGCATTCCTTATTGATCTTTTCTTAGGTCGCAACTTCCTATTCTTCGATTGAGTGCTCCTAGGTCGTGAAGTGCGGACGCTTGGAAAAGACGCAACTATTCCTGCTTTCAAGAGAGGGAAACACATTAGCAACTTGTGATTTGGCAAGAGGGATTCTAGGTTCACGATTACTAAGTGTGATTGGTGCTAATCTCTTAATCACGGTAGGCGGAAGTTGTTCATACTTTCCTAACATTTCTCTTAACTTAGAGATAGTGTGAATCAAATCTTGATTTTCGTAATCTAATATTACCAAAGAAAATTCATGACTTCTCTAGTGTGAGCAAGATAGTGATCAAGTTCGTTTGATGCTTCATGACGAGTCTTATTGAGCAAATCAAATATGACACCATATTCTGCTTAACTTTTGAAAGTTCTTGTTCATATTTTGAGATTTGACTTTTCAAAGACACGCTTTGATCATCCAGTTGCTCAATTTTAGGATCGAAGATTTTGCACTCAACCGAGCGATTTTCTTTTGAAAACTAAGTTGATGATTGTGAATATCTTTTCACACCAATGAAGACGACGTTTGGCATTGTAAATTTCGTTGAGTAATTGTTTATTTTAGCTTTTAAAGACTCGATCCAAGCACATTATCGGTGTTCTCAACAGCTACAACATTTTCAACAATATCGCAGAGATATGATCGATGCATATGGCAAAGAATAAAACAACACAACATTATGGACATCAAGACGATAAGGTCTTCCAAGAGTCGATCAACATCTTTTCTCAAAAGTTTCTTTTACGCTTAGTATTGGAAATAGATGTTTCGTTTTCTAAAACGACCTTCATAGTTCCAAGTTCCTTATGAAAATCCTGCTCCTGTGCTAATGCACAACTTTTCAAGTTTTTAACATTAGGTAAAAGATTTTTCCTAAAAATGTCTCTTTGTTCTCGCGCCAGAGGCGATTGAAAGTGTTCAATTTTGATTTCGTAACGATATTCTATCTCATGTTGTAAAATTTTGAGGTCACCATGAAAATGTCAAAATATCTAAGAATATTTCGATTTTCGTGTTTTGAGTTTACTTCACTAATTGAAGGTAAAGGACCATAAGTTTGTGCATAACTGCTTTGGGATTAACATTAGAAGACTCGTGTGTTTTGATGATAACCCTTGGTGTGTTAGAAGAATCCGTTGGTGTGACGAAGTGACGCGCTTTTATAATTAAAAGGTTTGTTGTAAACAACATTTTTAATTTTGATCGACTCGCCTTCTCACGATCTAATTTCTCTTGACGATGATATTCAACAACACTCATAACAAGATTATCAATTTTGTATTTCTGACCGAAACTTCGTGAGTTGGTTTGAATGTTTTAGTGAAAGCTTTGGTTTGTAATCGCCTAGATTTTTCCATATCCTTTTGGATTGGGTTTTAAGGTAAACTTTTCAATAGTCATATCGATTCACCATGTTTGTAAACAACAGCTTTAAACTCTTTAAGTTTGTTTTGCAAGTCGATAATTTCTTCAAGAAGATCATCTACCCGATTCGTTGAATGCTTTTGTATGCGGAGAACTGCTTTTGACAAGTTAACAACTCACCTTAGCTTTTGATTTTCCAAGGTGAGAGCGTTAATTTGCTTTTTATGTTCATGTTTCAGCTTGTTCTAATTCGCATAACAAAGCATTCTTCGAGGCGGCTAGATCACGATTTGTTTCTCTAAATATTTTTCGCTTTGATGAGATTTTGCAAAGCGGCTTCAAAACCTTTTTCACGGTTTTCTTGAGTTTTGAAAAGTTGAGTTGCATTTGTAAGCATTCAAAATCCTTGGTTAGCAAAGGCATTTTACTTTTTAAGATCCGATTTAATGCAACACATTCAAAGAATTTGGGATTGTTGGTCTTAAGTAATGTAACAAGATCCGGATGAGGCAAAGGTTCATCGTGTTCAACGCGAGTCACAACATGATCATTATTTAGATCCTCAAGTATAACCACGAGTCAATTTGATTATCAAGGAAACCATAAGGTCATCTTGATCGTCAAATGTGACTACGGGTTTATTTGAAAATCGCAGAATGAGATGTAGATGACTCATTTTGAACATTCGAGCCGTGCGGATTCGAGATATTGACGGAGATATTAGTTCGAGATATGATGATGGTTTGTTCGGCACCGAGACAAGCCATCATGTCATACACATCGGGCCTGTTTCACTCATGTGTAACTCTTGCATATTAGCCATCAACATAATAAATGCATTGGCCCGCAAGTCCTCCATATCATCATCCGAGTCTCAGATCCGCCATAAAGCTCGTTTTGTCCGTGAGAGATCCACCACTTCATCCTTAAGAGCCAAAAGTAAAGCCTCTTTGAAATAAGCACCGCCCCTAGTCCTTGGCTTTGGGCATGCATTAGCTGTGTGTCCTTCTCATTGCGCTTGTAGCATCTAAGACCATTTAACCGATTCTCGAGCATTTCTGCTCCACCACTTGAGCTCGTTGTTATTCCTACCCACAAGATTAAACCCTTGACCACCGCCCATCCGACGACCATAATCACGATTTCGAACTTCAACACGTCCATTGTTCACAACAACTTGAGTCCGTGTGTTAGATGAGGAACGAATACGATTGTTGGATTTGTTGGTGTAACGCCAAAAGCATTAGCAATCATCACAAATCCTTGTTGCAATGCTTGAACGGATCGATTTCTCGCCGCTTCAATCGACATATGCTTGAGCATTGTTGTTGTATGGAACCAATTGATTTTGTTGAGGTTGTTCTTTGTGAAGGTGTGTTTGAAGCGCTTGGTTGAGTTTGGTCGAGAGGATAATTCGCTGAGCATACAAGGCAAGTTGTTGATTATCCGGATGCGATCGCTTAGCAATTTGAGCACGGAGAATCCTTTCCGATCAACTTCCTTTTCATGAGGCTTCAAGTAATCGTACAACAATCCATAAGTAGAATGATGCATATTCTTCGCTTGACGGAGAAAAATGACATACTTCTCCCATTCTCGACCAAGACTACTCAGAACTTAGTATTCACCGCAATTCTTGGCATGATGATGTTGTGTTTATCCAAATCATTGATGATGTCCGAAAATCGATGATGATAGGACTCTAGTGTCTCTCCGTGTTCAATCATGAAGTGTTCATAAGCCAAGTAAATTTTGGATTCCAAATCCTCCCGATTGAGTATGATCCTTCCATAAGAAGACGAATATGATCCCACATTTTTGTGCGTCTTTTGAGCATCAACACTACGAAGAATTGGGTTTGGTAATCCTAAGAGGATGTATTCCATTGCAAGTTCATCACTTCATAGTGTAGAAGTTCGTAGCATTTAGATCGCGCAAAGAGCAATGTTGGTTTGTTCATCTCGTGGAACAAAGCAGCTTGGATCTCCGGCACAATGACAAGAGGCATCTCAAATGGACCTTCCAAGATAACCTTCTTTAAGAACTTTCCATGTGGCTTCTTCGATCACAAAACCTAAAGAACCTTATCACCCATTGATCGTAGTTTTCGGAGTGAGCATTGGAGGTCTATCAAGTGATCCACTTCATGAATTGATTGTTGGTCGCTTAAAGCTTCACACATCTTTGCAAACCAAGTGGGTTCCTTCATAGTGTTCCTTGATGGATGTTGATTGAAATCATTTGTGTAGGGTTGAACTTGAAGGCTTGGTGGTGTTTGAACCATTTGTGGTGGTGGAATTGCACCAATTTGTGGAGTATGTTGTCGATTAAATTGTTGTTGATAAATAGCTTGTTGTTGATTCCATTGTTGATGTTGTGGAGTTAATTGTTGTTGTTGTTGATGATTATAAGTGTGAGGAAATAGTTAGAGTATGGTGGTTGAGACATGTTGATAAACTTGTGTAGTAAAATGGATCTTTGTAGTCGAATGAACCTTTGTTGATGAAGTGTCCTTAGGCGAGAAAAGACAAGAAACCAAGTAGCACTTATGCGTAAAAACACCAAAAGTTACGCGAATAATAAGGAGTTACGTGAGGATTTAGCTACGCGTAAGTAGGATAAAAGCACTAAAGTTATGCGTAGACAAAAGTTAGGCGAGAAAGTTAGGCGAGGATTACCTTATGCGAGAACTAAGTTTACGCCTAAAGTGAATCTTATAGGATTTCACGCCGAAGCTTATGCTTATGCGTAAGTTTAGGTTTTGCTCAAATGATCTTTTACACTATCACAAAGGCAAAAGATATCCAAAGTCGACGATTTTCGACTTATCCAAGTAAGAAAACACGGAATAAACCACTAAAATGAAGATCAAACCAAGGATAATCTTACGCGTAATTTTAGGGTTTCAATACGCGTAGGATTACTCGTAATTTTGATTTTGCCCAAATGTGTTTCTAAACCGATTTTTGTTATGGAATAGCTTCAATAGTACCAAAAGAACACAAAAGTGTGAAACTTGATGTACCAAAACGGCTAAACGGGTTACGCGTGAGAACGACACCCAAGAACAAAACACGCTCAAAAACAACTATCCACGATAAAGTTTGAAACTTTTGCCAAAAACACGTATTTTAACACCTTAAGACATTGAAAGGACAAGAATCTTGGATTCAAAAGTGTAAAAAGATGTTTTAAGCGAACCAAAGTATCAAGGTGCGTTTTAGGCGAGGACCGAAACCCACTTCAAAAACAAACACGATTCACCCAACTAGTAGGCGATTGATACCATCGTTAGGTCACTAGTTTTACAAACACAAGTAATATAGAAAGGAGATAAGGCGATTGAACAAGATCTAACACACACACAAACAATAATAAGACCGGTTATGCGAGGCATATGTTAAAGAAAGAAAACTTGAACAACCAACCTCAAATGAGGGTTTACAAGAGATTTATAGGAGGAAGCTAGGCAACACCCTAGTTCCCATCCTTTCTTATATGGGCTTGGGCCTAAGCTTATGGGCCTTCTACATAAGCTAGACCTTAAACAAACATAAAGGCCATAATAAAGCTACCTATTACATATGAAATATAAATACTTGAAATCTTGTTTAGGAGTGATTCCAGGAGTGATTCCAATTATTAGTTAAGTTTATTTGTTATTTATTTTATTTAAATTTATAAAAATGTTATTTATATTTTTTATAAAAATGACTAGTAAAATATTTGGGTTTCTTATTATTATTAGTATGTGTTGTATTTTTTCCCGTGTCGCTTTTTTACGTATCGTGTTTATTTTTATTATTATTGTGTTATGTATTGTATTTTTATTTTTAATGAAATGAATTTAATTTATTTGGAAAATTGAATAAAAAAAATAAAGTGTTAGTGGTGGGCCCCAAATGAAGAGATTGAGGTTTGTTATGAGTGAGGAGGGGGTTTGTTGTGGTTAGTTGTAGAAAAGTGGGATGCTGATGTGGCGCTGAGGTGGCACGACGAAGAGGCTAAGCCTTGTCGTGACACCTAGTGCTCTAACTAGCAGTACTAACTGCTATACCTAGCAATACTAGCAATGCTAATTTATACCTGTAGTATTAAGTGTGAAGCTCTTTTATTTTCCAACACATGTATAGGTGATGAAGCGAGCAATCATTGGTGTCTTGGCCATGGATTTGGTCATGTATTATTAGTGTTGTTCACTTTGCAGGAACGTTAGTAATGACAATTCACCTTGCCTATATAAAATGTTCACCCAATATTGCCTTCAAATATTGTTTTGACCTTAGCTCTAATGGTGAGATATGTGTAACCATCAAGCCTATGATAGAATACATGCTATGACTGTGCGTGATCACCCGAAATTGACACTTAGTTTAGAGAGAGTATGAGTGTTTGTTTCCCATTTCGGGAGGTGTTTAGCTTTGAAAATTCTAGCGTAGGAAGTTTTTAATCTCATATTTCCCGAGTAAAATTAGGGGATATCTTTTTAGAAATGATTCTAATAAGGTCTACTTGAGGGCAAGTAGAGTTTAAGTGGGGGATATTTGATGACATAAAAGAATCCTGATATTTAAGTGTCAATTTCCCCTATTATGCTCATTATTTGTATCGTTTATATGGATATGTCCTTTGATTTCTTTATATTTTGTTTCCAGGTTATAAAAGAGCATAGGAACTAAAGAGACGCGAAATTGAAAACGGACTTACAAAGATACGCATTTTAGTATGTTGACTATGAAGACGTTACGGCGTAGTTCCACTCTCCATTTACGTCGTAACTGTGAATTCAAACATAAAGCCCAAGTCAACGTTAACCATGGATTATGGTGTAACTACCACATAAGGTTATGTCGTAATATTCTGAATACTTAGAGATTTTTACGACTAAGAAGGTTACGCCGTAACCAATGTATGAGGTTAGGGCGTAAAAGGGAACATAAGGTGACTTATGATATTTACGAGATTACGACGTAAACAAGAATGAAGATTATGGCGTATTTGAAACCCTAGGAGGTTACGGAGTAACTACCCATCTTAGTTACGCCATAAATATCTATTATTGGATAAGATCGTGAATGATTACACTAGTTATGCCGTAACCACAACTTAAGGTTACGCCGTAGCTATGACGGGCCTATAAATACCAACCATATTTCCAGGATTTTACATATCCTTTTCACCACAAATCACCAAAGAACGAAGTAGGGTTCCACAAGAACGATCTACAACAGCATACGGAGCCATTTCCAAGGGAAAATCACACAATAACATTAATAAGTTTTAGCGATTCGTATTTCATTTACATTTACGATTCCATGACTTTCATTTCCATGCTAAAAATTTAATCTAGTGTTCTTATTAATATGATCGGCTAAGCACATTTGGTGCTAGCCTAGTTACAATTCCCTTCATGTCTTGATTATGATTTTGTGCTTTTATTAATGCTTCTAGTGTGTACATGTATAGTTTTTTTATAGATCCTCTAGTTTCGGTAGTTTGGAAGACCGGTTGTACTTCTTGCACTAGGAAAATTGACCATAGGGTATGATTGGTCATGAGGAATGCTAATTCCTTGTGTGCTAATCGACCATAGGATCACCCCCCGAGTTGGATGAACTTAAGAAGTTAGATGTGTGGTCTAAGTTCCGAGAGGCCGGGCCACACAAAGAAAGTATCTAGCATGTAGCGGCACTTAATGATACAAACTAGTCTACCGTACTTCCGCTACTACAAATGGTAGTACCTTTGGTTCGGAAAGGATTCTAGGAGATAGGCTAGGCGAATCGACCATAGGAGTCTAGTTAATCTTATGCCCCCACTTGAAGCGATAGAAGGCTTAATTAGAAAACGTAGTCATTACTTGATAGGATGAACAACTAGGCTAGTATACTTTCTCCCTATCGATTTCATATCTATTTAATTTACGCATTTCATTTATGTTTATTAGTTTAATTAATCAATCAATCAAAACCCACTTTAACACGTGTCATATACTTAAGTTAGAATTCTCTCACATAGCTCTTGGGATGATCTCGGCTTTACCGAATACTATAATACACACAATCGGGTACACTACCCGTGAGTGTATATGGTAGACCATATGTAGATCATACTATTAAAAATATTAAAACCTGGTCAAAAATTCTGCATCAAGCATCAAAGATGAAGAAGACGATTTCGTGCACGCATCTGATTGTAGACAAGAGTTGGAGCATACATTTTGAAAGAACAAGTAAGTAACTCTATACACACCCTTTATATGTGTTAGGTTTAAGCTATATCACTTATTTGGAGATTTGTTATTAGAGGTTTGGTCTGCATGGTATTTATTTATTTATTTTTTGATGTGCAAGTTTTATATGTCATGCGGATGACCATCAATACCCGACAATTGTAACAATACAAGTATAAAGAATTTACATAATTTTATAAATAAATATTAGTTAATAGCCCCGTGTATACACGGGGTTAGAACTTAGTAAAAAATATAAAGGAACATCATTTTATTTATTGCACAAAAACCTATCACTTAAAAATATTATAACTAACAAGATTCTTAGTTTTGTACAAATGTTTTATCGTGACAAACATCATGTTTTTATTATTAGAACTCGTGCACGTACAAATTTGAGCAGATTTATAAAGGATTATAATATTTCAATAACTTTTTTTGAAGTTTAATATTGTGACAATTCATAAATCAATGGTTTATATAAATTTTTTAGTACTTATATAGTTATAATACATGTGAACGCACTAGTTCTTAAATATTTTTTTCTTTATGGGTTAATATAAATTAATATTTTTTATGGATTTTGTTGCACGAATGATTTATTTTTTAATTGGTATGGTGTTTAGATTGATCTTGTTTAAATTTGATTATTGATATTATGTTCTGACATTATTTGTGTTTAGTGCACATAATGACTTGAAAAAATATGTTGTCATTGTTATCGTAAAATCTGCCTATATAAATTATCTTGTGGTTACGTGTGAGGTCGTGCATTCATTTCGATATTTACATTACTGTTAATAAATGTTTAAGCTGGTTTTTTAACCTGTGTGCGGGTTATACTTATAAAGAGGAATAACTTGAGTCATTAGTGAATGCAAATAGTTAAAAAAGAATATTTTTTCGCATACCCTTACTTAATCTTATGAAGATGAATAACTTGAGTCATTCGTATCATGTATAATTTCATGTATTCATTTATATGTCACAGAACTTCGTGTTTTTCATTTTATATTTATAATTCCTTACAAATACATTAGTTTAATACATGCTGATAATAATATTTTATACATAATAGCAACATTTTTTTTTAAATATAAAGTTACGGATATAAAGTCTAGAGGGTATTTATTAAATTATAAGGTTATTAAAAAGCATGAAAACTAATAAATATAGTTATATCCATATAATTTATTCAAAATTTAACAAATACAGTTTTATTAATTATTTTTTTAAGTAATTTAAAAAAAAATAACATATGTATTTTTATACATATTTAATTTGCTGGCTATAAATTAAATAAATTTAACCAAATTAAAATCAATTGTAATTTTTTTTACTAATAGGAATATTGAAGTTTACCACGTAATCAAAATATTGCACTCTCATGATAGGTTTCAAACTTTTTTTTTTTTTTTTTTACTTTTTAAAATTCTCTAATCATTTAAAGATTATTAGCCTAGTTAGACATTACGCATAATTGTATTAAGAGGAATGATATATCATTTTTTATTACATGTTTTTTACTTATATTTCTATTCATATGATTTTGATAAATGCCGGAATAAATGATTTAGATGCAGAAAAATAATAAGCGAAGAAAATATATATTATATTTATTATGTATATAATGATATGTAGCAATATAATGTAAAAAAATATAATGTAAAAGATTATTGCAAAACTCTTGTATTAATGTTCGTAGCTAGCATGCTCGAAAACGAAAGTAGAAAGCCGTATTATAAAAGCTAAAACATTAAATAGATTAATTATTTTTTGGTTGTGGAATATTATCAATAGATTTGTTCTTGTGTCTATCATGGCCGCCAACCGGTCGCTGGTCCACATACATCTCTTTCGATGCCACTCAAAACTTTATCCACTTCCTTATTCCCCACCCACAATACCGGTATGATTATGATTGGGCTAAGCATGTTAAGTTTGTATCTTGTCTAATAGATTGGTTTAAAAATATTACTTTAGTATGATGCGTAGCTTAGTTTTATTGGTCAGCTGTAAAGGTTTGTGATTTTCTAATGAAAATGAATGTTCGAAGATTAAATTTTAAGTGCAATGGTTTGAGGTGAGTTTTGAAATGCGTTTTTGTTTTGTTTTATTTTTATTTTAAATTTGTTTTAAAGCGCAACGCCTTGACGCAAGTTGGACGTTCGCTTTTCGGGCTCCGATTCCTACACCAATTGAGGATTGTTGCTTGGGACCTGCGCACTAAAGATAAAAGACACCGTTAGGCTTTATCGGGATTGTTTCCCACGATTATCCTCCGCGTGAGAGTAAGTAATCGGTTTAGGGTTTAAGGAGAGTTAGGGTTTGTAGATCGTACCTTAAACGAGGGATGTGATTCCTTTATATATGCACGGAATCCTTGTTGGTTCAGTGTTCCCCAACCTTCTACGATCCCGCCTTTTACCGGTTGAGAATGATTATCTATCTATTTGAAAGATATCGGATATCTATTCTATCAATAGATCGGCTTGGGCCTTCATGAGCCCAAACATTTAATCTGCTTAGCCCATCTGCATCGCCAAGTTAGTATTGGACTTTAGTCGGGTCCACGACCCGGATGTAGACTATACGTCATCATGTCCCCCGCCTAGTATGCTAGCGCGAATCGCGGATGCTAGACTAATAACCATAGTCAATGAAAAATATACCAAACGAATAAAGAAGCTAAAGAATATGCGTCGGATACATTGTATCCAAACCGTAATATTAAAAATGGGCGCCAGAATCGGGGAAAGTTATCGCCCGTGTCCCATCAAGCAATCTCAACCACACGCTATGGTTAGTGGAGTCCACGTGTCGGTCATCGTGTGGAGGAAGAAGATTATATAACCCCTTCACTTCATTTTCACCATCTCCACACACAGTAAAAACAATCCGCCATTAGCAAAACGTCCAACACAACCAAGCCTTCAGACTGAAATACCCCTAAGGTAACCGCGCCTGCGCCTTTGTTCTTGATTATAACAATACCATGGTTAAGGAATTATCTGATTTTACATCTGACATAACGGAAGAGGAACTACAACAGTTTGCATCAGATTATTATATCCCTAGCGCGGTACATCCGGAAGTTCCGGCTGCGAATGCATCAATCCTGGATTTCCCCGATGGGAAGATTGGTGTATACACGCGATTTTTTGAATTCGCAAATCAGCGCATACCCATATCCTTATTCTTAAGTGATGTATTGAATTATTACCGCATTCACTTGTCCCACCGTGATCAGATAGGTGCGGCGAAATTAATTAATTTCGAGGTGAATCGCCACTTATTGGCCATAAATCGGACCATCCATTTATTCCGGCATTTTACCACACCACGTGGTCAAACGGGTGGGTTTCTTCGCTAAACGCCCGGTTCCTCCAATGCTACATGCACAAGTTAGACGACCAAATTGAGGAAACCTTTTTCGGATTGACAACACTTGTTTTCCGTCTCAATTCGATTTTTACGCTAAGGGACACCGCCAAAGGATGAGCGCCTCCTCGGATCATATAATGCGAGGATGCGAAACAATAAACGCGAACCGCATCCCTATAAGCTCCTACCCCGAGGAGTTCTTGGTGCATATTGGCCCGAGCCACAACTATTTTGGCACTCGTAAGAAGTCCCTATCTTCTTAGACGCCGATGGTCGTGGCGGGTGCTCATGCTTGCACTCGCTGAATTACATTTCGTAAGTTATTCACTTTTGTGCTTCGTAATTGTCATGAACTATGTGTGTTTTTGTTGGTGCGCAGAGATGGATCTGTTCAGCGTGGTGCACCTGACAAAGCCAATGGATGTAAAGGTGGGAACTCGACCCCTGAAGGAGGGAGAAGAGCCCGTGCTAGTTGCGGTGGCCGGGCGTACCGTAGCTATGGACCTAGGCGAGGCGGGTGAAAGTTCATCCGTGGCGCTCCAAGCAACTCCCTTACAAAGTATGCCGAGTACAATAGTACAGACACCTCCCGTGCAACCAGTGCCCATAGCGGCGGAGCACGTGGAAGAAACAGATGAGGAAGAAGAGAGTCCTGAATTGGAGCGCAAAAGGAAGCCTTGGCGATGGCGCCGCCACCTCCCTAAGAAGCGCCCAGTTGTTTTTAGTGTGGAGTCATCTTCCAGTGATGTGGCGTCGCGCCCCCCATCACCTGACACCGCCATTCCTGTGTAAGTATCTTTGAAAGATTATATATCAAAATATTGCTAGGTAGCACTGAATAACTGTGATTATCTCATCATGTTTGTAGGTTTGAACAATCCGCAGAGTCGCCCCCCCAAGCAAGTCCAATTCGCGCTGAATCATCTGGGCTGAAAAGCCAAAGCGCGGAGCCTGAGACCGCTGGGGAAGCACCCATGGAACAACTTGTTGATGACCTGGTCTCACTTGCGACGCGGATAAAGGTAAAGTACTCGGGCGAGACTAGCCAAGGTGCGGAGAAAGACAAACGCATTGCATTACTCGAGGCTCAATTGGCTAGTGCTAGAGGCGAAGCAGAGACTATTGGGTCATATGCTACAAAACTAGCCGAGGAGAAAATGGCACTGATGTGTCAAATAAATCAAGAGCGCGCGGAGGCCGCGAGCTATAAGTCTTCTTGTCTGGGCTATTAAATATTTGAAAATGGCAAAGACGCACCGACCTCCCAAACTTGAAGACTTCGCACCATCGTGAAAAGTGCTCTAGAGACGCAGGAGGAGAAGTTGCGTAAACTAAGCATAGAGTACGACGAGGAGTTATATCCGCAACTTTCTCCACCATAGTCGAGCGCAGATGGCTCATAAGTTATGGGCTCCGCTTAGCAAATAGTAGGTGTCCCGGAGTCGCAAGAGGTTCGTGACTCCTTCGGGATGTGGTGAAGTGCGCTACTGGAGCGTGGAAAGTCGAAGCCATTGAAAAGTCGCAAGAGGTCGAGCCGCTAAAGGTACCCGCTGAGCGTGTACCTACTTATGATGCGAAGGCTTATGACAACTGTTCACGCCATGGAGAAGATGAAGAACTTGAACTCCCAAGATCGTTGAATCGAGCGTGATCAGACTATCCAATAAACGTAATTTTGCAGTGTCCGACTCTAGCCCGTCATCTCGGTGGAGAGGTCATGCAGCCTGCTGACTATTATCTTAGACCCGATGCATCCCAACCGCAGTTCCTGCTGCGCGCCCCGTAGATATCCCGAATCCTTTTGTCCCGGACATGGAAGTCCCCTCAAACAAGTGTTGAGGCGATGCGACGAGGCTTGTCGAAAAGAAAGGTATTAAGGGCAAGGTCAGAATGTGTGGTATTGGCGCCGCGACCTCCCTCGGTCCGACGGGTGCCCGTGAGTGTTTCCACCGTAGCTCGTCGAGATGCCGATTTGTTACAGGAGCTAAATAGGATTGGGATGATACTAGCCGCGCTGGTAGTTCCTCCTGAAGCGTAGTCATAGTTTTTAGTTTATCTCGTGTCAGAACTATCTGTGAGAAATAACTCGTAGTCCATTAATGGATCTCCTTTTGTGAAGGGTGTTGTAAAGATATTTTTCTTTTGTGATGTACACTTTATCGTATTTATCTTTATGAAAATAAGTATACGTTGTTTTATCTTTGATGCACACACTTATCTTGTTTATCTTTGCGTAAAAGAAGTATGCGTTGTTATCTCAGATATGCAAGTGTGAATAATACAAGGACTTCATAATCATGTATGAAGATCCGAAAAATGTTAAGTATAATCGTATATTAATGGTATGCGCAGATCAGAATACCACATTGAGGAATCAAGTGTCTTGGTTCCGATTTGTTAAACGTGCACATGTGCATGGTTGCGCATCCGTCGTGGGGTGCGCACAAAGCTTATTCCAACGTCTTGAGAACAAGGTGTTTAACAAGGATACGTGATCCAGCGTTGATGGGTTTGCAACCCTCTTACTCAACAAGTTGTTTATTAGGTTAACTTATCCTTTTGACCATCGTGGGTTTATATATTGCATGCACGCCATGTAGGCAAAAATGATAAAAAATTGTTAAGACATATAGTATATGGAAGTAACAAATCAAAGTGTGTCACGGAGTTAGCTAGAAACCGCAACGTTTTATTAATACTTGCAAGTGTTTATGAAGAAATAAAAAACATGATACGAAGGAAATTAAAAAAATACATAGTTATCTATTGAGTACTTTAGTAAAATGCCTGAGCGTCTGTGCGCTTGGCCGTAGCCATCCCTATAGGTAGCATCTTTTGAGATTGCAGATGTTCCATGTGCGTGGCAGTTCACGACCATCCAAGCCCCGTAGCTTGTACGCGCCTGTTCCTAGTGCTTCAGTAACCTCATAGGGTCCTTCCCACTTCGGTCCAAGCTTACCTGTGTCTTCTGCGTGGCTTGCATCATTAGCGGTAGACGAAGTCACCGGTCCGAATGAGACACCTCTTACCTTAGCGCCATAGTATCCCTTCATTCTTGACTTCGATTTTTCTTCACGATAGTCGCTGCTCACGCCTTTCTTCTAGCATGTCTAGGTCAAGACGCCGTTCTTCGTCATTAGTTGCCACATTTATCTCAAAGAAGGCGGATAGTTGGCATACCGATTACTAGTATGACGGCTTCGGTCCCGTGAGACTGAGAGAAGGGGTCTCTCTGATCGGTTTTGATCGAGGTGCGATGCGCCCACAAAACATGTGATAGTTCTTCCACCCATCTCCCTTTGTGCTTGTCCAGCGTGTTTTAATTCCTTCGCTTAAGCTTCTATTCGCCTGCTCCACTAGGCCATTGGTTTGTGGGTGTTTAATCGACGCAGTGTCGTGTGATGCGTAGCTTCTCACACCCCCCTCAAGGGTTATCACGTAATTGTTTTCCATTGTCTCGAGATGATTTCCCAGAAGACCAAAACGCATACAATGTTATCCCATACGAAGCGCTTCACCGGTTGCCGTGATTGTTACCACCGCCTTTGCTTCAATCCACTTGGTGAAGTAGTCTATAGCGACTATGAGGAATTTTAATCCCTTGCGCGACGGAAAAGGCCTGCGATGTCAATACCCCATTTGTAGAATGGCCATGGTGAGGTTATTGGCGTTAGCTCGTCGGCCGTGGTTGGCGGCGTGGGACGGCCCTGCACTTGGCAATCGTTACACTTCCAGATTAAGTCCCCGCATCTCGGTGCATGGTAGGCCAAGAGTACCGATCTCATGGCGCGTGCTACAACGGATCGTGGTCCCGAATGCATACCGCATGAACCTTCATGGATTTCGCAGACATAATTTGCTCAGAATGGGCCCACGCAATGAGCCATGGTTGCAGGAAGGAGCGCGGTACAAGATGTTGTCTCGATTTCAAATCGCTGCGCACAGGCGCCGTATCCCGCGAGCTTCCTTCGATCCCGGGTAGCATTCCCTTGTTCAGAAGTCCATTATCGGTGTCATCCATGTAGGACCGCCCTCCTCTATGATTGTGGAGACTTCCATCTCGAGATAGACTTGCTTTTCAATGTTTCTACCGTAACTTGCTTTGATAGGTGTGCAAAACTTGTCGAGGCAATCTTGCTCAATGCATCCGCTTTGCGGTTTTCTCCTCTAGGAACCTTGTTTGATGGTGAACCCGTTAAAACCTTTGATCGCCTTGGTCTTGGCCGACATCGGATCATGTTATCCTCCTTAGCCACGATTCGCCCAACACGTGGTTGGCTACTAACCGAATCCACGCTTGCTTCTAGGTTTCAGACACCCATTCGAGCCGCAATGCGTAGTCCAGCAAGTAGAGCTTCATATTCGCCTCGTTGTTTGTCGTCAGAATTCAAAGCGCAGGCATAGGTGAATTCCATACCCTCCGGATTTGTAAGGATAAGGCCCGCCTCGAACCATCAATGCAAGAGGATCCATCTCGTAAACAAGATCCATGGATCATGTTGTTCCGCCTTATTTGGTATAGGTACCTCATCGGTTCCGCTTTTCAATTATGAAATCGCCATAATCGCCCTTTAATTGCCGCGCGTGGTCTCGTAGGAGATATTGTGTTCGCCAAAGAATACACTCCACTCGAGTCGGCCCGATGCATCGTGTTTAGAAATGATCCGCTTGATTGGTTGATCGGTGATGATCGCAATCGGTGCGCTCGAAATACCGCGTAGCCGCTTAGCAAAGAAACACCAATGCAAGAACCAATTTTTCCATGGCAAAGTAGTTCACCTCCGTCTTCTTTAGCGCTTTGCTTACAAAGTAGATAGGGGTTTGCACCGAGTCCCCGTCTCGTTAGTAGTATCGCACCGATTGCTCCATCGCCGCGGACAAATACATGATCGCTCTTCCCCGGTCGGGTGCGACGAGCGCTGGGAGTGTTGCCGATGTCGTTTAAGCTGCGTGAAGGCTTCCTCCGCCTCCGTAGTCCACTTAAAATCACCCTTCTTTATGCACTTTGAGTGTTTTGAAAAGTGGTAACGATTTTCTCGCCGATTGGATAGGAACCTGCTCAGCCGCCAACTTTCCGTTAAGAGATTGGACTTCCTTCAACGCGTGGTGAAGGAAGTTCGATGACCGCTTTGTCTTTTCTCGACATGGTTTTATGCCGTCAGTTCAATCAGTATCCAAGGAACATGCCCTCAGTAGCGCCGAATGTGCACTTTTTGGGATTCAGCTTCATGTTTATCTCTCGTAGAGTTTTAAACGTCTCCTCAATGTCGCAGATTAGCTCATCCTCGTGATGACTCTTGATGACTAGATCATCGACATAGACTTCTAGGTTGCGCCCAATTGCTTTTTGAAAACGTTATCCACTAACCACCGATAGGTGGCACCCGCTTTTCAAGTCAAGGGCATTTTGTGTAGCAAGAAACACCTTGGCCCGTGTGGAAGGCCGCCTTTTCTTCATCCTCTTTAGCCATCTCGAATTTGATGGTACCCTTTGTACGCATCTAGGAAACACTTCAATGGATACCCGCACGAGACTCTATTTTCCGCCTATCTCGTAATGGGTAGCGCCCTGTGGCACGCTTTGTTAAGATCCGTAAAGTCAACACACATTCGCCACCACGTCACTCTTTTTGACCATTACCGGATTAGAAAGCCGTGGTAGTAGACTTCGCGATAATTCCCGTGATCGACCAACTTGTGTATCGCCAGATCGCTATGCGGCCTGGGCTTGGCCGCTTTTCGGGCGGACGGTGAGAGTACCCTTGCCGGATTCGCAGTTGTGTTTCGTGATCGAGCGGTACCCGTCATGTGTTTTGGCCCCATGCAAAATGTCTAAGTTCTTTGCGTGAGCGCACACACTTGATTTGCCGTTGTCCGATAATGACCCTCCGATGGCTATTTCGCTCGGTATTCGGGTGGATTGCTACTTTCACATGTGGAATTGTAGTCCATCAGTCTTTCGGGTTGGTGCGGTCTCGCATGCAATCGTGTTGCATTCTCTATGTGGTATAGTGGCATTGTAAAGAGTGACAATACCACCTTCCACCGGGAACTTAAGCATCCCATGCGCCGTTGATCAAGATCGCCAAGATAGTCGAAATTCTCGGTCTCCCAATAATGCCATTGTATGGCGAGGAGATTTAATCACCATGAATTCCATCCATGCCGCTATGGAGTGTTCTTCGCTTCCAATGCCGACAGTAATCTTATTTGTCCCATAGGCCATATTTTCTCATCAGAAACCACCAACGCTGCTCGACCTGGGTTAACTGTTGCGATTTCGGACGCAATGCTTAAACAAAGGCTCATACATGATGTCGCAGAAGCTCCACCATCAACATACATGCGTGGATGTCGCGACCGCGCTTATCTCTATAGTAAGTGGTTCCACCATCGCGTTGTTCATGTTAAGGTGGGAAACGAGATTTTTTCCTCGTGAAAATCTCGCTTACCTTCGCTTTATGACCCGCTGCCATGATTGTATCATGTAAATGGTGTCGGGCTTGTCTTTGGGCGCTTTTCTTATTGCCACTCTTTTGCTTGTCCTTCCTTCCTTGATATTCTTGACCGATGGTCCAATCTACCATCTTTGACCATCTTGTCAATGAGTTGGCGCAGCTTGGACACATTCGTTAGTAGTGTGGCCCTTCCGCTGGTAATCACAAGATCCACCGCCGACACGCCTATCCTCCCGAGTGCGATTTGTGGTGGTCTCGGAAGTTAGCGCCTGCTGCGTAGTATTTTTTGGCGATTTGGTAAGCGGGTATATTTGTCATTGTCGCGCCCATTCCCCCGGTTGCGATAGTTCTTACATTGTTATTATTCCGATCGTGGATTGTCTCCCGTGTTGTTCTGTGACCGTAGTTGGAGTAGCTTTCTTGCTATCCGTCGCGGCAGCCTTCTCCTTGTACGAAGGACCGTACGCTTATAACCTCATCAAGGATTGGGGAATCTCGTCATTCAATCTTTTAATAAGTTCCGGTTGTCGATTCCATTCATGAACCCCGAGATTTTGAGTACTTCGGGACATGCTTTGACTTGCATGCATTCATCCTTGAAGCGCCCATGAAAGCGCCAGGATTCCCTGCGCCGCTTTGACTCTAGCGAGTTCAATGGGATTTTAGCGCACTTTTTCGTTGAGTAAAGTTTAGGCGAATGCCTTCCTCAACTCTTGAAGCCATTGATGCTTCGTGGAAGCTTGTTGAACCGCCCGCGCATTTCCCACCGATGTGGAATTGAACATGTGGCACCATATGTGTTGTGGCCAATTTTCAATGGTTACCGATTCGAAAATTTTAGGTGATCATCGTGGTCACCGCTCCATCATAGGTTTTAACATTAGTAGGCATGCGCCTCTTTTGTTCTCCTAAAAATCACCGATACGCCTAGTGAACGATCTACCTTCCGACGGCGCCACGGGAGAGACATATCCTCCTCTTCTTGGTCACGGTTTTTCTTCTCGATTTCCAATGTCCGGCCTCATCGTGTCCTCGTTGTCCGAGGAATTACTAGAAGATAGTTCCTTCCCTTCGGCGCCACGCCGGCTGTCCTCGAATTCGTGGTTTGGGGCTTTCACTGGGGAATATCGCCCCCGCCTATCTTGTACCGCGCCACCAAGTCTAGTGTGGACACCGTGCGCTTCCCATCTTCCTCACTTTCGGTCATAGGTCGTGAGTCGATGTATCATCTTCTTCGACTCTCCTTCCGATTCTATTGAACACCGGGGTCGGCGATTACCCTTCCCGCTTCTCCTTCCGACGACGCGTGGAGATGTCCCAAACTCGGGCCAAAGTCTAGCCGAGCATGCAGTTCGACTTGGTCTTTTCTTTGCTTCCTCTTGCATGAGGATAGCTAGGCTTCGTAAATTTGAGAGACAAAACTACTTGGCTCTAATTCCGAACGACTCCCTACAGAACGTGGGTATCCGCTTTATCAACACGCCTTGTTCCCTGTCGGGTGCGCGGTGCTTTTGTGGTTAGCTTCTAGCACCGATTGGAGTGGAGTAAAAGGAGCGCGCAGGGTCTCGCACCGTGGTGGTAGTTGTTGTCCGGGTTGTCCCCGAGAGTGGTTCCACCATAGGAAGGCCGAACTCGGCCCGATCCCCGATTCTTAGCGGCGTTGGTTGTCCTAGAGATCCGCTTGGGGTTGCCTCATTGCACCTTCTTTCCAAGAAAATCGATTGCGATCGCTTTGTCATCCTAGTTCTTGGTTCTTAGTGAATGGTCCCACGGATGGCGCCACTTGTTGATGCAAAAGTTGGACGCCTTGTTTGGAGCTCCTGCCCTACACCAATTGAGGATTGTTGCTTGGGACCGCGCACTAAAGATAAAAGACACCGTTAGGCTTATCGTGGGATTGTTTCACGATTATCCTCCGCGTGAGAGTAAGTAATCGGTTTAGGGTTTAAGGAGAGTTAGGGTTTGTAGATCGCACCTTAAACGAGGGATGTGATTCCCTTTATATATGCACGGAATCCTTGTTGGTTCCGTGTTCCCCAACCTTCGGCGTATCCCGCCTTTACCGGTTGAGAATGATTATCTATCTATTTGAAAGATATCGGATATCTATTCTATCAATAGATCCGGCTTGGGCCTTCATGAGCCCAAACATTTAATCTGCTTAGCCCATCTGCACGCCAAGTTAGTATTGACTTTAGTCGGGTCCACGACCGGATGGACTATCGTCATCAAACATTATATTAAGAGTATTTTTAGTAAAACTAGTTGTGTAAACTCTATACATCAATTATAAGTTATAATCATCTAATCGTAAAAGTTAATATAAGCTATAATCTTTCTCTCTTTCTTTATTTTTCAATAAAATGTTTGGTAAATTAGTTGTTAAATGTAATTATAAGCTGTTAACAGTAATTTTATGTTTTAACAGCTCCGAAATATTTTAAAAGCTTCATGAACCAACTTTTTATTTTGAAGCTATTTGTTTAAAATAAAAACTTAAAGTTGATTTATTCAAACGGAGCTACTTTTTTTTAAGGAGATTATTTTTGCAACAAAAATTTTACAGCTCTAAAAAAGCTGCGTACCAAACAAGCCCTAAAGACCCGAAATAAAAGTAAGATACAATACACGGCATCTCACCACCATTAAACAAGTTAATTAATAAAGGGTAAGACCCAAAGAAAAAAAAACCCAAATAACCAAAAATAGACTTGAAAAAAAGTTCACACGCTTTATTTATGACTAGCAAGAGTACGCGCGTCAGAACGATTTGTTACCATGCAATTAAAATATCAAATGAATTTTTTTAGTTCTATATTTGTCTCATATATAGATGATACAAATAAAAATTACTTATAAAGATAAAATAAACTAAATATTCAAGAAAACATGTGGGTTACTTTAAAGAGTATAATTAATATTAAACAAATATTATATAATATATATAATTAGTGAAGCGGTCTTGCGATTTAATAATATTTTTTTAACATTGTAATTTAGTGTGCAGTTTTAAACTCTATTGATTTAATACTAGCGTTTTCAGAAGACTTTTACAGCTAAATGGCCAGAAAGATGGTGACTCAGGTGATGGTGACTCCGGTTCGTTTTTAAAAACCATATATACCATCAATTTGTTTACATATAATTTGTATGAAGATTTGTGTTTTATTAGTTTGTACAATATGCATAATAACAAGTATTTTTCATATTATGAGTGTTTTAAAAATAACATTTTTAGATATTTATTGTTATAGACTTTTTTCTTATATTAAATTACTTTGTATTTTTTTATTATTTTTAAAAACATGTCTACAAAAGTGTTTTAAAGTGTTGCAACAAATGCTATTATAGATTTACTTTTAAAATTTGCCATTATAAGAAAGTGTGAATCTTAATTTTTAAGTTTTTTTTTTTTTTTTTTTTTTTTTTTTTTTTTTTTAATGTCCCAAATGTTTTATAATATACTATAGATAATTACTTTTTAGTGTACACTGAAAAAATGCCTTTAAAACTACTTTTTCTTTTTTTTTGCAAGAAATGTCATTATTTCTAAAAAATGCAAGCTGTGTACTAAACGTTTCGGTTTTTTTGCGAGAAATGCCCTTGAGCCATTACTGTAGTTGCAAAATCCCGATTTTTGATCACGCTCGTTACTAAAACCCGTTAGTTATTCCTCACGTGCGTTGCACCTGAGGGTATTTTCGTCACTTCACTTTTCTCGCCATAAAATCCACCTGACGACCCCACTTCCATGCCTACCTTTGTGTTGAGGGACATTTTTACAATAAAGATTTCCTTCTTTCATATCTTGCCAATTAACACACCTACACACAAATCGATCGACCCTTGCTTCTAACTTTCATATTGTCCAAATCACATAAATTAACAATAGATCTAACATGAGTGGCTGGCAAATTAGAGCTTAGAATTCACCGATTCCGGATCTTGCAACAGTATAAGATACAATGTTTTTTGTACTTTTATTTCGAATGACAATGCACTATATATCTGGAAAGTAAAACATGGTACCTTGATTCATGATAATGTTGTGGTTCTTTTTTGATTTTGGGTTTTTTGTTTCGTTGATTTATCGTCCCATATGCGTACACAACCCTCTTCACTATTCAAATCCACCACACTTGTGAGTTTTCTAATCCACCATACAGAGTATACAAGTTTATTGTGGTTGATCATTTATACCTAATTGATTCTAGGAAGTTCTCCATGCGAGATGGTCCAAATGTTAATGAACTGGGTTGGGTGATAATAAGCAGATTGTTGTGTACCCATTTAGGGTCCCGGACTATCTTTAGATGATGGATTAGTTCCTTGATGTTGGATTAGACGTCCTCACATTGTTAAAATTTTGTTCCTAGGTATAAGGAATAGATGTTTATGTAGAATCGATGTATCTTTGGTGAAAAACATATGATAGAAAAAGATATGTTGCTTGTTAGGGGTTGTCAGTCGTCAAAAGGTCTAGTGATTGAAGAGATTGTTGAGGATAATGTGTTCAGTGCAACTGTTAAGAAAAACAAAGGAAAATTGTTGTTGTTAAAGTGGTAATGTTTTCTTAACATTCAAGAGAGTAGGAGAAAATCTGGTACCAAACTTTCTCCGAATGAGTCTGGTGAACCTACACTTACACCTGTAATTGACTTAGAAGAGCTTGAGAGTGCTGATGATCCTGATATTGAACGGGGTATAGGTCAAAGAAAGAGAAGGTTGAAGCTATTGAGAAGGAATTATAATGGTAGGTCTAAAATCAAAGAAGGTCCATTTAAGGTGAGAGAGGAGCTTGTTACAAGAAAAGAAGCGACTAATAAGCTGAAGATGCATGCATTGCAGTCAAGGAGAGCTATTGGGGTTCTCAAGTGTGATAAAAGTAGGTTGAGAGCTAAGTGATAAGGCACTGTGGTTGGTGCAACAAAATTTAATCCAACGCCTGGGGGCCAATTTGAGAAAATCAAAAAGCATAAGGAAACGAAATGCAAGGGTGTTAGTGCTAAAGGATATAAACTCAAGAGTCATAAACCCCCGTGCCCATGGGATCTACTCATCTCAAAGTGGGGGATGAGTAGTATTGGTCGGTTAAAACATTGACTGATGCTCATAAATGTATTCAAGCAAGAGATGTTACTACTGCTACATCTAGGTTTCTATCAAGTTATGTCAGCCATATTCTTTCTAACAATTCAATAATCTCAAGTAAATCATTACAGCTTGAATTGCAACAGAGGTTGCAAATAAATGTATCATTCTATAAAGCTTTTAGGGCAAAGGAAATTGCTGAGGAGAAGATGACAGGTGATCGCAATCAATAGAGTGCCCTCCTTAGAGACTGTGCTATGGAGCTCAAAGCAAAAAACCCAGATACAACAGTCAAGATCCAGGTGGAAACCAACACGGATCTAACTCTTAATTCAAGGGTATTCAAAAGAATTTATGTGTGTATTGGTGCACTTAAAGCTGGGTATAGAGCTATAAGAATAGATATATTAGAGTTGGATGGTGCTTTCATAAAAGGATCATATAAAGGGAAAATTTTGACGGTTGTTGGTATTGATTGTAACAATGGTATTTACCCTCTCGCATATGTTATTGTTGAGGCCGAATGCAAGAGTTCTTGGTTATGGTTTCTAAAAATCTATGTGATGACCTTGATTTACAACCAAACTATAACTACACTTTTATTTCAGACAAACAAAAGGTATAATAAATTCCATTAACACTGATCACAAAAGAATTCGTTACACATAAGCAATGTTTTAATCCACTATGTCTTACTTATAACAAGGTATTCTACCATCTATTCAAGAGATTTTTCCTTCGGTTGAACATAGATTCTGTGTTAGGCACATCTGTGAGAACATGAAGCAGATTTTCAAAAGAAGGATTTACAAGGATTATATGTGGAAGTGTGCAACAACAACCACTGTGCCTCAGTTTCAACAAGGAATGGAGGATCTGAAATCCTTCGACCCTAAAGGTCATGAGTGGTTACAAAAGATACCACCAACCTCATGGTCAAGGTCTTTTTTCAGGTATATCATTTTTCATATTTGTGCTTTAAGTGTGTATATAGTGGATGTTAACTTATCCTTAATCATTAATCAAAAAACAGGCAAACCTAAGTGTGAAATTATGGTCAACAACCTTTGTGAGTTACTCAACAATAAGTTGGTAGATGGTAGCCATAAACCAATAATAGGGTGTTTGGAATACATTAGGGAGTATTTGATGAAGAAGATAGTGAATGTGCAAAAGGTCATAGAAAAGTCTGATGGTCCATTAACCCCAACTACAACATCCATTTATGATGTTATTAAGCAAAAAGCTAATGACTATTCAGTTATTTAGAATGGGGATGACAGTTACGAGTGTAAAGTACCATGGAATGACCAATTTGTAGTGAATATGAGGTTAAAGACATGTACATGTAGGAGATGGGAGCTAGCTGGTATTCCATGTAAACATGTTGTGGCAGCAATGTATAGCATGGCAAGTAATTGTAAGGAGGATTAGGTCCATCAAGCATATTGGCTAAGAACATGGAAGGAGACGTACAATGATAACGCTACACGCGTCGTTCGGGGTCAAGGAAACTTCCTTTTCTTCGAGCAAGTTTTATAACACCCTAGGCAGTGAACCTAATCGTTGTAGTGTAGTAATTAGGGTAAGCCACGGGTATTGATATCGTTCTCTAGGGGAATAGGAATGCTAGTAGGGAGTTACTACGCTAAGGTTAAGGTTGAGGAAGATTATTTTTTTATCTTTTTATATTTTATGAAAATGGAAAAGTACGAATCTCGGGTATTGGATTTGGGGGGTTGGTATTTCTACCGATTACTCTACTATTATCTAATTATCTAAACTAAGGTTGTGGGAGTCTATGTCTAATTAATGTGTGCTCGTATGATAGTTTAAAGATGTGTTTACTTAGTTTGTATTACTCCTTAATTATCTCCTATTGATGGTTGAGTGTCACGTCTTATTCCTAGTTGCGTTGTGTTTCTAAAGTTGTAGGGTATGCGTTTCTCCCTAACTCTTTGAACTTACCAAAGGGTCTTGTCTACAAATCCACGTAGAGATTATAGACTCTACTCTAAGGCACTCTTCGGATGTTTTAGCCTACAATCACTCGGTAATCATACTCTAAGGTTCACAAAGATGAATCAAGCATTAAGTACACAACGAATGACCTATCGCATTACTAGATCATTAATCAACTAAGATAAGAAACAACCAATCAATATTCAATAATTAAGTTTCATACTTCCTAAGCAAACACACAAATAAATTAGCGGACATGGAGAACATGCAAGCACACACAAATAATCAAAGACATAATTGAATTAATGAAGCAAGACTTATCTTGGTGTAAGATAGGGTCAAAAACCCTAAAATCTGTACAAGACACCTTAGGTTCGGTTTTAGGTTTTTACCCAAAGACTCTCACACAAAGGCGAAAAATTCGGATTCTATATATAAGATTACAATTGCGGCGCCACCTTATGTTTAGTGACGCCGTCGTGTCGCCGCCATTAGGGTTTCGTCTTGGCCACGTTAACCTTGCGACGGCGTCACCTTATGTCCGTGACGCCGTCCTCTTGACTCGGCGTCGTCGGATCGCATCTAGGCCGTGCGAGTAGCGACGGCCTACTCTTTCACACTAGACGCCGTCTCTTGAAACCACGAGTTTTGAGTTCGACCCGTCACAACAATTCTCCGACGGCGTCGTACATAGAACTGGCCGTCGCCTTCTACATTCAATGATCGTGAGTGTCGATTTCGACTTTGGCCATTTTCTTCATATATTCGCGCCTTTTCGTCCAAATAAGTGCCATTCCGACATTTTGCCTTCACGAGACCTAAAAGTGAAAAGGAGCGATATTAAGCAACAACGGATACAAAGTGATCAAATAAGGACTTAAACGACCCTCAAAATGGTACCTTTAAAACCTTATCAAATATCCCTACACTTGTTGTTGCTTGTCCTCAAGCAAATGTGCTTTAGCCAATTAATTTATAAGTTAGGGGTCATTCGACATTAATTCAAAACGGTCCACAACACATATAAGCCCAAAAAGTCATAACAAGCACGAAATTACATACTAGCACCTCACATGGGGTTTGGATACTCACATCTCTCGGGTGTATATGAAATATAACAAAATAGGAAATGGAAGATAAACACTCATTAACGGTCCTAGTACATAGATTACCATAGGCTTGAGAATAGATCAAACCTCCATCGCTTTGGCGTAAGCACCTAGGAAAGACTATTAAAGAGGTCTTTTAAAGGGTTGTAACGTTAGGCTTACGGTAGGGAAATAAGGGTTTGGTGGGATAGGCTATTTAGTCGTGGTAAGTCAAAAATCTCTATGTTAAATGCATATGAAGAATGGCGTTGCTAAGCCAAGACTCGACACTCTAAACTCTAGATAACTGAAATAAACAAACATAAATTAAAAGATAGATGTAGGATGGTAGCAGTATGTTTTTTTTTTTTTTTTTTTTTTTTTTTTCTTTTCTTTTTTTTTATTTTTTTTTTTTTTTTTTTTTTTTTTCATCATACACTTTTACTCTACCATCCTCTACGATAACATCAAAATACTAGGATTCTGGGCATATCCCTACACTTGAGTTTTATTATTCTAACACTAATTTGACCCGAATCGAAAAGATCAAAACACTTGGGGTACATTATTACGTAAACAAAGGGAATTTGAATTTAACGTTCCTTCCGTCATTTCATAAACTTTAACTTTTCCCATGAATCCCAATCGTCCCAAAGCGTATACAAAGGATATGACTCGACTTAGCAACTCATGCAAGCAACAAGATAATTGAACTAAGGGTTTAGGGTGATAACAAACATTTGCACTAAAAGTGAGTGCATAAGGGGGTAGGCTAAGGCGATTTGGGTGTATATTTGGGGTGGGGTGTAAACAATGCTCTTCATTGATATTCGGAAAACCGAAATATCACGAGAACCGCGAAAAGGATAGGCTCGAGGGGTTAACTAGGGGTATCGTGTACTAAAAATGAGTACAACGCAAGGGTGTGGGGAATTACTCAACCGATGTGGAAGAAGTAATTATATTACGGTATCAAACAAGGGTTTATCCTAATGCCTCTTATCATTTAGTTATTCCTAACTACACAAGTGTAGCCTCACTTGCGATCTCGGAATGCATCACAAAACAAGTTCTAGAATCTATTATACTACCGGTTCACACTCTAAGCATTAAAGATGAATGCTTTAATTCCTACTAATCTAAGGGCGATCCTCACATTTTGGGTGGAATTTGGGTGGTAAGGGTTTTTTTTTGTGCTAGTCATGCAACTTCCTATCCATGAGACGCTTTTGTTAAGACTAATGGCCCACTCCTATATGTCATGAAAAATTTTAAATTTGGTGCCAAAATTACCCTAACCGACATTTCTCATGGTTTATTACACAATCACAATTGGACAAAGCAAATAATCAAGGATAAGCATAGTTTCAAAGTTCCGCTTTATTTTCCTCCTACATTTAAACCTGAACATTGTCCCCAATGTTCCCCGAAATATCAAAGTTATGATAAAAGAAGGTAATTAAAACGAAAGAAACTAATACTCCCCGATTAGCTCGGTAGGATCCGTGTAAAGTGGTGGTTAAATTCTTTTCAAGAAGAATTATTGCGTGAAAAGCTCCTTCCAATCTTATGTAACTTCTTCTCGACAAACTAAACTCGCACACTTGAAGAAAACAAAACGAAACCTTCGCGTAAAATCGGCGGTAATAATATATATAAGACTCGATTTAAACTAGGATATAATGCTTGTGGAATGAATGTTTCTGAATTTCTAAGAAAATTAAGACACGAAAATTTCAAAAATTTATAAGTAGCTCGAAAGCGAGAAAAAAGTAATCGATGTTTTACTCCTTCGGCGACGTCGGTTGCAATCTGACGCGTCGGTTATCTGACAAAAAGCGGTGCGATTTTACGGAAAATTTACGGAAAATTTACATCTTTAGAATCTGGAAAATTTACGCAAAACATTCATTATGACTCGATACAAGCATTTGACTCGAACAAACAAACATATATATCTTTTAGTTAATTGTTATTCTCATGTTTACGTTTCTTTTGAAAGCGTGTGTAATCCTCCTACACTTATCCCTTATGTAAAATACCTTTATATGTAATTAAGGCGAGGTTAAAGACAAAATAAAGCATTTTACAAATTTAAACATGAGAATAAACAATTAATAAAAGATATCGACCTAATAAATGAAAATGAAAACAAATACACATGGGTTGCCTCCCAAGAAGCGCTTGTTTTTTTCGAGTCACGAGCCCGACTCTACCCTTATTTAACAGATAAAGGGAAGTTTTCCTACACTTAAGTTTAAGTGCGGGTGATAGTAGCAATACACACCCTTAGGGTGGAAATTTGCTACGTGAGGAGAAGGTGATGGGTGATTTATATGCTCAAAGGGTGTGCTCCATTCATTATAACTTTACCTAAGTCTATTGATGTAGCGGGTGAATCAAATCTCCTCTAAAATGGATCATCTTCTATCAACTTCAAAGATTCTTAGTTAAGGATCCATCTTGACCTAATAAACCGGTTTAAACCCATAGTGTTTCTTGTTATCAACCATGAATGGGTGATATAAGTGTGTAAGGTCATGGGTTACTCCTATATTAGCTTCCACTCTACATGGCCTAGAATCTACCACCTTTATCAAGCAACTACCGGACTATCTATTTTGATGGGTGGATTGGGGCTAATTCAATTCAAGATTCACATCTAAAGATGAAAAATTGGGTAAGGGTTTCGGTTGAGGCTCGGTTCATCAAAACTAGGAACTTCCTTAGGGCTAAGAAAGGTCATCACTACAAGCGTTCAAACCCACATCCACTACTTGTGGTCGGTCCAAAGGTTCTACCTTTATTGGGGTTCCTATAGTTTCTTCAACTACTTCCGGGTAAGTCATAGGCGGTGTGTGTTTCTCAAGTAATGGTAGGACTTGTGGACTATCCGATGGGATTGGATTTTCTACTCTATCCTCCATCTTATCAAGATCACCTATGTATTCATTTTGTACTGTGGTAGCGCCTAACCATGACATGCACCTTGGTACCTCAACTCTAATCATCTCTTTCCTAAACAACCTTTCCGACCGAAGTTTCCAAATTGAAAATAGGTCTAAAGATTCGTTTTTTGGGTCCCATGTTCCACTTCTAAATTGGGCGTGAATCTCAAAGGTTTCCCATGCAAATCGAGCACCACGCCCCAAATATCCCCATCCGCTACATAGTCAAGCCTCCTTTGGGTTTCGTGGGCGTCTGAGCGTAAAAAAATTGCGGTGGAAGCGATGAAGTCAATACCATGATAAAGGACTTTTGCAATAAATATTTAATTCGAGTCCAAGCCTCGGGAAAGGATTCATCATGATGTTCTTTGGAACCTCAAGATCTCATTTTGGAGTGGAAAGGGTAGATTATGTAGTGGATTTCGTTGATTGGGTGAAAGTTTTGGCGGATTCGCGTTCTCCATAATGGTGAGCGGAAGAGTCAATGGAAAAGTTTTACGAACAAAGGCACAAAGAAGGGGATAGACTACGAGGAAGCTAAAAATGAGAAAAAGTTTACTTGATAGGAATCAAGCAAAGAACCTAAGCGAGTGGACTACTAACTAGCTATTCTATTCCCGGCGTGGCGCCAAAAACTTGATAACGCTACACGGGTCGTTCGGGGTCAAGGAAACTTCCTTTTCTTGAGCAAGTTTTATAACACCCAAGCGGTGAACCTAATCGTTGTAGTGTAGTAATTAGGGTAAGCCACGGGTATTGATATCGTTCTCTAGGGAATGGGAATGCTAGTAGGGAGTTACTACGCTAAGGTTAAGGTTGAGGAAGATTATTTTTTATCTTTTATATTTTATGAAAATGGAAAAGTACGAATCTCGGTATTGGATTTGGGGGTTGGTATTTCTACCGATTACTCTACTATTATCTAATTATCTAAACTAAGGTTGTGGGAGTCTATGTCTAATTAATGTGTGCTCGTATGATAGTTTAAAGATGTGTTTACTTAGTTTGTATTACTCCTTAATTATCTCTATTGATGGTTGAGTGTCACGTCTTATTCCTAGTTGCGTTGTGTTTCTAAAGTTGTAGGGTATCGTTTCTCCCTAACTCTTTGAACTTACCAAAGGGTCTTGTCTACAAATCCACGTAGAGATTATAGACTCCTACTCTAAGGCACTCTTGGATGTTTTAGCCTACAATCACTCGTGTAATCATACTCTAAGGTTCACAAAGATGAATCAAGCATTAAGTACACAACGAATGACCTATCGCATTACTAGATCATTAATCAACTAAGATAAGAAACAACCAATCAATATTCAATAATTAAGTTTCATACTTCCTAAGCAAACACACAAATAAATTAGCGGGACATGGAGAACATGCAAGCATACACACAAATAATCAAAGACATAATTGAATTAATGAAGCAAAGACTTATCTTGGTGTAAGATAGGGTTAAAAACCTAAAATCTTGTACAAGACACCTTAGGTTCGGTTTTAGGTTTTACTCCAAAGACTCTCCACACAAAGAGGCGAAAATTCGGATTCTATATATAAGATTACAATTGCGACGGCGTCACCTTATGTTTAGTGGCGCCGTGTCGCCGCCATTGGGGTTTCGTCTTGGCCGCGTTAACCTTGCGGCGTCACCTTATGTCCGTGACGCCGTCCTCTTGACTTCGGCGTCGTGCGGATCGCATCTAGGCCGTCGAGTGGCGACGACCTACTCTTTCACACTAGACGCCGTCTCTTGAAAACACGAGTTTTGAGTTCGACCCGTCACAACAATTCTCGACGGCGTCGTACATAGAACTGGCCACGCCGCGCTTTCACATTCGGTTGTGAGTGTCGATTTCGACTTTGGCCATTTTCTTCATATATTCGCGCCTTTTCGTCCAAATAAGTGCCATTCCAAAGATTTTGCCTTCACGAGACCTAAAAAGTGAAAAGGAGCGATATTAAGCAATAACGGATACAAAAGTGATCAAATAAGGACTTAAACGACCCTCAAAATGGTACCTTTTAAAACCTTATCATACAACCAAAACATTGAATGTGTTGCTAACATTAAATATTGGCCCAAGTGCAACATTCATAGTATTTTATTGCCCCCACGCCATCATGTTCCCGTTGGCAGACAAAAGAAGAAGAGTAAAGTGACCAAAGATGAGACGGCTGAGAATGCGTTGAAGGAAATGGTCAAGCTTTCAAAAAAGGGAAAGACTGTCACTTGTAGTCAATGTGGTACAAACGGTCATAACAAAAGAGCACGTGCATGTCCAATAAAGAAGAATGCAAAGGGGAAAGGCAAGAAGAAGGCAAAATCAGAGGGTGTTGCAGACACTGAACCAACTAAAGCTGATGCAGGACCAAGTCAACCAATAGAGTCACAATCAACCCAAGAGGTTGGTAGTTAGAGGAGAAAGAGTACCAGAAAGGCTTCCAAACAAGCCGCAATTTGAATGACTTTATGTATGAGTGAGATAAACAATTTATTTAAGTTTTATTGTTGTTTGTGAGTTTTATATTAAGACAATTGCTATTTTTTTTATTGTTGTTATGGTTGTTATACAATGGTGATTAAGATAATTGATATGTCTTTATTTCTGTTTGGCTTGGTTATGTCTTGTAATTATTTGCATGCTAAATATCTGCTATGTTAGAAGCCCTAGTATGCAATAATCTGATATTGAAGGAAGCCATTTAGCTTACACTTTTTGAACAGATTGGGCTTGAACCATTGACAGCTTGAACTTTGAGTTCATCACAGCTAATATCATCACTGCTTGATGATACAATGTCACTGCTTGAGTTATGAGGTAAGTTGGGGATAAATCAAGGGTTAACTAAATAAGTTAAATGAGGTGATTTGGGGGTCTGTTTTTCTATTTTTCTTAAAAATAATATGGGTCGGGTTAAGTAAAAATTGACTTATGTTGACTGACATAAGTCAAATAGCAGCCTTAAACTCAATAGCAATCTCATACCACACAATCAAAATCACTCCTAACACTGAAAATTCTTCATACCAATGCATACTAATGCAACCTTGAACTAGTTAATCATTTATTAAACTTCAAACAAGTATACATATACCAATGCAAGTCATCAGGTAGTATGACAATACCTTAGTTACCCATTTTGACAGCATGAGTATTACAATAAACAAGGCATTCACTGAATCTTTAACAGGTGATTAAATATTCATTCGCCAATTCACCTAAAGTGTTACTGCTTCTACTCTACTAATTCTTACTGAACACAATAGACAATAACTTCTACTCATGATAGGCATCCGACCCACCACCAGTCCTACTCCTTCTGTCCCAAACATTCCTCACACTGACAATTCTTTATCTTCAACACATACCCCAAATACTTCTTGTACTCCACCAATTTTTACTGAACATACATACCACAACTTCTACTCATGTTAGTCATCCAACCTTACTGAACACACAAACCACTTTTACTCATGTTAGTCATCTAACCCACGACCAACCAAAGGTTTATGTTCGACTTTTAAAGCATATTTATGAACTTGAAAATGTCATAAATATATTTGTGATGTGGTTAAAAATCATAATCTGCAAGATATTTGGATCATAAACATTAAGCAATCCACTAAATTTTCGATCATAATTCATAAATAATCATAATCCTAATTAACAAACAAATAACACAAACCAAAGAAGATAATTAAAGATACTTGAACAATTGTTCTGATACCATAATGTACATAAACTACATAACCAACCATCAATAAAAGACATTGTTCATATACACTTAACATAAACACCATCAACTACTAGAAACCCAAAAACCAAACTACATTGACCAAACCCAACCGCCAACTTTACAAGTAAACATAAGAAACGAAGAGCACCCTAACCGATGATAAGGTATTTACTCAACTTGTTTGCCGCGGCTCCTCCATTTTCCGAGCTCCACCTCTTTTCCCGCGTCTCCTCCTTGTTTGCTCTGTGCTCCTCAAAGTCAGCCCGTTCTTGCTCTAATGCAAGCACATCTTCAAAGCATCCACGGTCCTAAGTAAACTAGGGATGGCGTCTCAGAGATCTGTCGTACATAGGCGGATCTACCCAACCGATGAACGGATGGCTAAAGTTATGTAAAATGAAAGAAATGTAAATAAAATGAAGAAAACAGAGACAACTTGCAAAATGTAACATTATTTTGTTTTGATCAAGCATAAAACATACATATGTCGGGCATGAATAAAATCGACGACCAAGATTACTGTTCGTCTACGATGTACGTACCACAGCTTGAAGACCACAGGCACAAAGAACCATTTTTCAGATGAATAAAATGATGAGCAGTAACAGTAGGTGTGGATGTGCAATAATGGCCAATTAATCGTGTTATATATGAATGAAAGAAGGAAAACTTTGTTGCAAAAATGTCCCTCAACACAAAGGTAGGTGTGGAAGTGGGGTTGTCAGGTGGATTTATGGCGGGAAAAGTGAAGTGACGAAAATACCCTCACGTGCAACGCACGTGAAGACTAACTAACTGGTTTTAGTAACGAGCGTTAGCAAAAATCGGGATTTTGCAACTATAGTAAAGGCTCAATGGTATTTCTCGCAAAAAAACCCGAAACGTTAGGTATACAGCTTGAATTTTTTCAGAAATAGGGACACTTCTCGCAAAAATGGAAAAGTTAGGGACATTTTTTTGTAGTTTATTCTATTTTTATGTTTTTTTAGAGTACACAGTACCAGTGGCTGGAGAGAATCATGGCAACTGGTAAGGCCAACCTATGGCGCAAGGATTAAACCGGAGCTGGAGCCATCCGTTCTGGCGTTGTCCCAACCAGCCCACGCGATACATTAATTATTTCTTTGTTGCGTTTACATGTTTTGTGTGATGTGTTTCGTAGGTGTTTGTGTGGTGTGTTTGATGTGTTTTTGTTATGTTTTTTGTACGTGTTTGTGTGGTGTGTTTGATGCGTTTGTGTTATGTTTGGGTGTGTTTTTTTTGCATGTCAAGAAAGAGAAATGGAAAGAAGAAGATGATGCACCTTTGTTTTTTGTTTCACTCTTAATCCTCGTTAGTCAAGTTCTTGCGTTGTTACTCCTTATTAGGTTTACGTCGTTTGTCCTTTAATTTTTATCTTACATAATTAGTCCATAAAAGAATAGATTTGATCATTTATTTTACTTAAATTTTGTAATTTTGTAATTTTAATGTGTTGTTTAATTTGAAAAAACAAAAAAATTAAAAACGGTGAGGTTCATAAAGTTGAGTTTTAAATAGACCTCATATTCTATAAAGACCCAATAAACAAATCCTAATCACTCATTGTTTCATCAAAATTAAAAGCCACTTTCCATATTTTTCGAAAGCAGAATATCTTGCAAGCGGTAAATTGTTAAGTGAAAAAATACACAATTCTGACGAGATTTTTATTTTTAGTGAGCGGGGACTTCAATATACTTTCGATGGACTTTTTTCCGATCGAGTTTTGTTTTACTGTAAAAATTTGCGCTCAGAAAAATCACATGTAATTTGTATGTTAGGAATCACGTGTGATTTCACAAATCACATGTGATTTAAAATAACAAATCATATGTGATTGATTTTTCCAGACGTAAATTTTAACATTCACAAAAAAAAAGTCAAAAAAAGGTCGTCAAACGTATATAGAATTCCTCATGTATAGAAAGAAAAATTAATTCTCGTCTTGATTGTATGATTTTTTTCGCGTAACGATTAGCAGTTTGTAAAATATTTAACCTTTTCAAAAATAAGATTAAAGTGGGTCTTTTCGTTTTGATAAAAAATTAATGGCCATGATTAGTTCATTGTTATAATTTTTGGTATACATTGAACTTTTCCCGAGATTCATGAGTGTTTTACAACACCAGTTTTGGAAAACTAGTTTTTTTGCAGTGAAATATGACAAAAACATTGAGATAACATCACTTTTTTTGTTATAACCTGTGACTTGGGGACATTGTGGATAATGGATACAGTGCTACAAACCGTGATATTCGTACAAAAAATATGAATACGCGTAAATGGACCAGGCTTCATGGTGATTGCCAAAAAGCCAACGTTATTTACAAACATTTGGAGCATAGAAGCGGGGAAAATGACAGTGATCATCTCGAGAATGCAAAGACCAATTTTAGCCAACGTTTTGGTGGGAGAAGCTTCCTATATGTTCACGGGTGAGAGGTTTTGAGAAAATACCCCAAATGGGACGAGGATGACCCGATTGATCTGAAAATCTTGAGGATCTATTCGGCCCTAACAAATAACCTCGTCCCGCCGACGCAAAATTTTGAGCTTTAAAAAACCAAATCGGTGGAGACGTCGAGTGTCGGGGGGAGCTCGGGGGACTAAAACGAGTATTTTTTCGGGACTTTTATCTTTCGAGTATATTGATGAGTGTCTAAATACTCATCATTTTTGTACTGTTTAGAATGCCAAAAACATCTGAAAACACTCAGAAATGTATCAAAATGATGAAAATATCACAAATAAGTGTTTTATGTGTTTTAAATGCAAAAATACCAAAAGCAATTGAAAAATGTATCAAGTTTGCATAATTGGCGGTTTAGTCCCTCAACTTTCAAAAGTTGTCAAAACTAGTCCCTCGGTAGTTCAAAAACTTGTAAAATATCATTCAAGGTCCTGAAATATTCTAAGTCGTCAAAAATGGTCCTTGAATGAATCTTTGGGCAAATAATGAAAAGATCCCTCGAGTTTAAAAGTGTCAAAATAGTCCTTGGATTTATAAAAATGAAAATAATCAAAAGTGGTCCTTGTACTATTCATATATGGCAAGTTTGGTCCTTGTGTTAACATTGGAATAATGGCAGTTTCAGTCCTCAAGTTTGGAGAAATTACAACTTTGGTCCTTGTGTATTAAACAAACCAAATGGACCCTTTGAGTATTTTGAACCCCAGCCAAACCCATAAGACCCCTGCCATTATCCTTTTTGAACCCCCACTTATTATACCACTGGTCAAATTAAGTCAAAACGCGCCAAACAGCCATCACTGTTCATCTTCCTCTACCATCCCTGTAAACCAAAACCACCCTGGTTTTTACCACCTTTCCACCTCATTTCCACCTCTCCCCAGCTGTATACCAACCCCCCTCCACCTCCACAAACACCCAAATTTCATTAAATGCAGTTAACCCACTCAAAGACTTTTCCCGCCAAAATGACAAATGTGTGGTTGGGATGAATTTGAAAGATTCAATGGTTGGATTGAGGTGGGAATTAAACTTATGTCGACAAGGAAGCTTTTGGATTCCTATTAAAAGGAAATGAAGACAGAGATAATGGGGGTCGCATGTTTTTAGACCAAATTTGTAGTGTAAAAGTTATTTCATGTCTGTTTAGGTTTAAATTCAAGTTCTTAGTGTAATATTAAATTCATTTCAAGTTAAAAGTCACTTTTGTATTGTAATTATTCCAGTTTAATAAGATTTCAAGTTTTAATGTTTCTTGTTAATTGTATTAAGTTAATTAAACTAATTAGAAGTTACAAAAGCTCTTTTACCCTTCCAACAAGCTCGGATAAACTTGCTATAGCTTTTCATGAGCACGCAATATACTCTAGTGTTTTAATTTAGAAAAAGCCAAAATTGGTCAACGAAAGTCAACGATGATCACTCTTTGGTTCGAAATGGATTTGGGTTGATCTTGATCTTTGGAGTGGGGTGATTTTGATTAGAATAGTGATAGATTGGGTTACGTGATAAGCTACACATGAAGTGGATCACTTGTAAGTTAAAATTTTCTTTCTAATTCTTTGTTTGGATTTGCTTATTATTACGTGATAGAGGTTAGTTTACCGATTAAGAATAGTTGGTATAGGTTTGTTTAGGTATAAGTCTACTCATATTAGTCATAGGTTTGCATCTATATACCATAAAAGTCAAAATTACTCTAAATCATCTTAAGTTCATAAGCGGGATTTTTAAGTACAAATCTCATCTAAGTAGTTGATAACTTGATAATATAGCTTATAATCATCTTATTATAGCTTATCATAACATGTTCAGTCTATAAAATCACTCATAAGTTCATTTAAGTCAAAGTCTTAGTGTAAATTAAAAAGTCAAAATTTCCTTATTGCAGTTTTTGAATAAACTTTATAATTTTACTGTGACCTTACCATTAAGTTTTAGCCTTTAAGCTTTTGGGATAGTAAAATTTAGCTGCTTAACTAAATTAGAAAAATATAAGTTTACTTCTAATTAGCTTATTAAGTGCTTATTTCTTAGTTTGTTTTGAGTCCTTATTTGAAAAACTGTCCTGTGCACAGTGTTGATAGCATATTTCACAAGCTCTCAGAGAGCTTATTAGTGACCCCTAGCTTATGTACCTTAGCTTTTTGAGAAGCTCACCTAGCTGACTCAAGGTTACAAGTGCTTATTTTCCATTCTTAGCTTATTTGATTAGCCTGCTAAGTGCTTTTTGTTTGTCCCATTCCATTCGGTACATTAGACAATCGATGCTTACTAGATTTTCAAAAGCTCCTCATAAGCTCACCGGTGAATCCCACTGTGAAAGCTTTTGTTTTTGAAAGCTCAGTTGGTTAGCTTGTTTCTCCAGTGTTTGTTCCCATTTCCTAGCTTATATTAGTACTTAAAAACAAGCTTAAAAGTACCTAGATAACTAATAAGTGTCACATGCAAGCAGATAAACTTGTGATTATTTGAAGCTTATTTGGTGCTTATTTTTAAATAATTGTGCTTATTCGGGTTGTTAAATTAGCTTATTAATAATTGTTCAAACTTATTTTAGTTTAATCTTGCTTATTTACTAGCTTATAGCCATCTTAGCTTAAAACTTGTGCTTATTTCCATTTCAAGCTAAAGCTGTTAAGAAACTATAGCTTATTACGAGCTTATTAGCAGTTTTCATAAAAGTTGTAGTTGTAAAAATTGCTTATCTTAGTTAGCTTAATAAGTTGCAAAAGAAAATTCCAAAAATAAAATAAATAGCAAAAAGTCATTCTTGGGATTAGAACCACAGCCACCCGACTCACCACACACACACCATACCAGTTGCCCTTGGGACTTTGTTGGTTGTAGTTTGCAAAATTTAATATATATAACCCTTCTTTGTTTCTTTTAGCTTATCGTATGTTTTAGCTTATTTCTAGCTTATTAGAACAAGCTTTTTCCTCTTTTATATTTTCTTAGATTTGTATTGTTAATAAGTATTTTACAAAAAGTTTGATTTTTCCGAATAGTTTTGGTATTTTAAACATTTAATTAGTTTAAAAGCAATTATTTAATTCATAATAAAAATATAAAAGTCAAAAAATATAATTCTTTTTCTAAAATTTTCTTTTGTCATTTAGTAAGTAAGAAAATTGTTTTTACATTCGTAGGACTTTTATTTCATAAATTTTACGTTTTACTTGCTTGACTCGCGTAATTTTATACTTAACGTCGTTTTCATTTTAAGTCGCGTTTTAGATAATTTAAGTTTACGTTTCAATTAAAATAGTTTATTTAAGTTATTTTGTTTTATAAATTTAGAAAACATCAATTTTAAAAATAGTGATAGCGTTTATTTAATATATTTTAGTTTGTTAATTTTTTAATTTGCATTTAAGCCCCTGTAATTTACAAACTTTTCCTTTAGGTATAATTATTCAATTCTCAAATCTTTTCCCATTCAATATCACTCGATCACAGATTCGTTGTACTACAGTGTTCACACCTCGTTGGGACTTAACGACCCGGGGAAACACTAAACTCCTCTGATCTTAATTGCATTTGGTTCTAGACTGTTTGGAATTTTATTACGGTTGACCATTCACAAGTGGTTGATTTGTGTGATAAAACCTGATTGTCTGGAGCCTGATCAAATTTTGGCTTTTGAATAAACTTTACAATTTTACTGTGACCTTAGCATTAAGTTTTAGCCTTTAAGCTTTTGGGATAGTAAAATTTAGCTGCTTAACTAAATTAGAAAAATATAAGTTTACTTCTAATTAGCTTATTAAGTGCTTATTTCTTAGTTTGTTTTGAGTCCTTATTTGAAAAAGCATCACAGTGCAGTGTTGATAGCATATTTCACAAGCTCTCGAGAGCTTATTAGTGACCCCTAGCTTATGTACCTTAGTTTTTGAGAAGCTCACCTAGGTGACTCAAGGTTACAAGTGCTTATTTTCCATTCTTAGCTTATTTGATTAGCACGCTAAGTGCTTTTGTTTGTCCCATTCCATTCGATTACATTAGACAATCGATTGCTTACTAGATTTTCAAAAGCTCCTCATAAGCTCACCGGTGAATCCCTCGTGTAAGCTTTTGTTTTTGGAAAGCTCGATTGGTTAGCTTGTTTGTCAAGATGTTTGTTCCCATTTCCTAGCTTATATTAGTGCTTAAAACAAGCTTAAAAGTACCTAGATAACTAATAAGTGTCCTGTGCAAGCAGATAAGCTTGTGATTATTTGAAGCTTATTTGGTTCTTATTTTTAAATAATTGTGCTTATTCGGTTGTTAAATTAGCTTATTAATAATTGTTCAAACTTATTTTTAGTTTAATCTTGCTTATTTACTAGCTTATAGCCATCTTAGCTTAAAACTTGTGCTTATTTCCATTTCAAGCTAAAGCATAAGAAACTATAGCTTATTACGAGCTTATTAGATTTTCATAAAAGTTGTAGTTGTAAAATTGCTTATCTTAGTTAGCTTAATAAGTTGCAAAAAGAAAATTCCAAAAATAAAATAAATAGCAAAAGTCATTCTTTGGATTGAACCACAGCCACCCGACTCACACACACACCATACCAATTGCCCTTGGACTTTGGTGGTTGTGGTTTGCAAAATTTAATATATATAACCCTTCTTTGTTTCTTTTAGCTTATACGTATGTTTTAGCTTATTTCTAGCTTATTAGAACAAGCTTTTCCTCTTTTATATTTTTCTTAGATTTGTATTGTTAATAAGTATTTTACAAAAAAGTTTCAGATTTTTCCGAATAGTTTTGGTATTTTTAAACATTTAATTAGTTTAAAACAGTATTTAATTCATAATAAAAATATAAAAGTCAAAAAAATATAATTCTTTTTTCTAAAATTTTCTTTTGTCATTTAGTAAGTAAGAAAATTGTTTTTACATTCGTAGGACTTTTATTTCATAAATTTTACGTTTTACTTGCGCACTCGCGTAATTTTTATACTTAACGTACGTTTTCATTTTAAGTCACGTTTTTAGATAATTTAAGTTTACGTTTCAATTAAAATAGTTTATTTAAGTTATTTTGTTTTATAAATTTAGAAAAACATCAATTTTAAAAATAGTGATAGCGTTTATTTAATATATTTTAGTTTGTTAATTTTTTTTAATTTGCATTTAAGCCCCTGTAATTTACAAACTTTTTCCTTTAGGTATAATTATTCCAATTCTCAAATCTTTTCCCATTCAATATCACTCGATCACGATTCGTTGTACTCACGGTGTTCACACCTCGTTGGGACTTAACGACCGGGAAACACTAAACTCCTCGATCTTAATTGCATTTGGTTCTAGGCTGTTTGGAATTTTATTACGGTTGACCATTCATAAGTGGTTGATTTGTGTGATAAAACACGATTATGGAGCTGATCAAATTTTGGCTTTTGAATAAACTTTACAATTTTATTGTGACCTTACCATTAAGTTTTAGCCTTTAAGCTTTTGGGATAGTAAAATTTAGTCTTAACTAAATTAGAAAAATATAAGTTTACTTCTAATTAGCTTATTAAGTGCTTATTTCTTAGTTTGTTTTGAGTCCTTATTTGAAAAACTGTCCTGTGCACAGTGTTGATAGCATATTTCACAAGCTCTCAGAGAGCTTATTAGTGACCCCTAGCTTATGTACCTTAGTTTTTTGAGAAGCTCACCTAGCTGACTCAAGGTTACAAGTGCTTATTTTCCATTCTTAGCTTATTTGATTAGCCTGCTAAGTGCTTTTTGTTTGTCCCATTCCATTCAGTACATTAGACAATCAGTGCTTACTAGATTTTTCAAAAGCTCCTCATAAGCTCACCAGTGAATCCTTTGTGAAAGCTTTTGTTTTTGGAAAGCTCAGTTGGTTAGCTTGTTTGTCCAGTGTTTGTTCCCATTTCTAGCTTATATTAGTGCTAAAAACAAGCTTAAAAGTACCTAGATAACTAATAAGTGTCTGTGCAAGCAGATAAGCTTGTGATTATTTGAAGCTTATTTGGTGCTTATTTTAAATAATTGTGCTTATTCGGTTGTTAAATTAGCTTATTAATAATTGTTCAAACTTATTTTTAGTTTAATCTTGCTTATTTACTAGCTTATAGCCATCTTAGCTTAAAACTTGTGCTTATTTCCATTTCAAGCTAAGCATTAAGAAACTATAGCTTATTACGAGCTTATTAGCAGTTTTCATAAAAAGTTGTAGTTGTAAAATTGCTTATCTTAGTTAGCTTAATAAGTTGCAAAAGAAAATTCCAAAAATAAAATAAATAGCAAAAGTCATTCTTTGGGATTCAACCACAGCCACCCAACTCACCACACACATACCATTGCCACTTGGGACTTTGGTGGTTGTAGTTTGCAAAATTTAATATATAACCCTTCTTTGTTTCTTTTAGCTTATCGTATGTTTTAGCTTATTTCTAGCTTATTAGAACAAGCTTTTCCTCTTTTATATTTTTCTTAGATTTGTATTGTTAATAAGTATTTTACAAAAGTTTGATTTTTCCGAATAGTTTTGGTATTTTTAAACATTTAATTAGTTTAAAACAATATTTAATTCATAACAAAAATATAAAAGTCAAAAAATATAATTCTTTTTCTAAAATTTTCTTTTGTCATTTAGTAAGTAAGAAAATTGTTTTTACATTCGTAGGACTTTTATTTCATAAATTTTACGTTTTACTTGCGCTTCGCGTAATTTTATATATAACGTCGTTTTCATTTTAAGTCGCGTTTTAGATAATTTAAGTTTACGTTTCAATTAAAATAGTTTATTTAAGTTATTTTGTTTTATAAATTTAGAAAACATCAATTTTAAAAATAGTGATAGCGTTTATTTAATATATTTTAGTTTGTTAATTTTTTTAATTTGCATTTAAGCCCTGTAATTTACAAACTTTTTCCTTTAGGTATAATTATTCCAATTCTCAAATCTTTTCCCATTCAATATCACTCGATCACAGTTCGTTGTACTACGATGTTCACACCTCGTTGGGACTTAACGACTGGGAAACACTAAACTCCTCGATCTTAATTGCATTTGGTTCTAGACTGTTTGGAATTTTATTACGGTTGACCATTCACAAGTGGTTGATTTGTGTGATAAAACACGATATGCGGAGCCCGATCAAACCCCAGGCGCCACTTGCTGGAGGTGTCTGATACTACAATTTGAAGCATCATTGTTATTGAATATACAACCATTGTATATTTACCATCTTTGTCCATATTTCCTTGCTTTCATATAAAACCAAAATTATCGTGAAGTTAATTCGTTTGTGGATCGATTACAAAAACATTTTAAAATCGAGTTTTCAACAAACACAAAAACCAAAAGATTTTCTTTCTTATTTTTACAACATGTTTTCAAAATCCAAAATATCCATCTTTACCTCTCACATCTTTGATTCTTCATCCCAACCCCTCTGTAAACCCTTTGATTCTTTCTATGTCTTATCCTCACCCTCTTGGTTGTCAATGGTGTGGTGATCCTTATAATGGTGGCAATTGCCCCGGTTGTAGCATGGTGGAATCGGGAAGCGGGTGCATCTATAACGGGATCCCTATTCCTACCATAACACAAGTGATTTATTCCATCGACTACCAAAGCGTGAGACTCGGCGGTTTCTTGTTGTAATCTTGTAGTGGTTCACACTCCAGTTCGATTGTCAATCGGGAAACACGCTTGTCTATGGCGGGTTCACGATAACAATTATGACTACAACACATATAGCTCACGGCCACATCGGTTTCTTGTTGTGAGTATTGTGGAGGTCCTCACTCTAGCTCGATTGTCAAACAAGGAATCCATTTCCTTGTAACAATTCGACTCTTCGTATCATGACCAACCTCTACGATTACCAAGTGAATCGAGCACCACCTCGGCTGAGCCACTTCCTCAAAATCTTCTCCTTGATCTTTTGGATTTAGTGAAAGATTTGAAGGAATATAAACACTCCCAAGATAATCCAAATCAAAAATCCATGGAAGTTTTGTTAGGCGAAGAGCGGATGCTAAATTAGATTCCCAGTTGCCTTTGAAAAATCTATTAGGGAATCAATTGCAAAAAGAAAAAGCGACCAAATCTAGCTCTCGATTCCGTTTCATTCGATGGCGATGATGATGAGGTTACCCTTGATATTCGTCAATTTTATACGGGTTCATCAAGTTCATCGGTTGAAATTCCTTCCATGAAAATCGGGAGAAAAGACTATGATGGAATTACTAGCGAGAACAACAAATGGAAAGTATAAAACATATGTATGCTAGTCCTTCTCAACTCCTCGGTCTGTTATCACACCCGAGGTTCACACTCACTCTCTAAATATGGGGATGAGCATCTTGACCTTTGTTCACGAAAAGGAATCGGACGAATTCATAAAGTCTAGTGTTGAGAACCTTGTCCCAATCCGAGAGAGTCACAGGGAATTTCGATCATATGTGTGATTCTCTTTCCCCTTTGAGTGTTCAAAAGATCATTTTGAAACTTTCTCCGATCTTAGCGACGATTGTTCTTCCTATGAAAACATTGAGTATGTTGAGGCATCTGTCACACCTCATGGGAGGCGAAATACGAGGTGTAACGGAGGAACATAAGCACAAGATAATAGAACATACCAACATTAAGATTAAAAAGAAATAATCGCCATTACAATACTAGTTTAGCGTCATCGGCAAATATAATTAAAACTACCACTCTTATCATTGTGGTTCTTCATAAATTAGACATAGTTGATCGGGCTATGTATAATTTATGATTAACGATCAACGATAGGACTAGATGACTCGGATGATGTTCAATGTTTAATAAAATAAAAATTATTCGGTTATAATTGTGATTTTATTTTTGAAAATCGACATTCTCTATAACCTTTGGCTCTGGTACCAATCTCACACCCTCGCCGGGGCTGAAATACGAGTGTAACGGAGGGAACATAAGCACAAGATAATAGAACATACCAACATTAAGATTAAAAGAAATAATACGCCATTACAATACTAGTTTAGCCGTCATCGGCAAATATATTACAAAGTTTAGTTCCCAAAATATTGCGTTCTATTACATAATGATTTGTAGCAACAAGTGAAAACTTCATTATGCAAGACCAGTAGAAAAACTTACTAACGATCACTGAAATGCATGAGAAAAAGCGGGTCAACTATGAAAATAGTTGGTGAGTAAACAGTTTAGCAAAATAAGAAAACTCGTAAGAAATATTCAAAGCTTTGGTCAACGAAAAATAGTCCACAAAGCAAAGGCATTGTAAATCCACTCGGTTCAAGTTCGCCCATACAAAACTTGCAACTGTGTATTCACAACCCATTGCACAAACTATAGCGTATGAAGTAGTCAAGTATAAGCGGTCATAATAGTTCACAATATATTACCACGAATATAAAAATTCGGGGATACTCTTGATGAAGCCAAATTAATTTGGGTGCCACTACCCAAAGTTAGGTTGGGTGCCTCTTCCCAAAGATATAATGGGTGCCTCTTCCCAAAGATATCTTGGGTGCCTCTTCCCAAAGATATAATGGGTGCCTCTTCCCAAAGATATACTCCGAACATAGGAGACTTTATAGTGATGCTCCGAACATAGGAGACTTTATAGTGATGCTCCGAACATAGGAGACTTTAGGTCAAGGTCATAACATGTACGGTTCAATAAGTTCAAGTAAGGCATTATTTCATAATTAAGTTCAAGGATTTGATTCGAGTTCACAAGTTCTAGTCAAAAGAGTTCACAAAAGTAAGAATCAATTTAATTCAAGTATGGTTCATGCATTTCGCCCCAAAATATATTAAAAGCGGTAAAAGGGGATGTGATTACTCACTTGATGAATAGATCACGATGACAAAAGTGGTTACACGAAATGTAGCGTGAATCCGAAACTGACCTATTATGAATGATATGATATGCAATAAGTCATGATGTAATGTTATGCACGCAATTCGGATGATATTTATACCATTTGCAAGTTTTGAAAAAATATTACTTATCGTCGAAAAATCCTCTTTTGACGTCTTGACCATTCTTAAATCACTTTACAAGTTTTACGTCTAAATGTCATCCTACAATGGTTTTGTAATGATTTATTGTGAAATTAACACTTTTCGTAAGTAAAATAAAGTCGTCGGAAATTTCATGAAATTGACAAAAATGGCTTGAAAAACTAGTCGTAAAATGGTGTGCGTCGATCGTTAGGAAAGCGAACTCGACATTTTAGAAAGTTTGTATCAAAATTTAAAAGTTTCAGTTCATGAGTTTTCGTCATCGAGGTCTCGAACATAAAGATAATAAGGGTTAAAGATGGTGATTTTGTCTAATTGTTGTGTAAAAGTGAGTTTCGCCAATTTTAAGCATCCGTAAATAATTTATTAAAACTCCGCTATACAAGCGGTTGGTCGTTTTGAAAAATATGCTTGGTTATCTTGATTTTATTAGAAGACATTTCTTTCCAAAAGTTCCACATCATAGTTAAAACAGCCTTCAACATGGTCGTTTTAGTTACCGTAACACTTGTCTCGTAAAAATAATATAGTTTTCTAAAAATAATAGTTCTGGCAAGTTTATGAAAGCGTGCATATCTTAGTCGTTTCAAATCCGTTTTCTCGTATTATATGTCCTTAGCCGTATCAAAGTATACTAATATATTTTTGATAAGTCGAAATAATTTGTGAAGCTTAAGGCTCGTTTTTGACTCGTACAAACCAAAAATAGTATGCTGAAATTTCTGAAAAATATATATTTCGTCGTCAAACTTGAAAAATTCATAACTTCTTCGTTATAACTCCGTTTTAATCCGTTCAAGCGGCCACGGATTCGTTTTAAAGTATATTTTCTAAATATCAAGGCCAAAAATTCGTGCCTACTGTCGGATTTTCCAGAAAATCAAAATAAGGACAGACCACTTTTAATACTTATCGAAAATAGTTTTTCTCGTACTAAACCTATTCCAATCCCTTCAAATCAACTCCAAAGCTAATCTAATCCTACCATACACCTTCTTAGGGTGTCATGGTTTCCTAAACATCATCAAGACCAAAATATACCAAGGGAATAATTATAGGATGACTTTATATATAATAAACTCTAAAAATTAATGTAAAAATGGTATAAATCAACATAAATCTTGCATACTTGCTAAAAATTGATGAAATACATATGAAATGAAAGTGAAATATGTAAATGAAAATGAAATGCTTACAAGCTACTATGATGAGGTGCAAAGAACCAAGGTTTAACCTAAACACTCTAGGTTTTTATTTCAAAACCTTATTAAGAGTGTAATCTAGATTGTAATACTTGATCTTGTAAAATTTTTGATGATTTCTTGCTATCTTCCTTGTAGAACCGGTTTTAGAGAGATGAAACAAAGAGAGGAAACTTTTATTTGACTTGTGAAATATTTGTGAAGAATGAATGAGGTGAATGATGTTTGAGTAAAGATCTATACTTTCAAGAAATTTGCTACCAACCCATAAATGCTACCCTCCCATGGCGGTTATGGGGGATGCATCTCAAAATATATTTTTTTATATTATGTATAAACTTGTGTAAAATTGATGTAAGTGAAATGTGTAAATAATAATAACTTGTAAGGTTTTGTATACATTAGTGTATTTAAGGAAATTTTAGGTGAAGGTAATTTTTAATAGATCAAAGTAGAGTATAATGATATCCTAAAAGTTGTAAAAATACATTCCTTGTAAAATTTGAGTGATAAAATAATTATCGTGTAGTTTTTAAGAAAAACGTCGTAATATTATAAATTCAAATAAGGACTTAAACGACCCTCAAATGGTACCTTTTAAAACCTTATCATACAACCAAAACATTGAATGTTGCTAACATTAAATATTGGCCCAAGTGCAACATTCATAGTATTTTATTCCCCACGCCATCATGTTCCCGCTTGGCACAAAAGAAGAAGAGTAAAGTGACCAAAGATGACGGCCGAGAATGCGTTGAAGGAAATGGTCAAGCTTTCAAAAAAGGAAAGACCGTCACTTGTAGTCAATGTGGTACAAACGGTCATAACAAAAGAGCACGTCATGTCAATAAAGAAGAATGCAAAGGGAAAGGGCAAGAAGGCAAAATCGAGAGGTTGCGATAATTGAACCAACTAAAGTCGATGCGGGACCAAGTCAACCAATAGTCACAATCAACCCAAGAGGTTGGTAGTTTAGGAGAAAGAGTACCGGAAAGGCTTCCAAACGTCGTTTGAATGACTTTATGTATGAGTTGAGATAAACAATTTATTTAAGTTTTATTGTTGTTTGTGAGTTTTATATTAAGACAATTGCTATTTTTTTATTGTTGTTATGGTTGTTATACAATGGTGATTAAGATAATTGATATGTCTTTATTTCGTTTGGCTTGGTTATGTCTTGTAATTATTTGCATGCTAAATATACGCTATGTTAAGCCCTAGTATGCAATAACGATATCAGAAGCCATTTAGCTTACACTTTTGAACAGATTGGGCTTGAACCATTGTGACTTGAACTTTGAGTTCATCACACTAATATCATCACCGCTTGATACAATGTCACCGCTGAGTTATGAGTAAGTTGGGGATAAATCGGGTTAACTAAATAAGTTAAATGAGGTGATTTGGGGTCTGTTTTTCTATTTTTCTTAAAATAATATGGGTGGAGTAAGTAAAATTGACTTATGTTGGTGACATAAGTCAAAATTTATGTAGGTCGGCTTTGACATTTTAGTCAACTACCAAAAGGCCTTAAACTCAATAGCAATCTCATACCACACAATCAAAATCACTCCTAACACTGAAAATTCTTCATACCAATGCATACTAATGCAACCTTGAACTAGTTAATCATTTATTAAACTTCAAACAAGTATATACCAATGCAAGTCATCGTAGTATGACAATACCTTAGTTACCCATTTTGACAAAGATGAGTATTAACAACAGGCATTCATGAATCTTTAACGGTGATTAAATATTCATTCGCAATTCACCTAAAGTGTTACCGCTTCTACTCTACTAATTCTTACCGAACACAATAGACAATAACTTCTACTTATGATAGGCATCCACCCACCACCATCCTACTCCTTACATCCCAAACATTCCTCACCATCGACAATTCTTTATCTTCAACACATACCCCAAATACTTCTTGTACTCCACCAATTTTTACCGAACATACCACAACTTCTACTCATGTTAGTCATCCAACCCATCGAACACACAAACCACTTTTACTCATGTTAGTCATCTAACCCACGACCAACCAAAGGTTTATGTTCGACTTTTAAAGCATATTTATGAACTTGAAAATGTCATAAATATATTTGATGTTAAAAATCAATCGCAAGATATTTGGATCATAAACATTAAGCAATCCACTAAATTTCGATCATAATTCATAAATAATCATAATCCTAACAAACAAATAACACAAACCAAAGAAGATAATTAAAGATACTTGAACAATTGTTCGATACCATAATGTACATAAACTACATAACCAACCATCAATAAAAGACATTGTTCATATACACTTAACATAAACACCATCAACTACTAGAAACCCAAAACCAAACTACATTGACCAAACCAACCGCCAACTTTACAAGTAAACATAAGAAACGAAGAGCACCTAACCGATGATAAGGTATTTACTCAACTTGTTTGCCGCGGCTCCTCCATTTTCCCAAGCTCCACCTCTTTTTCCGTCTCCTCCTTGTTTGCTCATGCTCCTCAAAGTCACCCGTTCTTGCTCTAATGCAAGCACATCTTCCAAAGCATCCCGGTCCTAAGTAAACTAGGGATGACGCCTGAGATCCGTCATATAGGCGGATCTACCCAACCGATGAACGGATGGCTAAAGTTATGTAAAATGAAAGAAATGTAAATAAAATGAAGAAAAGAGACAACTTGCAAATGTAACATTATTTTGTTTTGATCAAGCATTAAACATACATATGTCGGCATGAATAAAATCGGACGACCAAGATTATCGTCGTCTCACGATGTACGCACATACGAAGACCACAGCACAAAGAACCATTTTCGGATGAATAAAATGATGGCCGTAATGGAGGTGTGGATGTGCAATAATGGCCAATTAATCGTGTTATATATGAATGAAAGAAGAAAACTTTGTTGCAAAATGTCCCTCAACACAAAGGTAGGGTGGAAGGGTTGTGTGGATTTATGGCGGGAAAAGTGAAGTGAAAATACCCTCACGTGCAACGCACGTGAAGACTAACTAACTGGTTTTAGTAACGAGCGTTAGCAAAAATCGGGATTTTGCAACTATAGTAAAGGCTCAATGGTATTTCTCGCAAAAAAACCCGAAACGTTAGGTACAGCTTGAATTTTTCAGAAATAGGGACACTTCTCGCAAAAATGGAAAAGTTAGGGACATTTTTTTGTAGTTTATTCTATTTTTATGTTTTTTAGAGTACACAGTACCAGTGGCTGGAGAGAATCATGGCAACGGTAAGGCCAACCTATGGCGCAAGGATTAAAGCGAGCCGGAGCCATCCGTCGGCGTTGTCCCAACCAAATTTCACGCGATACATTAATTATTTCTTTGTTGCGTTTACATGTTTTGTGTGATGTTTCGTAGGTGTTTGTGTGGTGTGTTTGATGTGTTTTGTTATGTTTTTATGCGTGTTTGTGTGGTGTGTTTGATGCGTTTGTGTTATGTTTGGTGTGTTTTTTTGCATGTCAAGAAAGAGAAATGGAAAGAAGATGATGCACCTTTGTTTTTGTTTCACTCTTAATCCTCGTTAGTCAAGTTCTTGCGTTGTTACTCCTTATTAGGCTGTTTGTCCTTTAATTTTTATCTTACATAATTAGTCCATAAAAGAATAGATTTGATCATTTATTTTACTTAAATTTTGTAATTTTGTAATTTTAATGTGTTGTTTAATTTGAAAAAACAAAAAAATTAAAAACGGTGAGGTTCATAAAGTTGAGTTTTAAATAGACCTCATATTCTATAAAGACCCAATAAACAAATCCTAATCACTCATTGTTTCATCAAAATTAAAAAGCCACTTTCCATATTTTTTCGAAAACAGAATATCTTGCAAACGGTAAATTGTTAAGTGAAAAAAATACACAATTACGACGAGATTTTTTATTTTTTAGTAGACGGGGACTTCAATATACTTTCGATGGACTTTTTTCCGATCGAGTTTTGTTTCTAAAAATTTTGCCTTAAAAATCACATGTAATTTGTATGTTAGGAATCACGTGTGATTTCACAAATCACATGTGATTTAAAATAACAAATCATATGTGATTGATTTTTCCAGCACGAATTTTAAATTCACAAAAAAAGTCAAAAAGGTCGTCAAACGATATAGAATTCCTCATGTATGAAAGAAAAATTAATTTGCCTTGATTGTATGATTTTTCACGTAACGATTAGCAGTTTGTAAAATATTTAACCTTTTCAAAAATAAGATTAAAGTGGGTCTTTTCGCTTTTGATAAAAATTAATGGCCATGATTAGTTCATTGTTATAATTTTTGGTATACATTGAACTTTCCGAGATTCATGAGTGTTTTAACACCAGTTTTGGAAAACTAGTTTTTGCGATGAAATATGACAAAACATTGAGATAACATCACTTTTTGTTATAACCTGTGACTTGGGGACATTGTGGATAATGGATATGGTGCTACAAACCGTGATATTCGTACAAAAATATGAATACGCGTAAATGGACCCGAGCTTCATGGTGATTGCCAAAAAGCCAACGTTATTTACAAACATTTGGAGCATAGAAGCGGGGAAAATGCGGTGATCATCTCGAGAATGCAAAGACCAATTTTAGCCAACGTTGGTGGGAGAAGCTTCCTATATGTTCACGGTGAGAGGTTTTGAGAAAATACCCCAAATGGGACGAGGATGACCCGATTGATCCGAAAATCTTGAGGATCTATTCGCCTAACAATAACCTCGTCTCACCGAGCTTTAAAAACCAAATCCGAGACTAAAGTATTTTCGGACTTTATCTTTCGAGTATATTGATGAGTGTCTAAATACTCATCATTTTGATCTTTTGAATGCCAAAACATCTCGAAAACACTCAAATGTATCAAAATGATGAAAATATCACAAATAAGTGTTTTATGTGTTTTAAATGCAAAAATACCAAAAACATTGAAAATGTATCAAGTTTGCATAATTGGCGGTTTAGTCCCTCAACTTTCAAAAGTTGTCAAAACTAGTCCCTCGGTAGTTCAAAACTTGTAAAATATCATTCAAGGTCCTGAAATATTCTAAGTCGTCAAAATGGTCCTTGAATGAATCTTTGGGCAAATGATGTAAAAGATCCTCAAGTTTAAAAAGTGTCAAAAATAGTCCTTGGATTTATAAAATGAAAATAATCAAAAGTGGTCCTTGTACTATTCATATATGGCAAGTTTGGTCCTTGTGTTAACATTGGAATAATGGCAGTTCAGTCCTCAAGTTTGGAGAAATTACAACTTTGGTCCTTGTGTATTAAACAAACCAAATGGACCTTTGAGTATTTTCAACCGCCCAAACCCATAAGACCCGCCATTATCCTTTTGAACCCCACTTATTATACCATTGGTCAAATTAAGTCAAAAGCGCCAAACAACCATCACTGCTCATCTCTACCATCCTCGTAAACCAAAACACCTCGTTTTTACCACCTTTCCACCTCATTTCCACCTCTCCCGGTGTATACCAACCCTCCACCTCCACAAACACCCAAATTTCATTAAATGCGTTAACCCACTCAAAGACTTTCCCATAAAATGACAAATGTGTGGTGGGATGAATTTTTGATTCGAAGCCGATCTTGGAGAAACTAAAATCTCCTATATAATGATCATCCACTCATTTCTTGTCCCATTTCCGACTCTTCCATTCCTTCTCTCACTCGGATGAGGAAAATGACAACTTTTGGAAGGAGGTCGATGCTTTTCTTAGTGATGAGTCAATTCAACGAGGATTGACAATACTTACTGATTTGGAGGAGACATCCTCTTTCTTGAAAATCATTGATTGAAGAACCGTTTCGACCTCTCCTCTCGGAAATTTTGTTGCCAATCACCATACAAACTTTAAGTCTAAACTTAAAAATCTAACAAATGGTGATTTGCTCCTCACCGATGAAGAATGGGATTGCATTGTGATGCACATCTTTATTCCATTTTCACAGATGGTGTGGTTTCGTTCCCTTTTCTCCTTGGGAATGAGGACACTATTTTTATCCGGCATTTTCATTTATCATTTTTAAGCCGGTTACGTGTATATCTCATTGGTGTGGAACTTTCACGTGCTTCAATGTTTATACAAACATCTTGAATGAAAGTCCGATGGAGATTGTCTCTTCCACTTACTTCCCATGAACAAATTAATTCGGGTCGAGTCAAGCTAGCGACTCGGTAATCAAAAACGATAGTTAAACATGGGTTTTCACCCGTGTGTACCACCTTAGTGTGGGGAGATGCCCCACATGTTGTATATAGATCTTAAAAATGAATGAAAATTGTAAATATTAAAAAGAGAATAATTGTTGTGTTTCTACACTTAGCTAGTAATGTTATCTTTTACGTTCTAAGTTTCACATAACAATAGGTACTTTGAATATTGAGGATAATATTCATTTCTAAGTGTGGGGAAATTCAGCGAATTTGATCATAAATGTACCCTTTTAGTCCCTTTTCCCCAAAATGGCCAAATTTTAAAATTTTTTATTTAGTGGAAGTACTATGTACTAAACACGACAAATGGTAATCATCCACCATGTCTAACCCACATAAGGGCTGGCTAATCCAGAGCAAGCGGCTCTTGGTAAAGATATCTCAAATCCGTTTATGGCTTGCAATTTGCCCAAAATTGTATGGTGTTATTCACCATATCTTTAATTAGTGAAGAGTTGGCTAGCCCGCAAGGTTATGGCTTGTGGTAAAGGCGGTTGGAAAACCATAATTGGTAATCGACTCACCAAAGATATTTTATCTAAGAGTTGGCTAGTCCGAGCAAGCGGCTTACGGTAAAGACAAATCAAATCCGTTCTGACTTATGATTTGCTCAAAATCATTTGGTTATCATTGTACCAAGGTTCTTACTTGAACCGAAACAATTGGCTACTCGAGTAATGGCTTTTGGTAAAGAGATGAAATCCATTAAGTTTTTCAAAAGATTGCTAGGGACTAGCAATATCTTAGTGTGGGGATTGATGAGTGTCTAAATACTCATCATTTTTGTCTTGTTTAGAATGCCAAAACATCCAAAACACTCGAGAAATGTATCAAAATGATGAAAATATCACAAATAAGTGTTTTATGTGTTTTAAATGCAAAAATACCAAAAGCAGGTGAAAAATGTATCAAGTTTGCATAATTGGCAGTTTTAGTCCCTCAACTTTCAAAAGTTGTCAAAACTAGTCCCTGGTAATTCAAAAACTTGTAAAAATATCATTCAAGGTCCCTGAAATATTCTAAGCTGTCAAAAATGGTCCTTGAATGAATCTTTAGGCAAATGACAGAAAAGATCCCTCAAGTTTGAAAAGTGTCAAAAATAGTCCTTGGATTTATAAAAATGAAAAATAATCAAAAGTGGTCCTTGTACTATTCATATATGGCAAGTTTGGTCCTTGTGTTAACATTGGAATAATGGCGTTTCGGTCCTCAAGTTTGGAGAAATTACAACTTTGGTCCTGTGTATTAAACAAACCAAATGGACCCTTTGAGTATTTTGAACCCCACCAAACCCATAAGACCCCGCCATTATCCTTTTGAACCCCACTTATTATACTTTGGTCAAATAAAGTCAAAGCAAACGACCATGATGTTCATCTTCTCTACCATCCCCGCAAACCAAAACCACCACGGTTTTACCACTTTCCACCTCATTTCCACCTCTCCCCGGTGTATACCAACCCCCTCCACCTCCACAAACACCCAAATTTCATTAAATGCGTTAACCCACTCAAGACTTTTCCGTAAAATGACAAATGTGTGGTTGGGATGAATTTGAAAGATTCAATGGTTGGATTGAGGTGGGATTTAATCTTATGTCGACAAGGAAGCTTTTGGATTCCTATTAAAAGGAAATGAAGACGAGATAATGGGGTCGCATGTTTTAGACCAAATTTGTAGTGTAAAAGTTATTTCATGTCATTTTAGGTTTAAATTCAAGTTCTTAGTGTAATATTAAATTCATTTCAAGTTAAAAGTCACTTTTGTATTGTAATTATTCGGTTTAATAAGATTTCAAGTTTTAATGTTTCTTGTTAATTCGTATTAAGTTAATTAAACTAATTAGAAGTTACAAAAGCTCTTTTACCCTTCCAACAAGCTCGGATAAACTTGCTATAGCTTTTCATGAGCACCGCAATATACTCTAGTGTTTTAATTTAGAAAAAGCCAAAATTGGTCAGCGAAAGTCAACATGATCACTCTTTGGTTGAAATGGATTGGGTTGATCTTGATCTTTGAGTGGGGTGATTTTGATTAGAATAGTGATAGATTGGGTTACGTGATAAGCTACACATGAGCTGGATCACTTGTAAGTTAAAATTTTCTTTCTAATTTACTGTTTGGATTTGCTTATTATTCTGTGATAGAGGTTAGTTTACCAGTTAAGAATAGTTGGTATAGGTTTGTTTAGGTATAAGTCTACTCATATTAGTCATAGGTTTGCATCTATATACCATAAAAGTCAAAATTACTCTAAATCTGTCTTAAGTTCATAACTGTTAGGATTTTTAAGTACAAATCTCATCTAAGTAGTTGATAACTTGATAATATAGCTTATAATCATCTTATTATAGCTTATCATAACATGTTCAGTCTATAAAATCACTCATAAGTTCATTTAAGTCAAAGTCTTAGTGTAAATTAAAAAGTCAAAATTTCCTTATTGCAGTTTTTGAATAAACTTTACAATTTTACTGTGACCTTACCATTAAGTTTTAGCCTTTAAGCTTTTGGGATAGTAATATTTAGTTGCTTAACTTAATTATAAAAATATTAGTTTACTTCTAATTAGCTTATTAAGTGCTTATTTCTTAGTTTGTTTTGAGTCCTTATTTGAAAAGCATCACGTGCCAGTGTTGATAGCATATTTCACAAGCTCTCGGAGAGCTTATTAGTGACCCTAGCTTATGTACCTTAGCTTTTGAGAAGCTCACCTAGTGACTCAAGGTTACAAGTGCTTATTTTCCATTCTTAGCTTATTTGATTAGCACGCTAAGTGCTTTTTGTTTGTCCCATTCCATTCGGTACATTAGACAATCGGTGCTTACTAGATTTTCAAAAGCTCCTCATAAGCTCACCGATGAATCCCCTTTGAAAGCTTTTGTTTTTGGAAAGCTCAGTTGGTTAGCTTGTTTGTCCTAGTGTTTGTTCCCATTTCTAGCTTATATTAGTGCTTAAAACAAGCTTAAAAGTACCTAGATAACTAATAAGTGTCTGTGCAAGCAGATAAGCTTGTGATTATTTGAAGCTTATTTGGTGCTTATTTTTAAATAATTGTGCTTATTCAGTTGTTAAATTAGCTTATTAATAATTGTTCAGCTTATTTTTAGTTTAATCTTGCTTATTTACTAGCTTATAGCCATCTTAGCTTAAAACTTGTGCTTATTTCCATTTCAAGCTAAAGCTGTTAAGAAACTATAGCTTATTACGAGCTTATTAGCGTTTTCATAAAAGTTGTAGTTGTAAAATTGCTTATCTTAGTTAGCTTAATAAGTTGCAAAAGAAAATTCCAAAATAAAATAAATAGCAAAAGTCATTCTTGGGATTCGAACCACAGCCACCTGACTCACCACACACACACCATACCAGTTGCCCTTGGGACTTTGTTGGTTGTAGTTTGCAAAATTTAATATATAACCCTTCTTTGTTTCTTTTAGCTTATCGTATGTTTTAGCTTATTTCTAGCTTATTAGAACAAGCTTTTCCTCTTTTATATTTTCTTAGATTTGTATTGTTAATAAGTATTTTACAAAAGTTTGATTTTTTCGAATAGTTTTGGTATTTTTAAACATTTAATTAGTTTAAAAGCGATTATTTAATTCATAATAAAAATATAAAAGTCAAAAAATATAATTCTTTTTCTAAAATTTTCTTTTGTCATTTAGTAAGTAAGAAAATTGTTTTTACATTCGTAGGACTTTTATTTCATAAATTTTACGTTTTTACTTGCGCACTCGCGTAATTTTTATACTTAATGTACGTTTTCATTTTAAGTCACGTTTTTAGAAAATTTAAGTTTACGTTTCAATTAAAATAGTTTATTTAAGTTATTTTGTTTTATAAATTTAGAAAAACATCAATTTGAAAAATAGTGATAGCGTTTATTTAATATATTTTAGTTTGTTAATTTTCTTTAATTTGCATTTAAGCCCCTGTAATTTAAAAACTTTTTCCTTTAGGTATAATTATTCCAATTCTCAAATCTTTTCACATTCAATATCACTCGATCACAGATTCGTTGTACTACAGTGTTCACACCTCGTTGGGACTTAACGACCCGGGGAAACACTAAACTCCTGTGATCTTAATTGCATTTGGTTCTAGCCTGTTTGGAATTTTATTACGGTTGACCATTCACAAGTGGTTGATTTGTGTGATAAAACCTGACTGTCTGGAGCCCGATCATATATGCACAAAGCCGAAGCTCGAACAGCCGCGTATGAGGCGAGGAGACATGAAGAAATGGGGTACTTGAAGATGGAAGAGTTGAAGTTTCTCATGTTTGATCCCGACCAGAGCACATCGGCCAAAGCCACTTTCATCCAGGAAACAAGAATAAATCATGAAGAAACATCAGAACGACCAATAAAATGTTTAAGTTTCGTGTGTTTTTTATGTGTTGTATATATTTTTTTATGTATCGTTTTTTTTTGTACCGTTATTTTAAGTTTTGTACGTTTTTTTTAATATGTTGTATCGTATTTTAATTTTAAGGAATAAATTTTATTGTATTTGGAAATTTAAAAAACAAATAAATTAAAAGTGATGGGACCCGAATGAAGTGGTGTTGTGTTATAATAAAAAAGATTGTAAAAGGAGTTGTGTTATGGTTATGTGGCACCCTCTAAACCCTAAAAGAAAAGATAAACCTTGTTATGACACCTGAAGTTCTAATGTTGTATATGAACCGATAACTATTAGCACTTTGCTAGCAACTAACGTTTTGTAAGTAGAGAATGGCACATAAATTGATGTAAAGTTACAATATGGGTTTTAAATCATTATAATTTACACTCCCTCTATCCAAATTACACGCCTATTTTGAAATTTCACAAACTTAAAAAAAAAAAGATGAGATTATTTTTATAATATGCATCAGCAAATGTTTTATTTATCTCTTAAAAAGATCTGGTTGGTAGATACTTAAAAGTGTGCATACTTTTTTTTTGAACGGCGACATATTATTAAAGAAATACTAACAAGACCCTAGAATTACATAGGCGATTTCAGACAATCAGTCCAACTAATAGACATTTAACTCTAAACTTTAACCATGAAAAATAAAAATGACTAATGTTATCAAAGATGTCACATTTCCTCATGACTTGAGAATGAAAAGTGACATTATTCCTAAAACACCAAAGCAGCCAACATGTAGATGCAAAAATAACAAAAGCTTGAACTTTCGCATCCTTTGAAGCATGCCAATGGAGAAACCAAATGTCCCAATCTTCACAGGGAGAAATGTTGGGAATTTAACATCACACCAACCCCGCACAAGATTCCAAATAAATTGATATATTGGAATCGATATCCAAGCCTCGAGATTAAAGGTTAAGGAGATGAGGCAGCCTATCCAGGATAAGACGCTACATAAAAATGTTGACCTTCCGAGGAATATATTTGAACCACCTAGTTCATGGGAGAGTATTAAGAAGCAAGCAGTCATCAATATGCTTTACAACATCACTGACAGAATATATCCCATCTGAGGAAAGGGACGGGCCGACCCTATCACCCTATCAGAGAGAGACAAAGCGTTGATACTGTAAGAAGATCATTAAGATCAGAATGCGTTCTATCTCCATTAACCGACCTACACCAAACCCAAGAAGACCATGTACCATCAACAAAGCGATCATTAATAAGGCAATTTTGATCCTTCTCCAACTGAAGTAAGCGGTTGTAGCGAGAACAAAGAGGCATGTCTCCAAACCAAGAGTCTTTCCAAAAACGAATTAAAGAGCCATCACCAACTTCAAAATTTATAGAAATCAAGGGAAAAATTCCACTTGAATGAAGATGGAAAATAGAACCAATAATACACGACCATATACCATTTGATTGACACCCATTAAGCTCAATTCTCGCTTCATCACCATGGATAGATTTGATAACCTTCACCCAAAGAGCAGAATGATTCTTTAAAAGATGCCATCTCCATTTTAAAAAAACATAAATATTGAAAGCCTTGAGACCACCGACGCCTAAACCTCCTTTATCATGAGAAGCTAAGATGTTAGACCATTTGTGACAACTGGCAATTAGGGAGCCCATTTTAGGTAACCGCATTACGCTAAGGTAAACCGAGTTTTTGCCTTTAGAACTATTTTTATTGACCATGACTTGATTTTATATCGTTCATTGGTTTTTATGATTTATTTTATTATCGTATGAGTTATAAATGACTATCTTGTTTGCTATACTTGTGTGATGTACCAATCCATGTAACGCCCCGAAAACTTGATTAAGTCTTCCGTTGTACCGAGATTTGGGGATGTTACAGATTGGTATCAGAGCCAAGGTTATAGAGAACTAGGTATTTAATAAAACCTAAACTATAACCACTTTTTAAGAAAAAATTATCCTCGACCAACGCATGCCCGCCTGCCAAGCTGAAGCTTCTTTATTTGATTATGGTATGAACTGCAATTTGATTTATGAGATATTATGAATTGTGAATTAATTATTTGAGATGTTATGTTTTGAGATATGATTATTGATTTTGGGGAAATGTGAATTGATTGTCGAGATATTATGAACTTGATTGGATTATTGACATGTTATGATTCTGGGAATGAGCTTGGTTATATGATTGATTTGATTTGGGATTATATGATGCGTGGATTATGTGATAGAATAGAACTTATATGTTTTATTTAAAGGCATATTTTGAGTAATGCGGTACCTCTGTTTTAAAGCTTTCATTATGTGATATATGTTTTGGTTGAGTTGATGCGCTTATTAGAACTAGTTGTTTTCAAGCACTTATACATACCCTATGCCTTTGTCACAGACCATGCATTCACTAGCTTATGATGTGTCTGAGGATGTCCTTGTTGCTCCTACTTCCCCAGCATTGACTCTCATGACTGTTGCGCAGGGTGATCCCTATGTGATTGCCCGTCACTCTAGTTCATCATCATCATCTAATCGCCCTAGCTCATCTAGGCAGATCACATTGCATCAGGTCTTAGCACGAGCCCAGACTCCTAGAGTTACTCGTAGTACTGCCCGCATGTTCGTGCAACCACCATCATCACCTATTCACCTAGCGACCCACTCTTCTACATCACCACCAAAGCATCACCATGTCTTGAAGACCTAGATCCCCTCTGTACCACCTTAGGATTCACCCACACGAGACGCTGGTTCATGGACTCTACCTCCGAAGATGAGGCGGGGAGGAGCATGATATCGAGGAGGAGTATGTAGATTAGGATGAGGATCCTCGGGAGGAGGATGATGAGGATATCCTGAGAGGGGGCACTCCACCATTGCGAGTCACGGCATTCTGCGCATTCTCAGACCGAGCTCTCCACACCTTTGCCCGAGCACGATTCTCCGGCGACCATTTGGTTTTGGTTCACCTCCACATTTACCTGAGATAGGTAACCCACTAGGTTCAGAGATACCATCAGAGATTGCTTTAGAGTCCGAGGAGTATGGGGAGACGGGTCTGATTTGGGAGAGGATTACATCTCAGGGTGTTAGGCTTAGTAGGTTGACAGATCGGTTGGTTGGAGTATCGAGGGATAGTGTAGAGGATTTGAGAGCAGATATGGGTTCTGTAGTTAGGAGGTCTACGATTCTGAGAGAGGGTATGTCGGAGCTCCAGGAGCAGGTAGGGGACCTGCTGAGAGGATTCGCTATAGCCCGAGATACAGACAGAGCACTATGGCGCAAGATAGGAGAGTTGAAGAAGGAGGTCGTGGATCTGAAGAGTGATCACGACGCTCAATGTGTTGAGCTTTCATCTCTATGGAGGGAGGTTGACGATGTTAGGAGATCTGTTAGAGGTATTCTTGATCGTGGCTAGATTGTGTTAGATTCATGGCATTGTACCATCTTGAAACCGAGTAGTCTCTAGTTCGAGATGTAGATCTATCCTAGTTGTCTTGTTAGTATCGTTGTTAGGATCGTTTTTTATTTCTCCGTATCATTTCATGTATTCCACTTTGGAACCTATGAGTTATGGTTATTAGAATGTGCATCATTTAGTTATGATTCGGTCTCTAGTTATTTCGTTATGATGTAGTGTTATCCTTGTTAGCCCTGATTATGTATTCGTGCGTTATTCGGTAATCCTTGGAACCAAACCCAGTCTTTTAGAGCGTGAATTATGAACTTATGAAACTGTTATTCTTACCTTCAGATCAATGGCACCAAGACGAAACTCGCCTAGGACCAACCGAGCAGCTCCTGCTGTTGTGGTTACCCCTGTCCGTCGAGGTTGTCGTCCAACCCCGACTACTCCACCTGTTGAGAACCAGAATATTGGTAACCTCGCTGCTGGGAACCCGAATGTGAACGACCGTGCTGAGAATGGTCCTGTTCCACTAAACCCTCCGCCTTTGAATCCAGCCAACATCGACCAGCTTGTGACGCAACGTGTAGCTGAACTACTAGTTGAGTCTAATCTCTCTAACACCTCTGGTGGAACCCCACCACTTAATTGAGCTCGAGGTTATACCTACAAAGAGTTCCGATTCTGTGGTCCCATCAAGTTCGAAGGAACCGAGGGAGTGGTTTACCTAACAAGGTGGATGGAGAAAACTGAGTATGTCACTAGTACAAAAACGGGATTTGGTCACGCATGGTCGAAATGGAACAGCCACACATTCGCATATTTGTGTGGCTGAAGGTACGAAAATTGACAACATGTACTAATTAGTCACACATGAAAATTTTAATTGTGTGACCATTAGAATCATATCGCCACACAATTAAGCGTTGTGTGGCTAAAGGTATCTGTGATTTTGTTTGGATCATTTAGCCACATATGAATTTGGAGCGCGTGACAAATACAAGTAACCTTGATGCGTTAGTCACATGAAGTAATTTTTGTGTCTAAATCATAGAGTCAAGTTTTGTCACACATTATTTAAGGGTGGTGATATGTTTTGCCAACTCTTTAGCCACATACGAAATTGGAACAAGTGACAAATGAAAAGTAAGGTTGAAGCATTAGTCACGATATACATATAAACGGTGACAAATATATGTCACACACTTGAACACTGTGACCAAAAGCCATATATGGTCACACTAAATGTTTTGTCACACATTAGTTAAGTGTAGCCAAAATCCGGTACATATGTTCACGTAAGTTAATATGTGTGTTTAAAGTTTAGTTTGTGTTAGCTTGCGAAAGCTAATCTATAAAGTCACATATGCTACTAACACCGTGACCAAATGCCATATATGGTCACACTAAAGCGTTTTGTCACACATATTATTCAAGTGTAGCCAAAATCCGGTACATATGGTCACGTAACTTAATATGTGGCCATTGGATGATGAATAGTCACTCAAAATACACGTTTCCTCACTTGAAACACCATATGGTCACACTTATTAACACGTTTAGCCACTTTATGGTTAATTGTATGTGACTAAATACCCAAAACAAACATGCTTTGTGTGACTAAATGTTAGAAAAGGCCACACAAACATAAAATTCATGTGGCCATTGGATGATCAATAGTCACACAAAGACACCTTTCTTCACTTGAAACACCATATGGTCACACTTATTAACACTTTTAGCCACTTTATGATTAATTGTATGTGACTAAATACCCAAAACAAAGCAGGCTTTGTGTGACTAAATGTTACAAAAGGCCACACAAACATAAAATCAAGTGGCCATTGGATGATCAATAGTCACACAAAAGACATATTTCTTCACCTTAAACACCATATGGTCACACTTATTAACACTTTTAGCCACTTTATGCTTAATTGTATGTGACTAAATAACCAAAAGAAACATGCTTTGTGTGACTAAATGTTAGAAATGGCCACACAAAAGAAATTTGATGTGGCCATTGGATTATCAATAGTCACACAAAAACTATTATGTTTTTCATAATGTAACTAACTACGAATACTAAGCGGACTTATCTTATTTCGCGGACTTAACCTTGTCTTGGCAGCCTTAACCACTAAAACTAACCTACGGACTTAACTTTGTCTTGGCGGCTTTAACCACTAAAGTTTTACATTTATAAGTAGACCACAACACAAAATATATATATTTTTTGGGTGCAAAGATGAACTTGTATTAATCAAGGAAACTTTGTAAAATGAAAAAATCAACACACACTGATATGGACAAGTTCCATATCAAGTTGCATACTAAGGCAACTCTATTCAATATCGATATATCTGTTCTTATAAGTCGATAATAAAACAAGCGCCCATATCATACAACCATGGACGAGATGACAACCAACACAAAACCATCACAAAGAACACCTTTTAATGCACCAATATGAACCATACACTTCGGATAGGGGCTATACCAAGTAGTTTACATTCCATCTCATGAATGGCTTCAACTACTGGGAAACACACACCTAAATGAAGCCAACCAAATCCTACACAATCCTAAAATCGTTTATAAGCGTGTTTACCAATAACAACCGATAACGCACGGAATTACGTTTTAGCACATGCTAAATCTGGAATTATAAGCGGATTACGGAAGACACGAAGCTTGGTCGTCGATGACAAAATCAACAAGATTGAATCGACCATTTTGTTTCGTTCCCACCGACACTCCTCAACAATCTCTCTCCATATGGCGTTTATGGTAACGTGGTTCTTGCTTCTAGGCCTATCGTTGTGGTGTTGCGATTCACGTTCACATAAAACTCCATGTCTTCCGGTATCTCGACAATGCGTTATGGTACTTCCACATGTGATTTCGCAGTAAACTTATGTGGTATGTTACGCATTAAAAGAACAATGTAGTATGCTAATCAAAAGTATGTCCATGTGTTGAAGTATATATTAGTTTTGCAAAGCGATTATAATGGTGAAATGGTCCGATTTGTATCATTACTTACCAAACGACTCTGTCCGTGACATATGCAAGGATGGGCGTAAAAACAATCCCTTTCACTTTCATGCTCGAACATTCGTTCCATGCACATATGTGTTTCATACGCTCATCGCAATTGGAATTTAATAAAAGCGGTAATTAATAATTTAAAAGCTATTATATGGAAAGGTTTATTTTTAAAATAAAGTCATAGATTATGTCTACACTTTGATTAACATACCTTCATCTACGGGTTTCTCATGAGCGGTCTTGTACGATTCACTCCATACGTTGCACAAGTTCGAACGCATCATCGGTCCATTTTCAACAAATGGCATCGGGGAAACAGATTGTTTAGGAGATTTGTGAAAACAACTCTTGTGCCAAACAAACGAGGTTTTCATCGTGAACCAATACATTCCATCCGTGCCCACCAAACTCATGCACGCGTGTCTGTTTTCCTCCAGATTTCAATTTGACGGTGAGTGATAGGCGCTACAGGCACGCCCAACAACAAGAACGTCAAATTGGTTATTGTCGATATGGTCCGAAATTGCAAGGAATGACCTACGTAATAGTTTAGTTTAAAGAAAACATTAGCGGGTCAAACAATTAAAATAATCCCCATTTTCAACAAACTTATACAATGTATTGATTAACATTTTTTCTTACCGGAGGTTGTGCGGGATATTCATCCAACGTAACCGAGCACCCTCGTTGTCTGCGTAACCTAGAAGAGGCGAGATCGTATCCGGGGCATTCGTGGCTGCATCGTTGTACCTGTTACATAATAACGGTCTTCTTCACGACGAATGAAATGGAATGTGGCCACATTGATGTATTGGCTTTGATCAATAAAAGCTTGCCACTCGGACCCTTGCAAAGTAATGCGACCACGAACCAATTTCGGTAAACCTTATGTTTGGTTCCCTATTGTGGATTAGGTATATCCAGCGCTTCTTGGGTACAGTGTTTGATAAACAAAGCGAGAAGCATCTTAAATTTAAAAAGTAAGCACGTATATCAATTTGATGGTTACATCGATAAATTTATAACCTTAAGTAAGCATTTTAAGTACAACTTACCGCAATGTCCTAATGTTTGTGCGGTTTGCCTCCACCAACAATTGGATGCTCATTCTATTTTAAAACCACAATCGTCTTAATGGTCAATAAGGTTATATCATATGCATAACATTCAACTAATACAAGTCTTAGATGATCAATACATCTTTATCATTAAGGTGTCAAACAAAATATGATTGAAGATGTACTACTACATATTTAACTATGTTTCAAAACCAATAATCATATAGTCCTTTTAGAGTAAAAATCATATTTTTTACGTTTATTCATCTTACCCAATACGTTTGTTAAAATCTAGTAAGAAATCCATAATCTACCCAACATACCATACGCCATTGCTTCATCCAATGTTTAAACCTAAGCTCGGATAATTAATTACACAAGGTGTAGTGCTTTACCAAATCATATAAAAGCTATACTAACCTAGATTAAACATATGTTTACAAGTTGTCTAATTAGCTATTTAACAAATAGCGCTCGTTTTCCACAATCCACATATATCCATGATTTTTAATTCAAATCATCCTATATTTACATGTCACACAATATTCTAAAGAATCAAATCGCATATAGTTCTAATAAAGCGGTGTTACTTTATGATCAAAGGATACTATATTCTTTAGGATATGTTAAACATTCTTGAAAAATTACCAAACATGCATTTGTATCCATCAACATATCGAAACATGCATATCAATCACTTTACATTTGCGGTTCATGGTTAAAAAACAAAAAAAAAAAAAAAAAACAATGTGTAACATTACCGATGATGCGGTTGTTGTGTTGAAGAAGATAGACTTGAATATTTTGCTAAGACTATGTGATTAAGTGTAGCCGTAATATGTCACGGTTCTCAAAGCGCAATGATTACAATTAATTAAGGGAAGGATTTTTGTTTTATTTTTTAGCTTGTATTATGGGAGCATTGCATATATACCACTAAAACTCAAAAGTTTCATATTTCTCCATAATACAATTTTTAATGCATGATGTACAATGCAACTTAAGCATGTTTTGGGTATATATGCAAATATGTAAATTTTACACAACAATTACGTACCAAAGCGGTACATTTGAAAAAGTACATAACTATTTTATGACCTAAACCCTTGATTAAATACATACAAAATATTTGGTAGAATCACCTTAAAAATTAAGTACCTTAACATACAAATAAATAATATTACATTAACATACGATATCGTAACTTCTAAATAAATACATATGTCGAATACAATATTGGTTAATCGAATATACAATGTAGCTATTGAGTCATTGCCGATTGCATCAACATTTGCAATGTTTTTATGCGATGTTTCCGTCCTTGAATGTCACGTTCATCGTGATGATAAAAAACTGTGGAATCCAAGTAACAAAAAAGTTATACGTTGTAATAAAGTATATAATTGTAGGTACTTTTAAATAAGAAACATACTATTCAATAACTTAGCACTACCAAGATTAACTTAGCAGCGACATGATTAACTTAGCTTGCCAAGATTAACTTCTTCCACCCATTCTTATTCGATGTCAAATTCCACCCATTCTACTACGACAATATACAGATGCTTAACATCTTGAGCCAATCATGATTCATTGGGACGGGTGTATGATAGGGACCAATGATTATATATAGCTTCTAATGAAACTATATATACACGTGGCGCCAACGGACGCCGACCACAATGAAACATGATTGACCGAAGAAATTTACCAACTTCATTAAAGTACAAGGTTGTGATATTATTATGCATATAAAATAAAGCGGTCACAAACATGCGACATAATCGTCTATACATTGCTATAAACCAGGTCAAGATATGGGCAATCTCAAGTTTAAAACTACCCGTCATAATTGATCAAAGCGTTGATGGTCATGGTAAGCTTAACACAGCCTCTATCAAAGTAAGACACCTATGTTATAAGCAAGCAAGTGGAGCGACTTAGTACTTTGGCGCCCACTCGAAATCCCATTGCCATGTCTATGAAATGGCTGCAAAGATTTGCACCAAACCTATTGCTATGACGGTGACATAGGAATGGGTTTTCGAGGAAGCTCAAAGTACGAAAGGTGTGCGAATAAATAATTATCGATTCTACAAAAGTTAATTTTACGAGATGAAAAGACAAAAGCCTATCCAATGATGAAAAGACTTTTAAGTGCAATGGTTAAAATTTTAATGTTGAAACTAGGAATAAGATCTTGTATCTGAGCAACCCATCTACCATACGGTCAAAAAAAATTGACTCATTTTTGCACATAATAGTGAGGCTCAGATCAGTATAAATCAATAGTTTCAAAAACATCGATATCACATCATTTGCATGATTTAATAAGATACTTGTCATCACGACCTCATACACACCGACACCTCATAATTATAGTTTTGCTAGATTGTTAAAAAAGTTAAGGAACAATATGATATAGTTGCATGATTCAAGCGGAAGTTGAACATACCAATGTGGCGCGTTACTTTGTAGATGTGTATGGAATTTCAACTTAGTGAACCCTTACGATCCCCTACGGTACCTTTTGTCGTTTCAACTCCCTTTGAGCAAGGCACGCACCGAGGCGATTTGCTAGATTGTTGAAAAACAAAAGGCACTGTTTTGAATTTAGAATGGTAACTATCTTGAAATTCCTACTCATCTACAAAGTAACGTGGCCACTTGGTATGCTCAACTTCCGCTGATCCGCAACTATATCATATTGATCCTTAACTTTTTAACAATCTAGCAAAAGTCTATAACAAGTATATCGACTCATATAAACTTCCAAAGCGGGTGTGCGGTGTGATATGCATTAGCAAGGCTCGGATCGTGAAAAGGTTGGATAAACACGGAACATCGGGATATAACCGCCATGGTCGCAAAATAATGTAATAAAATTGCCATGCCAACATACGGTAAATCACATCATTTGCATATCAAATAAGATAATCGTCATCACACCTTTTGCATATCACAAATAAACACATGTGGCCCAAAATAAACCAACTCCCTTTGAGCAAAGGCTCGCACGAGCGATTTGCTAGATTGTTGAAAAACAAAAGGAACGTATGGGCGAGAAGGGTTAATTATGTTTTTGAAATCATAATTATAGTTTTGCTAGATTGTTAAAAATTAAGGAACAATATGATATAGTTCGGATTCAAAAGGAAGTTGAACATACCTCTATCACATCATCGATTGATTTATTAAGATATATCATCACAACCTCTATCAAAGTAAGACACTTATGAACAAAATAGAGTTTATACATGCAAAGGAAATGGTCAAAAAGTTAAATGTCAATATGTTATAAGCAAGCAAGTGAGCGACTTAGTACTTTGAGCGTCCACTTGAAATCCCATTGCCATGTCTACGAAATGGTCGCAAAGATTTGCACCAAACACATTGCTATAGCGGTGACATAGGAATGGGTTTTCGAGGGAAGCTCAAAGTACCAAGTGTAAATAATTATCGATTCTACGAAGTGTATGTGTTGAATGGGATAATGAAGGAGTGTGGCTGCCATGAACAATACACACTATATCATTATCGCAATCAACACACCTCATAAAGAACACAATCAAACCCTTTCGAGATCCCTCATGGTCCTTTTGTCGTTTCAACTCCTTTGTGCAATTGCACGCACCGTGCAAATCGCTAGATTGTTGAAAAACAAAAGGAACAGTATGGAACTCGAAAGGGTTTGATTGTGTATTAAGATCATAAAAGGTGTTTTCCTAAAAAGAAGCATAGTTAACCCTTACGAGTCCCCATACATTAACATTTAACTATGCTTTTATATTTACTAAGCTGCATACCTTATTGACTATTATGCGATCACAACAACAACAACAACAAACAAAAGGCAATAGCGTAGTGCGAAAGGATAGAGAAAGAATACGACGAAACCAAAAGGCAATAAGCGTAGTAAAAGAAAGCAAGCAAACAAGCAAGCAGGCATACGGGGAAAAGAAACACGCTGGCAGGCCGTAGAATACGCCAATAGCAAAGCGCAATGGACATAAAACCAAAAGCCGAGCACACCAAAAGCGAGCCAACCTAGGGAGCAACAACAGAAACGCAAACCACGCACGGGCCTAAGACTACGGCAAAACAAAACACGCAAGGAGGCAAAGGGACACCTACCGCAAATCTCATTCTTGGCGTCTACTAATCTCATTCTTCGTGTCTCATTCTTCACGCACCCATACCGCATGTATAACACGTAATCGTTATTATCTCAACTAATGATCCATAAATCATCAAACAACTACTTTTCCTATGCAAATGACTAATACCGACTAACATCCTAAACTAACATAACACAATATCATCTATAAATCAATAAACATCCTAAACTAACAAACTAGCATTAAATTATAACATTTATACGAGATATTAGGCTCAATAGGAAGAGAATCAAGCCCTTTATAATAGCCCTCAAGAGTATTTCATTGACTAACATTTATTTTCATTGATTTTGCGTTTGATTGAAAACCCTAAATCTGCTATTAATTATAATCTAGCTGTGTTTTGACCGAGTGTAAGAGAGATAAATGTGTGAAATCTTGAAAGTCAAACACACACTACTTGACCATTTTCTAATAAAAGTAAATAAATAAATAAAACTAACTTATTTCTTCAAGTTAATAAAGCATTAAAACCTAAAATTAACCATTGTATCGATCATTGATCATTGATCATTTACATATAATTACTTATATAAACAAAGTAGCGATTAATAGCAAGCATCCATACAACCATCAACTATACATCATCAAAACACAAAAAACTTCCAAAGCTTCCTATGCTCCATCTTCGGACTCATCACTTCATCCAAATCTTCCAAGAACTCCTCCTTCTCCGACGAGACTCGGCGACATAGCACCAAAAGTCGAGCCGACAAATCAATCTTCCTTCGATCCTTCAAGCTGTATCTCACGAAGGCATACTCACCGATTCTTTGCAATGACATTGAAACGAGTAAACAAACTACCAGCCTCATCGATTATACATTTCTTTTTGCAACAGTTTCCCTCGAATCTACTCTCTTCTCCCATCCGCTCGATCAACTTTTCTCCTCTGCTATGTCTTGCAATATCAACAACACGAAGCATCGGCGAGCTTGCGGATTCGATGGCGGCTTTCATTTCATCGATATTAGGTGTGGAAGACATTTTGTGTGTTTAGGGTAAAATTATTGATAGTTGTGTTTTAAGAGTAAAATGATTGATACTTAGTGTGTTGATTTTATGGTTAGGTAAGTATACATAATTACAATGTACCTCACAATTTGCACAAATAATCACAAAAAACACTTAAGAGGCATCGGAAAATTTATTTTGGGTGTTCTTGTAGCCCTTCATATTCTTCCATGCATAAATGTGATATGCAATAGTTCAAGAAAAAGAAAAGAAAAAGTGATATGCGGGAGGGTATTTAGGAAGATATCTAATATTGCAATTTAAACCCTTCATTTTTCATTGGATCTAAACCACCCCTATATAGTAGGGGTGTTCACGGGGTTCGGCTCGATTCGTTTAGAGATTTTAACTATCGATCACAGGCGGGTAGTTCATTCTACTATCAAAACCGAACCGTACTAGGCGGGTAACCGGACATGCGGGTATCCGAAATGAGCGGTTACCCGCGGTTCGGGTCACGGTTAACCATTCAAAAATTAATCGAATCGAATCGGGCGAACAATAACATAAATTATAACGTAATATGTCATTTTAGTAAAATTAAATAACACTAAAGATATTAGAATAATAGTAATGTTGTTGTGTCATAATAGCAACATTCAAATTACCATATCTAACAAAATAAGTAATACTACTTATTTGGCGTTTATAGATTACGATCACATTAATGATATGTAATCCATGGACGTTAGTAAATGATCAAATTAGATAAGTAAAATGCATTATGAACCGTGATAAGCGGGTTTTTCGGTTCGGGTTTTCTCGATTTCGGTTTCTTGGTTATCGGTTTTTAGCGGTTATCGGATTTGCTCAAATTCTTAAAATTTATGTCAAGCGCAATACATCGACCAAAATCAAAGTTAGTCATCTTTACAATGTAGCACATTGACAAAAATCAAAGTTAGTCATCACTACAACTTTGGCAAACAATGAATCGGTGGTTATTAATTTGCGAACCATGCAAATTTGCATAACAAAACCACGTAAACATTACCCGACAAGGTTACAACAACATTACGCAACAAAAATTGTCGACACAATAGGATCTTGACACATGATAACATCAATTGCAATACCTTACATGTAACTACTTGCATACAATATTACGTAAATTGCTTACACAATAGGATGCTCACATATGTTTAGCCATACTATATGAGTTAGGGTTGTTTACTTTTTGAAAACTTTTTCGCCCGTGTATACACGTTTATACACACATTCATACGTTTATACACGTTTTATGTCATTTTAATACGTTTCGCACGTCTTTGTCCCCTTTAACTGTTTTATCGTTTCGGTTTTGTTTACAGTTTTTCGTCCGTGTTTACGTTTTAGCTAGTTTTTTCATGTTTCCGTCCGTTTGAATAAGTTTTAGTCATTTTACATACTAACGTACATTTTCAAACGTTTCATACATTTTCATATGTTTTACATATGTACGTTTTCATCCGTTTTCATCCGATTTACCCGTTCTCATCCGTTTTACCCATTTCGTATGTTTATAAGAATTTTCAACCGTTTTCAAAGGTTTTCTTACACTTTTACAGTTTCGCACGTTTATACAAGTTTTAAATACTGTTTTAATACGTTTTGGTCCGTTTCTTCGTCTTTGTCCCTTTTAATCGGTTTTATCGTTCCGTTTTGTTTCTGAGTTTTCGTCCGTGTTTGCACGTTTTAGTAGTTTTTTCATCTTTTAGTCCGTTTGTATAACTTTTTACACACATTCGCCGATTGCATCTGTTTTGCGTTTTCGTCCCATTTACCCGTTTTCATTCGTTTTACCCATTTTCGTATGTTTTAAGAATTTTCAACCGTTTTCAAAGGTTTTCTTACACTTTTACAGATTCGTAAGTTCTAAACACGTTTTCTTCGTTTTAACACGTTATGGTCCGTTTGCTTACGTTTATACGTTTTGTGCATTTTTATCGTTTAAATCGTCTTTGTCCCCTTTAATCTGTTTTATCGTTTAGGTTTTGTTTCTGTTTTTCGTCCGTGTTTACGTTTTCGCTAGTTTTTCATGTTTCGTCCGTTTGAATAAGTTTTAGTCTGTTTTACATACTAACGTACATTTCAAACGTTTCATACATTTTCATATGTTTTACATATGTTTTCGTCGTTTTTCGTCCGATTTACCCGTTCTCATCCGTTTTACCCATTTCGTATGTTTATAAGAATTTTCAACCGTTTTCAAAGGTTTTCTTACACTTTACACGTTTCGCACGTTTATACAAGTTTTCGCTCTGCTTTAATACGTTTTGGTCCGCTTTCTTACGTCTTTGTCCCTTTTAATCGGTTTTATCGTTCCGCTTTTTGTTTCTGTGTTTTCGTCCGTGTTTGCACGTTTAGCTAGTTTTTCATCTTTTAGTCCGTTTGTATAACTTTTTACACATTCGGCCGATTGCATCTGTTTTGCACGTTTCGTCCCATTTACCCCGTTTTCATTCGCTTTTACCCATTTTCGTATGTTTTAAGAATTTTCAACCGTTTTCAAGGTTTTCTTACACTTTTACAGTTTCGTAAGTTCTAAACACGTTTTCTTGTTTTAATACGTTATGGTCCGTTTTCTTACGTTTATACACGTTTTGTGCATTTTAATACGTTTTGCACGTCTTTGTCCCTTTAATCTGTTTTATCGTTTAGGTTTAAAACCATATGTGTCAACCCAATAATCAAGCTTAATTTGGTCAACCCAAGAAGCGAACTTAATTCATAATCGGTTTCGGTTCGCTTTGGTTTAATTATAGTTCGGTTCGTTTCGGTTTTCGTATTGACAAAATAAAAATATAATGATTTAACGAAACAAAACCCGATAACCGAACGGATCAACACCCTAATTTATAGTCATAGTTTAAAGAAGGAGGACTTAGTTTGCCGTTTTAAACATTAGGTCCTTAGAGATTGGTGGATCTTAGGGATGACGGGGAGGCTGAGGTCTAAGGCTGCGGGGTTGAATGATCTCATTACTCAATCTTAGGAGGAAATCGATACCAAGGAAGAACAAATTCAGCGATGAATGGTTGAAGGGTTTCGCTATGGAATGGGATGTTTTCTTTGCTCTAGTGTCATCTGTTTATGTCTAATGTCTAATTTCTAATGTCTTGGTTTAAAGGGATGGTATGTAGATATATTAACAATGGAATATGTATGGATCTTTTGATGGTTTATCCATACGAATGCTAATATTATGTTTGTTAAAATATGTAATGTGTTTGCTAGTTTGTTTCATCTTTTTTTCATGTTGTTTTGAATTTAGGAATTGGTTGTGGTGTTAAAGTTCATATTCGCACTAGTATAATGTATTATTGTAGGATTAGGATGTTCAATTTTAGATTGTTGTCAATTTTTTATGGTGATTATGAAGTTTAGAAGCTGGGCGTTTGTTCATGACAATTATTTTGATTGAACCACTATATTGGGTGTTTTTGTTGTTGTTTACGCTTTAAGTTAATTGCATTTACATGTTTTCTTGATTTTTTTACTACTTGAGGATGTTAGAGCTTATCTAATTGCTTATAAATAGCTTATTTATAGCCTTAAAGTAAGGTCTTAGGGTCATTTGATGTATCGTCCAGTTCTTGGTTTGATTTGCCTATTTTACGCTTAATTGTTTATCTGAAGGCCTTATTAGTTATAGTTGTAATTAGTTGCTTTAAGTCCATTTTAGCTTTTGATTGTTCATTTGTATGCGCCATGTGGTGATTTTAGTGTATCTGTGATTATATGTGTTTTGACACGGTGGTTTGAAGTAATATGAGTGTTTGGGATGTGGGTAAGCACCATTTACATGTGGGTGTTTTGGTTTAAAAATTGTTTGATTTGGAGCCACATTTTAAAATTATCAAATTTGGAGCCAAATTTTAGCCAAAATTTTTAAAATTACTTTGGAAATTATGGTTTCCTTAATTGAAAAGCGCCCCATCATTAGCCCTATTTTACTCCAATAAATCGACCTTCAAGCAAAACAACGAACTTCAATTTTACACCATTATTTACCAATTAAGTTTACTAATTTTCTTTAACACATTACTTCGACGAATCATGTCAACGCAAATCACTTATCCGGATGATTTGGTTTATTTCGATCGTGAAATTGAAAACACTTTAGAATATGAATCGAGACGTATTCGGATGAGGGTGAGGATGTCGGAAACAACCATTCAAATCGAATGTTGTTAAGAGGGCATAACTAGGTTAGCTAAGTTTCGCGAGGAATATGGAAAAGCAGACGGAATAAAGGTCGATGTAACCTTGATGCCTTTGGATAGGTTATCAGGAAAAAGCAGCATTGTTTTCAAGTTTTTGGGTGATTTGGTTCGTGAGCATATAGGTGTCGATTCTAACACGGAGGAAGGTTGATTGAAGCAAGAGATAAAATGTGGGATGAAATCACGGTACACATATACTTTTTAACTAGTAGTGGCTTACTGTCGTAGATACAAGGTGTTAATAAGTTTATCTCTGCATTTACAAGATGTGCAACTAATTAACAACAATTTCTTAATCTTTGCGGCGATATTTTGATGTTGACTTGACGGTCGAAGTCGATAATGAATCGTCTTGGTCAACTTCTAAGGAATTTCGAATGAAATTGATACAAAACTACATATTGCCCAACCAAAATACCCTTTCAAAACTAAATGAAGTCCCGCAAAGTATAGTGCAATTATAAAAGCCGAAGATTGGGTTAATTTTGTAAACTACACGACCAATGAGGAATACAAGGTGTTAATTATTCATTTTATTCAAGTTCAAATATCTTTCACCTTTTCATATGTTTCCATATGTATTAGTTGTATACTATCAGCATTACTACATCTAAGCAGTATGATTTTGTGTTGCAAGGTGAGATCGACAAAAGCTAAAGTGTCGCGTTCCAAGTCATTTATGATCATACAATGGGACGAGGTGGATACGCCAGTGTGATAGAAAAAATGGTAACGATAAACATTTGCACATTTACATTTGCATTTAATAGCATCATAGTTTCGTTTATATTCGTTTATCTTACATTTGTATGTATTTGATGTGTATAAGATCGAGAGTAAAGAAATTGAACGGATGAAGAACCACGCGTGGTGCGCTGTGGTTGAAAGGAAGGGTGAAAAAGGCGGAGAATATCACGATGAAGATATCGGATCGGTGGGAGAAAAATTTGTAAGTTTGTTGCAAATTTTATTATTATGTTTGTTTAGTTATAAGTTATCTTGCTCTTGTATTACTTTAAAGCATTAGTTATAAGTTAATACGGTGTAGTGTTTTAGTTAATACTTTTAGTTAATCTCGCTCTTGTATTACTTAAAGCTATTATTTATAAGTTAATACGGTAGTGTTTTAGTTAATACTTTTAGTTACAAGTTAATCTTGGTAGAATTAAATAACCTATTTCCCATATTGTGTGTGCGAGAAAGAAAGCGGACGACAAGATCAAACAAGGAATCTTGAAGCTTGATCATGGCGATGCCATGACAGTTGTATTAGGTAAGGAAAAGGGAGGATATGCGAGAGGGTGGGAGGTGGAGTAACCTACAAGAGGTATTTTGATGCGCCTCGAATCGAACAAGCATCGATGAAAGAGTGGTGTTACTTCAAAGTGAACTTTCGATGAGAGGCGCCAACGTCAAGAAAAAGAGGCGTGTCTGATTTGATGAAACAATTGGGCTGCGCAAAGGCGGTTGCGATCAACTTCAACTCCATTGCGAAACGGAAGTAAGACATAAGAAAGTAACATTCCATCTTTTTACCCTTTTAAATCTGCTTGATCTTCTTAAACAATTTATATTTCGGTGTCTCGGTGAACATTAATCTTTTAAATAGCGATCTTGATGAGGATGCGGAACACGTGTTCTTTGGACGTGAGAAAGTTGCGAGCATTAAGAAGTCTAATGGACTTGCAACTTTGGAAAGGAAATTCAAATAAGTGTAAGTAATAAATCACCCCCAGGATTTTTGAATTCTACATACATTATTTATTTACCGTGTATTATACATATAGGAAAGCTGTTAAATCATCGCACCTAAGAAATCGACTAGATCAAAAGGAAAGGATTCTTCACGTCAACTTTCGGATCACAAGAACAGAGTCTCCATTAATGATACTACCACAAGTATGTATTTAAACATTTTCATATGTTCTTTAGTTTAATTAAAATTAATTATCGATACATATATACATGCAACAAATTATCTTTTAGGTAATTAAGTGCGGTGTGGCACTTAAAGAAATCAACTATTATTGCGGAGGTGCAGTGTACAAAAGCGATGGAAAACAAATGCTTCATAATGAGACCACTCCCAAAGGATTGCTCTGAGTATCTATTGAAAAATCTTTAGTGGATGCGCTGCGTGCATACCGGATGTGGAAATAACGGTCTCAAAAGCAGTTAAGGATGCGATGGGTGGTTTTATGCATGGCCAAAGGATCAAGTGGTTTTCGATGAAAAGGTACATAGATGCATGTGTTTTATAAACCTACATATATCATTCTTCATATTTAATTCGATGTTTGATACCCGGCTTTTGTTTCCTACGGGTAACACCACCAAGTACCATAAAAGCGATTGGTGAGAACGAGGCGCACCTAAATTAAATATGAAGCGCTACGTCTCTAGTCATACCATGCAAAGGAAGCTAAGAAGATCAAGAGTCGAAGTCGTTAAATTATTGAGAATATTATTATGTACGACATTACAATTTTATATACATTCCAATTTTATTGTATTTGAATATATTTTGAATATATTTTATATATTAGAATTTGTTTTGATATATATTGATTTCTTATATGTGACTAAAAGATTCATATAGTCACAATTATTAACACTTTTGGTCACAGTTTGTTTAATTCGATGCGTGACTAAATGTTAGAAAGCGCCACACAAACATAAAATTAATGTGGCCATTGGATGAGCAATAGTCACACAAACACACATTTCTTCACTTAAACCACCATATGGTCACACTTATTAACACTTTTGGCCACTTTATGCTTAATTTGTATGTGACTAAATACCCAAAAGAAACATGCTTTGTGTGACTAAATGTTATAAAAGGCCACACAAACATAAAATTCATATGGCCATTGGATGATCAATAGTCACACAAACACACATTTCTTCACTTAAAATACCATATGGTCACACTTATTAACACTTTTAGCCACTTTATGGTTAATTGCATGTGACTAAATACCAAAAGAAACATGCTTTGCGTGACTAAATGTTAGAAAAGGCCACACAAACATAAAATTCATGTGGCCATTGGATGAGCAATAGTCACACAAAACACAAATTTCTTCACTTAAAAGACCATATGGTCACACTTATTAACACTTTTGGCCACTTTATGATTAATTGGATGTGACTAAATACCCAAAAAAGCGTGCTTTGTGTGACTAAATGTTAGAAAAGGCCACACAAACATAAAATTCATGTGGCCATTGGATGATCAATAGTCACACAAAACACACATTTCTTCACTTGAAACACCATATGGTCACACTTATTAACACTTTTGGCCACTTTATGATTAATTGAATGTGACTAAATACCCAAAAGAAACATGCTTTGTGTGACTAAATGTTAGAAAAGGCCACACAAACATAAAATTCAAGTGGCCATTGGATGATCAATAGTCACACAAAACACACATTTCTTCACTTAAAACACCATATGGTCACACTTATTAACACTTTTGGCCACTTTATGGTTAATTGCATGTGACTAAATACCCAAAAGAAACATGCTTTGTGTGACTAAATGTTAGAAAAGGCCACACAAACATAAAATTCAAGTGGCCATTGGATGATCAATAGTCACACAAAACACACATTTCTTCACTTAAAACACCATATGGTCACACTTATTAACACTTTTAGCCACTTTATGGTTAATTGTATGTGACTAAATACCCAAAACAAACATGATTTGTGTGACTAAATGTTAGAAAAGGCCACACACACATAAAATTCATGTGGCCATTGGATGATCAATAGTCACACAAAAGACACCTTTCTTCACTTGAAACACCATATGGTCACACTTATTAACACTTTTAGCCACTTTATGATTAATTGTATGTGACTAAATACCCAAAACAAACATGCTTTGTGTGACTAAATGTTAGAAAAGGCCACACAAACATAAAATTCAAGTGGCCATTAGATGATCAATAGTCACAAATAAGACATATTTCTTCACCTTAAACAACATATGGTCACACTTATTAACACTTTTGCCACTTTATGCTTAATTGTATGTGACTAAATACCCAAAACAAACATGCTTTGTGTGACTATCTGATGTTTATGGTCACTAATACGGATTAATCCAACAAAATTTGTACCTAATTAGTCACACATGTTACGGTTTTGGTTACTCTTTTGCAATAGAGACTAAAAAAGTCAAACACGTGACCATAGGGTACCTATGGTCATGCGACCTTTAGTCACCACGGTCGAAAAAACATGTGTGACTATATGTATATCGTCACACATATTCGTGTAGCCAAATCCACTTTTTGTTCTAGTGTGTGTTTACCATTAGTAACTGTGAAGAGGATTGTAAGGTTAAGTATGAGACGTTCACCTTGAAGGACGAAGCAATGACTTGGTGGAACAACTATCGTAGATCCGTAGGAAGTGATGTAGCTTATAGCATGACTTGGACCCAGTTTAAGGCTCTCCTGATCAAGACTTACTGTCTTAGGAATGAAGTTAAGAAGTTAGAGATTGAGTTTTGGAACCATAAGGTTAAGGGGTGACGACCTACAATCGTCATTTCCAAGAGTTGTCGTAGCTTTGCCCAGAAATGGTTCACACTGAAGCCCTTAAGATTGAGAGGTATACTCATGGATTGCCCCTAGCTACTAGGAATGATGTCATCGCTGCGAAGCCAGCTAACTTGCATGAGGCAATTACCGTGGCTCAGCGTTTGATGGACTCTTATGTGTTAGAAGGAGGAGACAAGGTGATAACATCAAATTAGCCTGATCTTTTATATATCAAATTCCCGTATTTATGGCCTCATTTGTATTAATATGGTACTTAATTCGTTCATATTTGTTCATAATTGTATTTCAGGATAAATGAGGCGTTGGAGCAGAAAAGATGTGATATAAGGCCAAATATATGTTCTGAATATTGATTTATGAGGGTCTGTTAATTATTTGTGAAGATTACGCCGTAACTCATTAATAATGTTACGGTGTTTTGTGATGCTTTGAAGGATACGGCGTAACCATTTCTTATGGTTACGTCGAAATTATTTTATGAAGGTTACGGTGTAACATGCAATTTAGTTACCGTAGAGATTATTTCGGAGCAGATAAGTATGAGATGACTAAGGCTTACGGCGTAACCCGATGTTTAGTTACGCCGTAATTTATTACTTTGGGGCAAAGTTTTGAAGGCTACGGCGTAATTATAATTTAATTACGCCGTAATTAATTAAATGCGGCTATTTTATATGAAGCTACAAAGAATTACGGCGTAACTTATTAATTTAGTTACTCCGTAATTATTAAAAGCCCGGGCCCAAATTGCATAATGCCCTAATAATACTACTATATATAGTTGACAAGATATGTCATTTTATCTCATCAAATCTGGGTACATCACTATAGCGGCAGAAAGTAATCAAGAAAGGCACGATCAGTTTGGTTTTTTAGGGGCAAAACCCCAATACTAAACTAGGGGATCGATAGTTTTATCCTTAGCACGATATGTAATTATTTTCAGACCCATAATATTATTTTGGTTTTATTATTGTTTATTATAATCTTGATTCTCAAACTAATTGTTGACGAATTAATTTTTATTGTGTTCTATTTAATTGATTATTAATTTATTATTTTTCAATTAATTATTTGATGTTATGTATTTGTTTGTTTATTGTTTTATATGGTAATTATATTTGTCATTTCACTAGGGTATTATGGAGATGTGAAAATTAGGTCTTGGCTTAGTTTTGATTCTTTTTATTATTGATGCTTTTGCGTTATTAATTGTTTCTTGTGTATGCATGCATTGTTTATTGGTAGCTACCCTTTATTCGGTAGTTTTGAATTGCGGTAGAGGCTAGTTGCTTAGGAGATATGACCAACTGATCCTAAGTGAGTAGACTGAGACGGGAAGTGTAAGATATGACCAATTGACGACCCTTTTCACTTGTGCGATTTGACCAACCGATCACCTACCGTTTGGATGAACTTAAGAATTAGGGGGTGAGTGTTTAAGTTGCTAACGCCCGGGCACTCACTATTATAAATCTAGCATGTAGCGGAACTTAATGACTCGGCTAGGGGACCAGGAACAACTGGACTTATGAGGGGACACCTGACTTCTCAAGTGGTGGCATCTTTGCTGATAGGTTAGGGCGAATTGACCAAATGTTGTCCTCTCGATTTTGAACCCACCTGAAACAAGGAATCTAGTGACTTTTAGAACCAACGTATTGCGATAGTAAACGCCGGCTCTTAATGACTGCTATTAGATTGCCGAATGATCCCGGGTGACCTGTTCATCTTGGTGAGGATTCTAAGAACCATAGAGTAGGCGAATTGACCAAAGGAGTCTATCGACTTATGCCACTTGTGGATGACCTCGGTTTAAAGAATTGCATCACTATCTTTTCCATTAGCTTGTTTACCAGAGAACCAACCCAATTGATCACGTGACACCTTAAATATTATCAATCATATCATTAAAACTTATTTATTTGACTAATTTAATTAATTAGACAGTTATGATAAGGTTTTAAAATGTACCTTTTTGAGGGGTCGTTTAAGCCCTTATTTGATCACTTTTGTATCCGTTATTACTTAATATCGTTCCTTTTCACTTTTTAGGTATCTTGAAGACAAAATGCTAGAATGACACTTATTCGGACGAAAAGGCGCGAATATACGAAGAAAATGGCCAAAGTCAAGAATCGAGCCACTCGGATGCTTTGGGCCCGAAGTGGGCGGCTTGAGTGTTATCTGCGACGCCGTCGCATCACTTTGTGACATTTCGAGAGCCAAATTGCTTATTTACAAGTGGCGGTGTCGGGCTTTAAAGAGTAGGTCGTCGCAACTCGAGGCACGGCCTAGATTTGATCCAGACGGCGCGAGATCAAGAGGACGGCGTCACAAGCATAAGGTGACGCCGTCGCCAAGACTAACGTGGCCAAGACGAAACCCTAATGGCGGCGACCGGCGGCCACAAATTAAAGGTGGCGCCGTCGCGAATGTAATCTTATATATAGAATCCGAATTTTTAGTTTTCGATTGTGTAGTCTTTTGGAGTAAAACCTAAACCGAACCAAATTTGTCTTTGTACAAGATTTTAGGGTTCCAAACCCTATCTTACATCAAGATAAGTGTTTTACTTCATTAATTTAATTATGTCTTCAATTACTTGTGTGTATGCTTGCATGTTCTCCATGTCCGGCTAATTTACTTGTGTGTTTGCTTAGAGAATATGAAACTTAATTATTGAATATTGATTGGTTGTCTCTTATCTTAATTGTTAATGATCTAGTAATGCGATAGGTCATCCGTTGTGTAGTTAATGCTTGATTAATCTTTGTGAACCTTAGTTTATCGCACCTAGAATTGTTGTAGGCTAAACCATCCGAAGAGTACCTTAGAGTTAAAGTTTATAAATCATAGAGACTTTGTAGGCGATAACCTTTGGTAGTTTCAAAGAGTTAGGGACAAACGCATACCCTACGACCTTAGACACACAACGCGATTAAGAATAAGGACGTGACAATTCAACCATCAATAGGAGATAATTAAGGAGTAATAAAACCTAAGTAAACACATCTTTAAACCATTATACGAGCACACAATAATTAGACATAGACTACCCTCACCTTAGTTAATTAGATAATTAGATAGTAGAAGTAATCGGTAGAAATACCAACCCCAAATCCAAACCCGAGATTCGTACCTTTCCATTTCCTAAAAATATAAAAGATAAAAAATAATCTTCCTCAACCCCAACCTTAGCGTAGTAACCTCTCACTAGCATTCCTATTCCCCTAGAGAACGATATCAATTCCCGTGGCTTACCCTAATACTACACTACAACGATTAGGTTCACTGCCTAGGGTGTTGAAAAACTTGCTCAACGAAAAGGAAGTTCCTTTGACCCCGAATGACGCGTGTAGCGTTATCAAGTTAGGAATCAACCGTGTTAATACAAATAAGCCGTAAAAACGTTTATTTATATTTTACGATCTTCTAATGTTTTGTCGATAATAAAAGTAAAATCATATTAACGAAACAAATAAAATACGTAAATGGTTTGAACTAATAGTTTTCTAACATATTCACATAAAACACTAAAACAAGTATAAGTGATTTTATGATCTAGATATATATATATATATATATATATATATATATATATATGTACAACAACTAGTGTTTACATATTGGCTTAACAAGTATAAGTGTTTCTATGATTTAGATATATATGTACAACAACTAGTATTTACATATTGAGTTAACACATACTTAAGCTAAGTATACTAAAATGGGTAAAAACAAGTATATACTAAAATGGGTAAAAACAAGTATATACTAAATAGATAAAAACTAGCAAATGGTTTTGACCCATAACCCATGGTTTTGTATATACCACTTAAACCAAGTTCAATGTATCCTAAAGGTACATTGTATCTAGAAAGAAAACCATGGATCAACCCATAACCCATGACCCATGACCCATAACCAAAAATACCCATGGGCAAAGAGGAGCGGACCACGGATCCCTAGCTTTGTGCTAGCCGGATCCCTTATGGTAGGGATCCGTGGGATCCGGGGAAGCGATGGGTTTTCCTCTATAAATAGTGAGCCATTTCTTCATTATTTAACACCCCTTTCTAACATACTTTCTCCCCTGAGTTAAATCTCACTAACCTTAGATCCAAGAGATCTATGTTTGTAGTCTTGTTTTTGTGTGATCTTTTAGGTTCCTCTTAAAGGCAAGATCACCACCTTTGAAGTCGAGCAAGCTCAAGTCCATGAGTTGCCAAGCTTCCTCATCATCAAGGCTATTGAAGTCCTCTTGTTGATGATCCCTTTCTTTCTTCAAAGAAGCGTAGTGTTAAAGACATTAGTGAAAGATGTCTCAAGTGTCAAGGCGAAGATATTAGTGAAGGGTATCTATCGTTTATAGGATAAGCACTTGTGGTAGGTGCTTAGAAGTCAAGACAAGAAGCATTAGTGAAAAGTGCTTAGAAGTGAAGACACAAGACATTAGTGAAAGGTGTCTTGTAGATCTAGTCAAAGGCATTAGTGAAAGGTGCCTTAGATGTACATTCGATATGGTGTGTTTCGATGTACTAGATAGACTAGCATTAGATCCAAGGATATTGATGTCCTTGATGATGTTGTAAAGGTAGATCTCCTTTGGGATTAGTCGTTGGTGTAGTGTGGTAGTAGTTCCTCCATTGCAATGGAACTAGGTGCTTAGCCTAGTACCTAATAAAGGGTAGGCGACGTTGTGAAGGTGTAGTTCACCTAAGGTGTGAAAGAACTCGGTGGTTAGCCTAGCACAGTATAAAGGGTAGGCGACGTTGTGTTAGGTGTGGTTCGCCTTGGTGTGAAAGAACTCGGTATTTAGCTTTGTACGGAAAAAGGTTAAGCGACGTTGTGAAGGCTTCTCCGCCATAAGGAGATTGGTGTAGTGATTACAAACTCTCGAGTAGGTGACTCGGGAGTGGAGTAGGGCAAGGAAGGTGTCCTTGTAGCGAACCACTATAAATACTCGCGTTGTGGTTTTGTGCTTCTTACTCTTATCTTTTCATTACATATCTTTATATGCTTGTTTATCAACATCCAACACACACAACCAAATAGATTGACATAAGTCGATCTAAATAGTTTAAAAGGAAGTTTTAATTGGTAAAACTATTCAACCCCCTTCTAGTTTTCCACAATTGGCATCGAGCTTCGTTACCAAGTTTCTTGAAGTATATTGTACTTTAAAAACTTGATACGATCCATAGTTAATTGAAAACTACAAAGAAGGTTTTCATAAAACAAACACCATGTTTTTCAAAAACTATATGTTTGGATGTTGAGTTGATAACAACATTTTTTATATCTTTTCATTTAATTGCACTAATCTTCTTTGTGATATTGATTAGTCAAAGCTCATACCCACCAAGCTTTAGGAGGCGGCTTGGTAACAAGAATACCTTCCTTAAGAAGGTATCTTAAACATAAAGGAGCGGAATTGTCTAAGTGACATTTGTCATTTGTAAAGACATTCCTAAGTGCACTCGAGGTATGACTTTCCACTTATATCTAAATGATATTAGTTTAGTAAATAAGTGTTATTTGTTAGGAATTTATTTGAGTAGATTTTTGTGTTTACACATGATTTACATGTAGCTTCATTAGGAAGCCTTTTTCTCACATCGTGTTATATTTCTCGTATATATAACTTATGTTTTATTTCTTCTTAAATCCAATAATAAAACAAAACACAATTTCAAAATTCCCTATTTATACTCCCACCGTCGACCCTTCTAATCAAACCTTCACTTTTTCAAATTTTCCAATTTCAAAATTCCTCTCATTTAAAAACTTCATCTTCCCCTCATTTCATCCGAAACCAAGAAGATCCGTCATCAACATGGTTTACATCGCACTCGTGCTCATCGCCCTAACACTCATCGCACTTGTGTTCCCTATGATGAAGTTCACATACGGAGACATTTACTTTGTGTTGTTGATCTATATTGGGGTTATATACCCAATCCTTTGTATCATCCTAAGTATTGAAATGCAATATTATTAATAATCTAGTTTATCTATATTATTCTTATCATAATGTGTTTATCATTTCTTTTGTTTTATATGTGTTATATTCCTTCGTGATACATTAGAAGTCACGTATGCATGCTAAAAGAAAATGTAGGATAAAACATATTTCGTGGTATAAAAACTGTAAAACCTATGTTTTTATCAAATCTATTTATGTTACTACAGATCCACGGATCCCGGAAGATATACTAGCCGGATCCCTTTTGTAAAGGAACCGTGGGATCCGTCCTACTGGAAAACATTTTTCTTGCAAGATTAAAAACCACTATCTTTCTAAAAGTAATAATCCACTAGAATTTCAAAACCATGAGTTAGTTAAGTGTTAAATACCATTGTTAATAAAATCTAGTAAAAACGTTAGATTTTTATAGGTTGATCATAAACATCACCTCCTATTAACCCTTCACCTCTATAGGTTCAACTATGACGCATGAATACGAGTTTGATTTTTCACTCACTAGCGTCTACACCCGAACATCTCCTTGAGCCCAACACACCGGCAATCATGTCCGTGGGTTCAATAATCTCAAAACCGTCACTTCCATGAAGGACGTATTGTAGACACCTCTCTACAATTCGAAGAAGGTATCAATACCTCCTTACGAGCCATAGGACTAGAATGTCTTCTTGAAATCAACGAGAAGATATGTCCAAGGTTCATAATGGAATTCTTCCGTCAAGTGGAACTCGTTCGTAACGAGGATCGCTCTCTATCTCTTTGGTTTTATATCAAAACCAAAATTCACTTTAAGCCTTGGGCATCTTGCTCACATCCTCCGAATTCAAACCATGGACAATGTGCCTTCACGAAGATTGGTCTCTTGATTCTCTCTTCAACTTTCGTGAAGAAAATAGTCCATATTGTTCACACATACCCTAGGAAGATTTAACGTGCATGATATGCAAACCTCGACCATATTACTCCAATCCAAACATTATCCATACACGGATATCCGAGAAGAGTACAAGCCTCTTGCTCTCATTCTACGTGAAAATGTTTGGAGTCTTAGGAAATCGAGATATTCTTCCCGCTTGTTGTGCTCACATGTTGTCTTGTTTGCTAACACAACAACCATACAATCTCGCCTACTTCTTCGCAAGGTAATTGCAAATCTTCAAGGCTCCAAGAATAAACTCATCCCTTATGGAATGTTCTTGACACGCCTTTATCACAATGTTATGCACTTCCATCCTCAATTTCAAAGTCCGTTGTGCGTGCTTGTGAACAAGATGATGGAACCGCTAAACATATCTCTCATGAAGACTTTCTTCATTCTTGATTCCACCAATACCCATCAAACACATAATGATCCTCCTAGCGAAGACACTCAAGGAACCTAGAATAGTCAAATAGGATCAATTCTACTCTACTCATTAGTTATCAATGTAATCCTATCTCTTTCATGAAATAAAACATCTTACATTTGATATCCTAGTTTTAGAACTCCTTTAAACAAAACTTGGAATATAATGCCTTTATCAAGATCATTGCATACCTTTGGTAAAGGTTACATCTAGCGAGATAGACGGATCCCAAATGTTGTACTAAACGGATCCCTACATCTAGGGAACCGTGGGATCCGGCAAAACAGAAAATGCAATTGCAAGCATTGTATGTCAAACACATCCTTAAAACACCTCACACTAAGCTAAGCATAGTGTCTTAAGGTAGATTAAGACTTTATCAAGATAGGTTGATTTTTCCTACTCATTCCAACTCACATAGAACACACTCTAAGACATTCATAGAACAATCACTTTGTTTTAATCCATCACTCTTCCGCTCTCAAAACTCACACTTCATTTCTTTTACCCTTCACATCTAGGTTAAAAATCTTTTATAACAAAATTGATCATAAATCAATCTCACCTCAAAATTGATCAAAGTTAATCAAATCCTAGTTTTCCCATCTCAAAACCATTAGGATATTTTCCAAAATACAATCCTAAGTCACAACCTCATCTCTAGGATCTTATTAGCTTCAATTGACACTCTCCTATTTAGTGTCATCCTTACTCATTCATTGGTACTCATGAAAATTCCAAATCCTTCCACAAAAGAAAATCATTAGCTACATCACTCACCACCTTCAAGTACTTAAGCACCCTTCATTTAAGACACTTAGGAAGATGAAACACTCAAGATGTTATAGGTTTTAGAATTTGGAAACATCATTTCACTCCTTCATAGCTCACGATAGCGGATCCCTAGGATTAGCCTAGGCGGATCCCTACGAGAAAGGAACCGTGGGATCCGGATGACGATATAGGTCAAACATAGCTAAAACAATCATTTCAACTCATCTTCCTAACTCAAACACTCCATCTCATCTTAAATGAGTTCCTAGATCGATCCATCCTCAAGTTGACTCTTGTGCATGTCAATCATCACATTCAATGAATCCTAGTGGCTTAAAACTTAAATGCACTTGCCAAAACTCTTAGTTTATAAACCACCTTGTTGGGACCTCCATAGTCATCACTCTCACTCTAACTTTCAGCTCTTGAAATCATTTCATCATGAGAAAAACCCCAGTAGTAACTTATCCACCAAAGAACCACCCACGAAAAGGGCCCGTGTTATACACGAAATCTCTTCAACGAATCATCTCGGTCAAGCCAACAAATAATAGGATCCTTCCTCTTCCAATCAAACCAATTCCTAAAAGGATAGTACCCACAAAACTACCAATGCCAAACACCACCATACCTCCTAGGCCAAACAATATCATCTCCACTAAACCATCACCATTGGTTCCTAGAGCTATCTCATTTACATCCCACAATCATCACCACACCTTTACAATTTAGAGGACTTGCCACCTAGGCCGTCTCATCCGCTCACGACAACATTCTCCTCATTAGGAGGAATAATGATTCAAAATCAAGGTGTTGAGTCAACACTTGCTCCGCTTCCTTTTCATTGTCTCCATCATATAATCCTATTTGGATTATGAGAAATCATCAAAGTCAACCACCCGACCATATGGAAGTTGACACTTCCTTACCACCACCATCATTCTTGGTCGAGGCATTCTCAAATGCACCTCCACCAATCCCTCCATCGTTTGAAGCTCCACAAGCCGCCTCACTTGATCCTTCGCATCAAGCCATTTTATTTCCTCCACCACCACTACCTAGCCATGACAAAGATTGCTATCATTGTCAACATGTTGAAAGTTTGATACATGAAGTACGAGAAGACCAAAGTTTCATGTTCTATCATCTCCTCGAACGTTTCGACGAGATCAAACCTAAACAAAACTTGAGCTAGAAGATTTTAGTGGTGTCCTAGCATCAGCGTTAGATAACCTAAAAATTCCTAGTCATGTATTGTCTATTTTCTTATTTTTAGAGTCATGTATATCATAACTCTTGTTTTATTAAATGGAATTACATGCTACTTGTTATTTTCCGAGAATATGTATTCATATCTCATTTATGTGATAACATTACATGTTATATCACCTTTTTGATTTTAGTCATCAGTGAGACGGATCCTCGATGTTGCATAAGCGGATCCCTACTAGGAGGGAACCGTGGGATCCGTGAAGTCAGTGTTTTTCTTTATCACATTTGCGGAAATTGTGAATTATACTTGTTTTCTAACCCTTGTTTTGCGTTATTCAATTAACACATAAAGTATCGACATCCTAAAGCTAGGGGAGCTTGGTGTCAAAACAATACGTTGCATAATTACTTGTAATATTTGATTTAAATTTCATGACTTCCGTTGCAAATATTGCAATCATCTAGGGGAGCACACCCGTCACATTGACGTAATCTTTTGCATAAGTTAGTTGCAAATGAACTAGATTAAATTAGTTTCTTGACGCCTTACTTAGGGATGGACTCGTCGAGGGGAGCAAAAGCGAGATCTATTCCGTTACTTGCTCTTTATTTCTTCTTTTATTTTTCTTTCACATGTTTTTTTTTCTTAAAAGCGATGTGTTGCTTTTCTTCAAACACTTTTTGTTTGACAAAAGGGGAAAAGTAAAACTACAAATTCAAACGTTTACAATTTTAGCCTTTCCTTAAAATAATTTTATGTTTTGTCATCAACAAAAGGGAGATTGTTAATACAAATAAGCCGTAAAAACGTTTATTTATATTTTACGATCTTCTAATGTTTTGTCGATAATAAAAGTAAAATCATATTAACGAAACAAATAAAATACGTAAATGGTTTGAACTAATAGTTTTCTAACATATTCACATAAAACACTAAAACAAGTATAAGTGATTTTATGATCTAGATATATATATATATGTACAACAACTAGTGTTTACATATTGGCTTAACAAGTATAAGTGTTTCTATGATTTAGATATATATATGTACAACAACTAGTGTTTACATATTGAGTTAACACATACTTAAGCTAAGTATACTAAAATTGGGTAAAAACAAGTACTTCCTTTTCTTGAGCAAGTTTTATAACACCCTAGCGATGAACCTAATCGTTGTAGTGTAGTAATTAGGGTAAGCCACGGTATTGATATCGTTCTCTGGGGAATAGGAATGCTAGTAAGTTACTACGCTAAGGTTAAGGTTGAGGAAGATTATTTTTGTATTTTTATATTTTATGAAATGGAAAGTACGAATCTCGGGTATTGGATTGGGGGGTTGGTATTTCTACCGATTACTCTACTATTATCTAATTATCTAAACTAAGGTTGTAGGAGTCTATGTCTAATTAATGTGTGCTCGTATGATAGTTTAAAGATGTGTTTACTTAGGTTGTACTACTCCTTAATTATCTCCTATTGATGGTTGAGTTGTCGCGTCCTTATTCTTAGTTGCGTTGTGTGTCTAAAGTTGTACTAACTCTTTGAACTTACCAAGGGTCTAAATCTACAAAACCCACTAGGATAATAAACTCTTACTCTAAGGCACTCTTTGGATGGTTTAGCTTACAACTACTCGGTAATTATATTCTATGCAAGCATACACAAATAATCAAAGACATAATTGAATTAATGAAGTAAATACTTATCTTGATGTAAGATAGGGTTTAAAACCCTAAAAATCTTGTACAAGGCATTAGGTTCGTTTTAGGTTTTTACTCCAAAGACTCTCCTAAAACTAAAAATTGGATTCTATATATAAGATTACATATGCGTGACGTCACCTTATGTTTCGTGGCATCGTCGTGTCGCCGTCATTAGGTTTCGTCTTGGCCACGTTAACCTTGTGGCGTCACTATGTCCGTGACGCCGTCCTCTTGAACGGCGTCGTCTGCGATTGCATCTAGGCGTTTGAGTAGCGACGGCCTACTCTTTCTAGCGGGCGTCGTCACTTGAAAATCTGAGTTTTGGGTTACTAAAATGGGTAAAACAAGTATATACTAAATAGATAAAAACTAGCAAATGGTTTTGACCCATAACCCATGGTTTTGTATATACCACTTAAACCAAGTTCAATGTATCCTAAAGGTACATTGTATCTAGAAAGAAAACCATGGATCAACCCATAACCCATGACCCATGACCCATAACCAAAAATACCCATGGGCAAAGAGGCGGACCACGGATCCCTAGCTTTATGCTAGCGGATCCCTTATGGTGGGATCCGTGGGATCCGGGAAGCGATGAGGTTTTTCCTCTATAAATAGTGAGCCATTTCTTCATTATTTAACACCCTTTCTAACATACTTTCTCCCCGAGTTAAATCTCACTAACCTTAGATCCAAGAGATCTATGTTTGTAGTCTTGTTTTTGTGTGATCTTTTAGGTTCCTCTTAAAGGCAAGATCACCACCTTTGAATTCGAGCAAGCTCAAGTCCATGAGTTGCCAAGCTTCCTCATCATCAAGGCTATTGAAGTCCTCTTGTTGATGATCCCTTTCTTTCTTCAAAGAAGCGTAGTGTTAAAGACATTAGTGAAAGATGTCTCAAGTGTCAAGACGAAGATATTAGTGAAGGGTATCTATCGTTTATAGGATAAGAACTTGTGGTAGGTGCTTAGAAGTCAAGACAAGAAGCATTAGTGAAAAGTGCTTAGAAGTGAAGACACAAGACATTAGTGAAAGGTGTCTTGTAGATCTAGTCAAAGGCATTAGTGAAGGTGCCTTAGATGTACATTCGATATGGTGTGTTTCGATGTACTAGATAGACTAGCATTAGATCCAAGGATATTGATGTCCTTGATGATGTTGTAAAGGAGTAGATCTCCTTTGGGATTAGTCGTTGGTGTAGTGTGGTAGTAGTTCCTCCATTGCAATGGAACTAGGTGCTTAGCCTAGTACCTAATAAAGGGTAGCGGCGTTGTGAAGGTGTAGTTCACCTAAGGTGTGAAAGAACTCGGTGGTTAGCCTAGCACCGTATAAAGGGTAGGCGACGTTGTGTTAGGTGTGGTTCGCCTTTGTGTGAAAGAACTCGGTATTTAGCTTTGTACCGAAAAAGGTTAAGCGGCGTTGTGAAGGCTTCTCCGCCATAAGGAGATTGGTGTAGTGATTACAAACTCTCGAGTAGGTGACTCGGGGAGTGGAGTAGGGCAAGGAAGGTGTCCTTGTGGCGAACCACTATAAATACTCGCGTTGTGGTTTTGTGCTTCTTACTCTTATCTTTTCATTACATATCTTTATATGCTTGTTTATCAACATCCAACACACACAACCAAATAGATTGACATAAGTCGATCTAAATAGTTTAAAAGGAAGTTTTAATTGGTAAAACTATTCAACCCCCCCTTCTAGTTTTCCACAAACTGTTCTTGGGACGACCTCGGTCTTACCATTCCCTCACTACATGCGACCGGGTACACTGCCCGTTAGTGCATTAGGTAGGCCATAGGTAGACGAGTTACTATAAATGTAAAACTTGGTTAGTAAAACCTGCATCAAGTTTTTGGCGCCGCTGTCGGGGAACGGTCTTCGTATTTTTGACTGTTTGATTTATATTATTCTACAATTTTGTCTTCTGTTTTGAGATTACGGCGTAACCTTGGCCATGGTTACAGCGTAATCTATTCTTATTATATATCAGGTTTCTTTCAGACTGAAGTTGCGGCGTAGTTATTAATAGGACTTACGCCGTAACCAAGTCTGAGACATCTTAAAAAATATAAATGATGTGTTATATCTCACGTGTTGCTCATGTTTATTATTTTTACACATTTAATGCACGAGGTTGTGATAGTGTGCAGGTTGAGCAGGAAGAACAAGTGAATGGAATCTCGACGCGATCATAAGCCGAGATTAGGAGAGCAATGGACATTATTGGAGACGTCCGATTGATGGTCATTCTTTGAGTCTAACAAAGACTCAAGGAGTTAAAGAAAAGTGCTCGTCGGAGACTACCCGTCCCTATCCTAGATTTAGTTTTGATTTTATTTCTTAGACCTTGTTAGATATTTTTGTAGTTTTTGTATTTGTTTTGGGTTTGGTATGTTTTGTTTATCTTGTTTACGGGTTTAAAGACCAATGATAGATGATAGGAGTTCCGCTAGCTCCTCTTGACACTATGGGCACAACAACATCGAGATAGTAATTACTACAGTAATGGGCGATCCATTTACCCGTAATTGGCGATCGAAGAGCCATTTCCCACTTCATCATAGCTACGGCGTAACTAGGCCGATCTAGTTACGCCGTAACATCTTTGTTCCGGTATCTTCTTTTCTCGAGGCTTTTATTACGCCATAATCGGGCCGATCCATTCGCCATAACCCCTTCTACGGTAAACATTTTTCTTAAGTCAACTCACCTACTGCGAAGCGGGCCGATCCGATTCGTAGTAACTATCCTCTAATATAAAAAGTTTTAATAAAAACAGTTTCAAAACATTTTCATAACCTTATATTAGTAATTAAATGAACTTTGTGGGTGTGTTCCCTGTAAACCCTCACGAGACTTTACTCGTCCACTCGGGACACCGAGGGGTTTAAAAGGCTTGTTGCATGCGCTAAATGCAACCGTGATTCCTACGAAAGTTAGTTAGGTTTTTTTTTTTTTTTTTTTTTTTACATTTCGTGCTATTTTTGCTGTTTATCCGGAATTATGCTTTTTGGTTTCGTTTTCTTACGTAATGAGGTTAAAGAATTATGGAGTTATGATTGGCTGCAAGATAACACTTTTTATCCATCCTAGTTGAGTGACATGGTGTTTGCAAGAAGAGTTGATGTGAAGTTGGATGTTGCTCGGGGAGGCGCAGTTTGAGCATGTTACGAGAAGTGACATTTATTGATCATACCGAGCTAATCCTGGGGGTGTTTTCGTTCCATCTCTAACCCTTCCTATTTTCAATTATATGCTTAGTATGACCCCAAGTGGGGAAGTGATTAGACATAGACACCGCTTGATTTTACTTGCCTTTATTTTTTAGTTTTGATGAAAAGTGTTTCATTAATAATTTTGACATGTTTTCATTACTTAGCTGGATTAACTGGACCGAGCACACCTACCCTATATTTTAATTGTGTGAGGATAATCCTTTCCGTTTTCCCTTATACATAATTCCATAAAATGAGTGTGCCTGGGTGTAGTAGACTTTAGAACTTGGCCTTGAATATCTTTTCGAGACCATTATCATGAGCATTACTTCGAGGTAACTTGGTGCGATCGGTGCAACTAGGATATAAGGCAACTTTAAGATTAAACCCAAATAGCCCATATATGTATTGTGTATATTGACTTTTTCATCGATCGATCAATCCCTGTTAAACCCTTTTGTTGCACTCTTTATTAGTGCAAGATACCCTAGTTACACCCTTCCGAGCCATTCCTTTCATTTTGTTCACCCAATATATGTTTGTTTCGTTACACCTATCGCCTAGCCTACCCTGTAGTTTCCTTATGTCCATGGTCCGGGCGCTGTTGGTTAATTTTGGTTTCACTAGTGAAAGTCGCGGGGTTTGAATAAAGGGTTTTGGAAGAAAATCGGGTTTAGATGATAGTTGATCTCAAGTGGGGGGATGCTTTTATGTTCGTATCGTATTTAATTTTATCCATGTATACCTTGTCGTGCAAAAAAAAAAAAAAAAAAAATGCAAGCAAGAGTTTGTTAGTTTGTTTATTCTTGATCGAAATATAAATCGACTTATGTGTGTGTGATCAAGTATTCTCGCCTTGTTCAATTAAGGCGCAAAATTTTACAAACCGTTTTGTCTTACGGATAAAATTAGAAACCCGAACATTTCTATCTCGCCTTTCAAATTCGATCAATAATCGTACAATGGGGACATTGTACATTTCAAGTGGGGGGATGGGAGATAGAAATGGTTGATTTTAGTAAAAATATGTGCTAAAAGTACCCAAAATTTTAAAATTTTTTTTATAGCACATACTTTTTTTTCATTAATGATGAAGACCGAGTTAATGCATCTTATTTGCCTGGTTTATGGAGATTATGAGGCACTACGCTACATTTTATATGCATTGACTCATGTATTGAAGACCCCTTGACTCTTGACCCTCGATTTTTGCTATGGGATTGAATACGACTAGTGGTGGGGCGACTATGGACTTAGGAATCTATTTGTTTCGTGTCTTTTTATTTACACCCATTAAAAGTGTTCCCATGTGTTATCCTACCCTTAGTCATGAATCGAGTTTAGGTGAGGAAGCGAGCAATCATTGGTGTCTTGGCCATGGATTTGGTCATGTATCATTGGTTTTGTCCCCTTAGCCGTAGCTCGTTAGTAATGACAAAATAACCCCATATGCCTATGTTGTGTCAACCCATTTCCTTTTAGAATAGCTGCATCTATAGACTCTAGTGGTGGAGATTAGTATCTTTGTCAAGCCTATGATGAATACTCGCCATGACTGAGCAATTGAGTGATCACCCAAAAATAAGCACGTGAATTATGAGAGAGAGTGTGTGATTTCAATTTCCTTTTCGTGAGGTGCTCGGTTTGGAATTTTCTAGCTTAGGTGATTTTTAAACTCATATTTTCCAATTAATCTCGGGAGATATCTTTTTAAGAATTATTTAAAGGGTCTACTTGAGGACAAGTAGGATTCAAGTGGGGGGATATTTGATATCATCAAATTAGCCTGATCTTTTATATATCAAATTCCCGTATTTATGGCCTCATTTTTATTAATATGGTACTTAATTCGTTCATATTCGTTCATAATTGCATTTCAGGATAAATGAGGCGTTGGAGCGGAAAAGATGTGATATAAGGCCAAATATATGTTTTGAAGATTGATTTATGAGGGCGTGTTAATTATTTGTGAAGATTACGACGTAACTCATTAATAATGTTACGGCGTATTTATGATGCTTTGAAGGATACGGCGTAACCATTTCTTATGGTTACGTCGTAATTATTTTGTGAATGTTACGGTATAACATGCAATTTAGTTACGTCGAGAGATTATTTGGACGCGATAAGTATGAGATGACGAAGGCTTACTACAGAACCCGATGTTTAGTTACTCCGTAATTTATTGCTTGGCGCAAAATTTAGAAAGCTACGGCGTAATTATAATTTAATTACCGTAAAAATTAATTAAATGCGCCAATTTTATATGAAACACACACATAAAATTCATGGCCATTGGATGATCAATAGTCACACAAAAGACACCTTTCTTCACTTGAAACACCATATGGTCACACTTATTAACACTTTTAGCCACTTTATGATTAATTGTATGTGACTAAATACCAAAACAAACATGCTTTGTGTGACTAAATGTTAGAAAAGGCCACACAAACATAAAATTCAAGTGGCCATTAGATGATCAATAGTCACAAATAAGACATATTTCTTCACCTTAAACAACATATGGTCACACTTATTAACACTTTTGCCACTTTATGCTTAATTGTATGTGACTAAATACCCAAAACAAACATGCTTTGTGTGACTATACAGTGTTTATGGTCACTAATACGGATTAATCCAACAAAATTTGTACCTAATTAGTCACATATGTTGGTTTTGGTTACTCTTTGCAATAGAGACTAAAAAGTAAACGCGACCATTGGGGTACCTATGGTCGCGCGACCTTTAGTCACACACGTCGAAAACATGTGTGACTATATGTATATCGTCACATATTCGTGTAGCCAAATCCACTTTTTGTTCTAGTGTGTGTTTACCATTAGTAACTGAAGAGGATGTAAGGTTAAGTATAGACGCTCACCTTGAAGGACAAGCAATGACTTGGTGGAACAACTATCGAGATCCGTAGGAAGTGATGTAGCTTATAGCATGACTTGGACCCGCTTTAAGGCTCTCCGATCAAGACTTACCGCCTAGGAATGTAAGAAGTTAGAGATTGAGTTCGAACCAGGTTATGTAAGTGACACCTGCAATCGCATTTCAAGAGTTGTCGAGCTTTCGAAATGGTTCACATGAAGCCCTAAGATTGAGAGGTATACTCATGGATTGCCCCTAGCTACTAGGAATGATGTCATCGAAGCCGCCTAACTTGCATGAGGCAATTACGTGGCTCAAATTTGATGGACTCTTATGTGTTGAAGAGGAGATGGTGATAACATCAAATTAGCCCGATCTTTTATATATCAAATTCCGTATTTATGGCCTCATTTGTATTAATATGGTACTTAATTGCTCATATTTGTTCATAATTGTATTTCGTGATAAATGAGGCGCTGGCAGAAAAGATGTGATATAAGGCCAAATATATGTTACGAATATTGATTTATGAGGGTCTCGTTAATTATTTGTGAAGATTACCAGTAACTCATTAATAATGTTACGGTGTTTTGTGATGCTTTATAACGGCGTAACCATTTCTTATGGTTACGAAATTATTTTATGAAGGTTACGGTAACATGCAATTTAGTTACAATAGAGATTATTTCGAGCGATAAGTATGATGACTAAGGCTTACTACAGAACCCGATGTTTATTACTACCGTAATTTATTACTTTGGGCAAAGTTTTAAGGCTACGTAATTATAATTTAATTACGCGTAATTAATTAAATGCGGCTATTTTATATGAAGTTACAAGAAATTACAGAACTTATTAATTTAGTTACTCAGTAATTATTAAAAGCTGGGCCCAAATCATATAATGCCCTAATAATACTACTATATATAGTTGACAAGATATGTCATTTTATCTCATCAAATCTGGGTACATCACTATAGCTAAAAGTAATCAAGAAAGGCACGATCTTTTTTTTAGGGCAAACCCCAATACTAAACTAGGGATCGATAGTTTTATCCTTAGCACGATATGTAATTATTTTCGGATCCATAATATTATTTTGGTTTTATTATTGTTTATTATAATCTTGATTCTCAAACTAATTTGATTTAATTAATTTTTATTGTGTTCTATTTAATTGATTATTAATTTATTATTTTCAATTAATTATTTGATGTTATGTATTTGTTTGTTTATTGTTTTATATGGTAATTATATTTGTCATTTCACTAGGTATTATGGAGATGTGAAAATTAGGTCTTGGCTTAGTTTTGATTCTTTTATTATTGATGCTTTTGCTATTAATCGCTTGTGTATGCATGCATTGTTTATTGGTAGCTACCCTTTATTCGGTAGTTTTGAATCAAGGTGAGGCTAGTTGCTTAGAGATATGACCAACTCGATCCCAAGTGAGTAGACGAGACAGGAAGTGTAAGATGACCAATTGACGCACTTTTCACTTGTGCGATTTGACCAACCGATCACCTACCGCTGGATGAACTTAAGAATTAGGGGTAGTGTTTGCTAACGCCCGGCACTCACTATTATAAATCTAGCATGTAGCGGAACTTAATGACTCGCTTAGGGACCGTGAATAACTGGACTTATGAGGACACCGACTTCTCCAGTGGCATCTTTGTCGAGGTTAGGGCAAATTGACCAAATGTTGTCCTCTCGATTTTGAACCCACCAAACAAGGAATCTAGTGACTTTTAGAACCAACGACATGATAGTAAACGCGGCTCTTAATGACTGCTATTAGATTGCCGAATGATCCCGGGTGACCTGTTCATCTTGGTGAGGATTCTAAGAACCATAGAGTAGGCGATTGACCAAAGGAGTCATCGACTTATGCCACTGTGATGACCTTTAAAGAATTGCATCACTATCTTTTCCATTAGCTTGTTTACCGTAGAACCACCAATTGATCACGTGACACCTTAAATATTATCAATCATATCATTAAAACTTATTTATTTGACTAATTTAATTAATTAGACGCTATGATAAGGTTTTAAAATGTACCTGAGGGGTCGCTTAAGCCTTATTTGATCACTTTTGTATCCGTTATTACTTAATATCGCTCCTTTTCACTTTTAGGTATCTTGAAGACAAATGCTAGAATGACACTTATTCGGACGAAAAGGCTAATATATCGAAGAAAATGGCCAAAGTCAAGAATCGAGCCACTGGATCGCCGGAACCAAGTGGACGGCTTGGTGTTATCTGACGCCGTCGCATCACTTTGTGACAAATTTCAAGAGCTAAATTGCTTATTTACAAGTGACGTGTCGCTTTTAAAGAGTAGGTCGTCGCAACTCGACGGCCAGATTTGATCCAGACGGCGCCTGTTGGAATCACTCCTAAACCTAAATCAAGTGTTAGTAATTCATATGTAATAGTTAGCTTAATTATGGCCTTTATGTTTGTTATTAGCCTTAAGCTTATGTAGAAGGCCCATGAGCTTAGGCCCAAGCCCATAGGAGAAAGGATGGGAACTAGGGTGTTGCCTAGATTCCTCCTATAAATACTTATGTAATAACCCTCACTTGAGGGTTGGTTGTTCAATTTACTCTTTCATTCATCTCTACGCCTAACTCTTCTCATATTGCATATCGTGTGTGTGTGTTAGTGTATTGTTCATCCGATCTTCTTATCTATCTCTTCTTGATGCTTGTGTTGTAAAACTAGTGACCTAACAGTGGTATCAATCGCCAAATAGTTGGGTGAACGTTTTTTGGTCCCAAGCGTAAGAAATTCGTCCTAAGCGTCCTTGATACTTTGGTTAGCTTAAAAACACGTTTTTTACACTTTTTAATCCAAGATTCTTGTCTTTTCAATGTTTTAAGGTGTTAAAATACTTGTTTTTGGCAAAAAGTTTCAAACTTTAAGCGTGAATCTACGTTTTTAAGCTAGTTTTGTTCGAGGGTTTCGTTCTACGCGTAACCTGTTTAGACATTTTGGTTCATCAAGTTTCACACTTTTGTGTTATTTTGGTGATATTAAAGCTATCTCATCACAAAAATCTGGTTTAGAAACATCTTTGGGCAAAATCATTTTTACGAGTAAAGCTACGCGTATCAAAACCCTAGTTTTACGCGTAACTTTATCCTTGGTTTGATCTTCGTTTAGTGGTTTACTCCGTGTTTTCTTTCTTGGATAAGCACGAAAATACGTCGACTTTGGATATATTTTGCCTTTGTGATAGTGTAAAGATCACTTGGATAAAACCCTAAATTACGCATAAGCATAAAGCTTACGCGTGAAAATCACGATAAGATTTATCTTACGCCTAAGCAGTCTTACGATAAGGTAATCCTACGCCTAAGTTTTCTCGCCTAACTTCCTGCTTTACGATAACTTTAGTGTCTTTTCCTAACTTACGCGTAAGCTAAACCTACGCGTAACTCTTGATTGTTACGCGTAACTTTGGTGTTTTACGCATAAGTGCTACTTGGTTTATTGTGATTTCTACGCCTAAGGATACTTCATCAACAAAGGTTCATTCGATTACAAAGATCCATTTTACCAACACAAGTTTTCAACATGTCACAACCACCATACTCTAACTATTTCCTTACACTTATTCTCAACGACAACAACAACTAAGTCCACAACATTAACAATGGAATCAACAACAAGCAATTTATCAACAACAATTTAATCAACAACATACTCCACAACTTGGAGCAATTCCTCCACCACAAATGGTTCAAACACCACCAAGTCTTCAAGTTCAACCCTACACAAACGATTTCAATCAACATCTATCAAGGAACACTATGAAGGAACCCACTTGGTTTGCAAAGACGTGTGAAGCTTTAAGCTGCCAACAATCAATTCATGAGGCTGGATCACTTGATAGACCTCCAATGCTCACTCCAGAAACTATGATCAATGGGTAATTAGGTTCTTTAGATTTTGTGATCGAAGAAGCCACATGGAAAGTTCTTAAAGAAGGTTATCTTGGAAGGTCCATTTGAGATGCCTCTTGTCATTGTGCCGGAGATCCAAATGCTAATCCACCGAGGATGAACAATCAAACATTGCTGCTGTTGCGGAGACTTGAATCCTCGAAGAACTTCTACACTATGAAGCGGATGAGCTTGCAATGCAATATATCCTTTAGGATTACCAAACCCAATTCTTCGAAGTGTTGATGCTCAAAAAGGCGCAAAGGCAATGTGGGAACACATTCATCTTCTTATGGAAGGATCGTACTCAATCGGGAGGATATGGAATCCAAAATTTACTTGGCTTATGAACACTTCATGATTGAACACTAGAGACACTAGAGTCTTATCATCATCGATTCTCGGACATCATCAATGATTTGGATAAACACAACATCATCATGCCAAGAATTGCGATTAATACTAAGTTCTGAGTAGTCTTGGTCACGAATGGGAGAAGTATGTCATTTTCTCCGTCGGCGAAGAACATGCATCATTCTACATACGGATTGTTGTACGATTACTTGAAGCCTCATGAAAAGGAAGTTGATAGGGAAAGGATTCTCCGTGCTCAAATTGCTTCAGCGACAATCCGGAAAATCAACAACTTGCCTTGTATGCTCAAAACAATTATCCTCCTCAACCAACTCAACCAGCTGCCTGATCACACCAAATGATCAATCACAACAATCTCAACAAAATCAATTGGTTCCATACAACAACAACAATGCTCAAGCACTTGTCGATTGAAGCTAATGAGGAATCGATCCGTTCGAAGCATTGCAACAAGGATTTGTTATGATTGCTAATGCTTTTATCCGTTATACCAACAAATCCAACAATCGTATTCGTTCCTCATCTAACACACGTAATCAATTTGTTGTGAACAATGGACGAGTTGAAGTTGAGAATCGTGGATATGGTCGTCGGATGGGCGGTGGTTAAGGGTTTAATGCTATGGGTAGGAATAACAACGAGCTCAAGTGGTGGAGCAGGAAATGCTCAAAATGGGTTGAATGGTCTTGATGCTACAAGCGCAATGAGAAGGACACTGGCTAATGCATGCCCAAAGCCGAGGACTAGGCGGTGCTTATCACAAAGAGGCTCTTCTTTTAGCTCTTAAGGATGAAGTGGTGGATCTCTCACAACAAAACGAGCTTTATGGCGGATCTGAGACTCGAGATGATGATATGGAGGACTTGCGAGCTAATGCATTTATTATGTTGATGGCTAATATGCATGAGTTACATATGAGTGACACAGGCCCAGTGTATGACAACGATGGCTTGTCTCAGTGCCGAACAAACCATATTTATCTACGATCTAATATCTCCACCAACATCCGAATCCGCAAGGCTCGGAATGTTCAAAATGAGTCATCCACATCTCATTCGACGATTTTCAATTAGACCCGTAGTTACATTTGAGGATCAAGATGACCTTATGGTTTCCATTGATAATCAAATTGACTCCATGGTTATACTTGAGGATCTAAATAATGATCTGTTGTGACTCGCGTTGAACAAGCCGAACTTTGCCTTATCCGGATCTTGCTCTCTTACTTAAAGACCAACAATCCTAAATTGAAGAATGTTATGCATTAAATCGGGACTTGAAAAGTAAAATGCTTTGTTAACCAAGGATTTTGAATGTTTACAAATGCAACTCAACTTTTCAAAACTCAAGAAAACCGTGAAAAAGTTTTGAAGCGACCTTTACTAAATCTCATCAAAATGAAAATATTTAGAGACGGATCGTGATCTAGCAGCTTGAAGAATGCTTTGTTATGCGAAATAGAACAACTAAAACATGAACATAAAAAGCAAATTAACGCTCTCACCTTGGAAAATCAAAAGCTAAGGGTGAGTTGTTAACTTGTCAAAAGCAGTTCTCTACATACAAAAAGCATTCAACGAATCGAATAGATGATCATCTTGAAGAAATTATCGGCTTGCAACACAAACTTAAAGAGTTTAAAGCTATTGTTTACAAACATGGTGAATCGATATTGCTATTGAAAAGTTTACTTTAAAACCCAATCCAAATGGATATGGACCAAATCTTGCGATTACAAACCTAAGCTTTCACTAAAAGCATTCAAACCAAATCGAAGTTTCGGTCGAGAATATAAAATTGATAATCTTGTTATGAGTGTTGTTGAATATCATCGTCAAGAGGAATTAGATGCGAAGGCGAGTCGATCAAAATTAAAAATGTTTTTACAACAAACCTTTTAATTATTAAAAAGCGGTCACTTCGTCACACCAACGGATTCTTCTAACACACCAAGGATTATCATAAAAGCGTCGAGTCTTCTAATGTTAATCCCAAACAGATTATACATAAATTCATGGTCCTTTACCTTCCATTAGTGAAGTAAACTCAAAACACGAAAATCGCAAAATTCTTAGATATTTTGACCTTTTCATGGTGACCTCAAAACTTTACAACATGAGATAGAATATCATTACGAAATCAAAGTTCAACACTTTCAATCGCCTCTGGCGCGAGAACAAAGAGACATTTTAGGAAAAATCTTTTACCAAATGTTAAAAATTTGAAAAATTGTGCATTGTCTTGGGGCAGGATTTTCATAAGGAACTTGGATTGATGAAGGTCGTTTTAGAAAAGCGAAACATCTATTTCTAATACTAAGCGTAAAAAGAAAATGTTGAGAAAAGATGTTGATCGACTCTTGAATGATGTTATCTGTCTTGATATCCATAATGTTGTGTTATTGAATTATTTGCCATATGCATCGATTATATCTCTGCGTCTTGTTGATAATGTTGTATTGTTGAGAACACATATAATGTGCTCGGATCGAGTCTTTAAAAGCTAAAATGAGCGATTGATTAATGAACTTTCCAATGCAAAGCGTCGTCTTAATTGGTGTCAAAAGATATTCACAATCAACAACTTGCTTTTCAAAACAAAATCGCTCGATTGCATACAAAATCTTACGATCCTAAATTTGAGCAAGTGGATGATCAAAGCGTGTCTTTGAAAAGTCAAATCTCAAAATATGAACAAGAACTTGTAAAAGTTAAGCAGAATATGGTGTCATATTTGATTTACTCAATAAGAATCGTCATGAAGCATCAAACGAACTTGATCACTATCTTGCACACACTAGAAGTCATGAATTTTCTTTGGAAATATTAGTTACGAAAATCAAGATTTGATTCACACTATCTCTAAGTTAAGAGAAATGTTAGGAAAGTATGAACTACTTCCGCCTACCGAGATTAAGAGAATAGCACGGTAACACTTAGTAATCGTGAACCTAGAATCCCTACTTGCCAAATCACAAGTTGCTAACGTGCTTCCTTCTCTTGAAGCAGAATAGTTGTGTCTTTTCCAACCGTCCGCACTTCACACCTAGGAGCACTCAATCGAAGAATAGGAAGTTTCGACCTAAGAAAAGATCAATAAGGAATGCTAAAGTAGAAGAACACCCTAGGATAATGAATAAGACTCACGTTGCTTCCACTATAGATATTGCGTGCGGCAAATGTAATAGAAATAGTGATGTAACGAATGCTAAACCTTTAAGTACTTTTGATATTCGATCGATGCACCTTGTGTTATTTGTCGTAAAAGTATGAATTCGATTGTCATGACAAATGTGTTGCTAAAGCTATAATCTCGTTTACGGAATCCTAAGAATCGGAATACCTCTAGGCCCACTAATCATTCTAAGTCGTGCTTGGTAGACCGCCTTCTTTAGATTCTAAGGCAAGCGTTGTTGTCCCTATAGCTCAAGTTTCACCTCCTAAGAATGTAGTACCACCTAGTGCATTCACTAAGACTAAAGCAAATACTAGTTGGAGATGGCGAAATGGATATATAACACACTAGGATTTAAATGGATACCTAAAGTTATGAATGTGTATGTCTACTATAAGCTTGCTTGAACCCTCTAACATTTCGGGTTCCACATCTACTTCTATTCCATACGTGTAAATCTGTGTGTAATGCGGTGATCTGAGATCATTCTGGATTGTTGATAGCGGATGTTCCCGACACATGACGAGCAACCTTAAGCTGTTATCAAACTTTATTGCAAAGTTCATTGGCTTGTCAGGTTCGGGAATGATCACCAGCGACTATCATGGGCTACGGAGACTATATCAATGGGAACATCGAAATTAGCGAGGGTTTATTATGTGGAAGGCCTCGATCTTGTCTGTTTTCGATGGGTCGATTTTGTGATGGAGATTTGGAGGTTGCTTTGGGAGAAATCTTGTTTCATTCGTGATCTACAAGGAAGCGACCTTATGTCTAGCTCGCGTAATTCTAGTCTTTACACTATCTCTATGCAAGACATGGTTGCTTCATCTCCCATCCGCTTACTTTCAAAGGCAACATCAACAAAATCCACGGCTATGGCACCGTCGTCTTCACATTTAAACTTTCAAACTATAACCAATCTTGCTCGACACAAACTAGTTGAAGGTCTCCCACGATTCGGTATTCTAAAGATCACCTTTGCTCGACTGTGAACAAGGGAAAAGCACTCGTGCTCATTTTCCTTCAAAGGTGGAACACGACTCTCGACATGTGCTTCATCTTCTTCACATGGATTTGTGTGGACCGATGCGCATTCAAGCGATCAATGGCAAATGCTACATCTTAGTAATTGTTGATGACTACTCACGATGGACTTGGGTCTACTTTATTGAAGCAAAGACCAAGCTCCACAAATGATCATCACCTTTCTCATGAAAATCTGAGTTCGACTCAAAACACCGTCGGACAAATAAGAGCAGACAAAGGCTGAATTTGTTAACCAAACCCTTCATGAATTTTATGAGAAAGTAGGAATTGACATCGGACATCTATTGCACGTACACGAGAACAAAGCGGAGTTGTTGAAAAGCGAAACCGAGCGTTAGTGGAATCTGCAAGAACAATGTTAATCAATGCTAAACTTCCAGATTACTTGTGGGTAGAAGTTGTATCTCGCATGCTATACTCAAACCGTTCTATGATTACTAAGCATACAACAAAACACCTTTCGAGCTTTTCCACAACCATAAACCGAATCTCAAACACTTTCATGTATTTGGATCCCTTTGCTATCCGAATAATGATCGTGATGATTTTGGAAAGCTCAAAGCCAAAGCGACATTGGAGTCTTTATTGGATATTGTGAGAATTCTAAAGGTTCTTGGATATGGAATCGTCGTACAAAGCAGTTATGGAAGCGATTCATGCTCATTTTGATGAACTTACGGAAATGGCTTACGAGTATATGACTTAGAACCCGGTCACAACGTTTAAACTTCCCTCAACCCCATCATCAATTTGAACAAAGCCCCGACTCACTCGTCAACAAATGGAAAGGTTATTTGCTCCTTTGTTCGGTGCGATATTGATGAGCGTGCTCGGTGTATCCATTGTTTCATTGCTCAACGATACTACTCTTATACGATACACTGCTACAACAACTATTGTTGAAGAAGCACCACCGATTGACTCCACACGCAGTTGAACAAACCGCTTCCAACAATGATGAACCGGTGATGATGTTCTTAATGAAGTACCCCGCTGCGATTTTGATCCAAATCGTTCTTTAACCCGTTTGCTAATGAGGCTGTTGCACGGATGTCGCGGAATCATCAACAAACCATTTGAATCCTCGAATCGCACAATGTATACCAACATCAACCCTACACATCGATGGACAAAAGACCATCCTCGAAAATATTATTGGTAACCCGAATCAACGATCGTTACGAGACAACGTCTTCACATAGATGGTGAACATTGCATTTATGCACTCACTATCGCCAATCTGAGCCTAAAAACATTAAAGGCGCAATGACAAAAGACAACTGGATTGAATCCATGCAAGAAGAACTCAACCAATTCAAGCGTCTTGAAGTATGGGAGCGGTTGAAAGACCAACAGGGTCTCGTCATTGGTCTCAAATGGATTTGGAAAAACAAATTGGATCTTTGAAGGGCGTAATCGAAACAAGTCACGTCTAGTTGCTAAGGGTTATCGTCGGGAAGAGGAATAGACTTTGAAGAATCTTTTGCTCGGTTGCTCGTCTTGAGGTTGTTCGGATATTTCTCGCATTCAAGGCTCATATGAATATGACGGTCTTTCGGATGGATGTCAAAGCTGCGTTTCTCAACGGACAAGCTGAAAAGCGGTTTATGTCGACCAACTAGAAGGATTCGTTGATCCCGAGTTCGCGAACCATGTCTACAAAGCGAACAAAGCTCTTTATGGTCTCAAACAAGCTCCTCGGGCATGGTGCGATAAGCTATCATCTTTCCTCATTGCTAATAATTTCACCAAAGGTTCGGTCGACCCTACTCTTTTATACAATATCACGGGCACATATCTTAATTGTTCAAATTTCGTGGATGACATCATTTTGGGTCTACACATAAAAAGTACTCAATCGCTTTTGCAAAACTAATGAAGAAAATTTTGAAATGTCCATGATGGGTGAACTTACGTTCTTTCTAGGACTTCAAGTTCATCAATCACCCGTGGTATTTTCTTGAGTCGATCAAATATGCCCTTGAATTGTTAAACAAATTTGGAATGAAAACACTGTGACACTTATGCCACACCAATGACTCATACCAAGAAGCTAGATCTTTGATTTAAATGGGAAATTAGTTGACCTACAAAATACCGTAGTATTATTGGGTCTCTAATGTATCTAACGACTAGCAGACGATATTGTCTTTGCCGTTTATCTATGCTCCCGTTATCGATCGCGACCAAGCTGAAACCCACCTCTCGAGGCTAAAAGAATCCTCCGATACATCAAGGAACCATTAACTTGGGGATCGGTATCAGAAGGATTACGGTTTTGAACTAATCTAGGATCAAAATATTTATTGTGTTGATGATTCGGGTGGTCTTGGATGATCAAAATACATGTTTGCCATAGTTAGAGAGAAAGTAGAGAGAGAGTTGGGGTGTGTTCTTGCTAGAGGTTTACACAAAATAGAATATTAGATTGAAATGAAGCACCACCCTTCCATGGATGGAAGGGTATTTATCTACAAACATAACGACCTCCTATCGGCTGTGGATCGGGGATACGATGGGTAAAGACCCGTCCTTCCTCCACGGTGTTGCACTAAACTAAACTACGCTACAAACTAACTAATAAACTACTAAATAACGTAAATAACGACAAGTCTACGAGCTAACTTATGCTAGATAATATTTGGGGTGACCGACACTTTCACTATGGAATTTTCTAATTCCTAACAATCTCCCCAAAGGAGGTCACCCCATGAAATACATTTTGAATCCTAGCATTCTATTCTTGACTTTGTTCTTGAGCTCGTAGACTTCAATTCTTCAATTTCGCAATCTTTGTGCTTTTGTAGCGATTCTTCAAAGTCCGCATTGATTTGTACTTTTAGTGGAGGCCTTTAAGCGATCCACATCTTTGATGATCTTGAGCTTTCATTGAGATCATCGACCACGATAAATCTCGGATCACCCTTTATTGTGTTGCCATCATGTGAAGTTGTGACTTTCGGACCGACATGCTCACACTTTTGAATCATGACATCTTTCCATCGAGTAGCGGAAGCCTTCTTGGTTCATGATATTTGCGGTGAGCGAAGCATAGTATAAAAATATCGAACCGGGTTATGTAGATATGCACCGGTCATGATTTCTTCAAATTAAGTGTGGATCTTTGTGAGCATGCGGCTTTGGATTGACTCCTCAATTACGATCGGTTGCAATCGTCCAAATGTACCGCAAACAACGATTAGCAATAAAGCGCACGAAAGTGTCTTTGATCACTTCGTTGAATTGAGGTACACGGCCCACGGTTCCCGTTGATCGATACAAATCTTGCACTGTGATCGGTGGGATTCCTAAGAATCTCCTTGACGAGGTTTCGTTGTTCTAGTTGTTCTCAAACCGGAACGTCTCAAAGAAGACAACACGGAGTGAGTGAACCGGTAATTGAGATTCAGCGATTGATGAAAATGATTTGAAAAACAATCGCGTATTGCTTAGAAGAAAGAGTTTTGCAATCTGACGAAGGTTTTATGAGAAAGATCAATTTTCAATCAAAATACTTTTGTATTAGAGAATGAGTACACATTCGACGTGCTAGCGAAAAGAAGAGATTCGCACATCGAGCGGTTTTCTAAAAGTATTTTTCAATCGGAGATACTTTTGAATTTGAAAACATGAATACACATTCGACGTGCTAGAGAAAAGAAGGTTTGCACATCGAGCGGTTTTCCAAAAGTATTCGTCAATTCCATTCTGGACCAAGGTTGATTCAAGATTGAATCTCCCATCGTTTCTATCCGGTTGTCACAAGTTTGATCTTTTGAGAAGATCTCACATGTCACCCACCAAGAGCTTGTTTGATGTTGGCTCTAGAAGGATTTCCATCTTCATTGTGAATATTTTACATATCACTCGGATGTTACGGCAATACCACAAGGATAATCGTGGGACTCTTAATATATTCTTACTTTCCACATTGTGTGAAAAAGCAAGTCTTCATTAATTTAGTGTCCTAACGAGATATTGTGGATGATCTCTTGGCTCTAGACTCAATAGTGCACATTTGGTTCTGTGTGGGAGACTAGGGAGAGGTCTCCTTCTTCAATATCAACAATCTCTAAGAGAAAGTCGATAGATTATGTAGGTTCCCGTGAGAATGAAACAAGCCCTTTTAAGAGGAACTTGAGTGGTTTGGGAAGTTTAGTGCGGTGCATCCTTTGGGTCCATGATGTCTTGTCTTCAATACCGGTGTTACCTTAGTAACCACCGGTAGCATATGAATTGAACCCGGTTTACGCCCTAAGGTTGAATTGATGGAGGCTATTTCTTTTCACCCTTTATCATTCATTTCTTTTCATTCTTCAACCCCTTGATTGCTTACGAGACTTCATAACTAGAACCTTGTTGGGTTTATTCGATTACTAGCTCGGTCTCGATCCGCACTCTTCCCATTTCTCACTTTTCTCCTTTTTCAATATACCTAAGGACTCTACACTATCTAGTGGATTGTCCCTGGTAGATCCCTCCGGTTCGGCGGATCGTGGGAACAAATACCTAACCTAACCATCCTTATAACACCATGCATAAAGTAAATTGGTCGGTCTTTTGGTATTGTTCTTTCCTTCATGAAACCAATTGAAAAATCATTTGGAAAAACAATCAAGGTACTTGTGATACGAGATCAAAGCATTTTGTACCTTAATAGTTTTGATCATTTAGAAAACCTCCCCTCAACATGTGCGTATGATTTAGAAATTGTTTAGCACATGGAGGCAAGAGGACTTTGAAATATTTTCTTTGATCACAATTTTCATAGAAAAAGCCATTTGATTTTCTTGGTAAAATTCTCCCCTCAATATGTGCATAGGATATTTGAAAACATTTTATCACATAGAGGCAAGAGTTCTTTGAAGCACATCCACAATCACAAAAGCCATTAAGAAACCATTTGAAAACTCAATCAAGGTACTTTATAATCTCTTTTAAAAGCTTTTGTACCTCGATGGTTTTGCTCCCCTCGATATGTGCTTGAGATTGAAAGCGTTTAGCACATATGAGAGAGCGACTGCACAATTGAATCAAAGCGATCACCTTTTATCAAATTTCATTATTAAATCACAAATTCTCCCCGATCAAAATATCAAACCCTTTGAGATTTTGGATCCCAAGTGATTTAATTAGGTTTAGAAAACATGGGAGAAAATGTGGCCTTGTTTAAATACTCATCGGTTTTGGATAAATCCTCCTCCTCAACATGTGCATTGTGTATATTGAAATCGTTTGGCACATGGAGGCGGGAGTGCCTTTGAAGGACTAAAACCAATTCCATTTAAAACATATTTGAGATTTAAATCACGATCTCTACCCGATCAAAATTTCAAACCATTTGAGATTTGTGATCCCAAAAGATTTAAATCATTTAGAAAATTTTGGGGAAAGGCGTGGCAAGATTCAATTTTGAAAAATGATGAGATAAGGACCAATTTAAGACATTAAAGATTGTTAGTGTCGGTATGATAGTTTTAAGAGATCTTTTAAGTAAAATAAAACAATTTCACAATCAAACAAAACAGAAAAAATTTCATTTTGAAAGACCTTGATTCTAAAGAAAAATCATACCATGACATAACATTAAATCTTTAGATCACCACTTATATTGTACAAAGCGGACTTTTGTGAAGAAATATCGTTTGAAAATATTTTATTTTAAATCACTCTCCCCTCGATCCATGACGAAGTCAATAATTGAGTGACTTAGGTTTTGATAAAATGAAGTCCGGTGATTTTCAAAATTTAGTCCAATATATTTTCAAAACAATATTTTCCATTTTCAAAACAATTTAATCAAATTATTCAAAATTGTTTAAAAATGGTATCTGCACAAAGATCGTTAGGTGGTTGAGAAGCTTTGTTGTTGTTGTTTGTAGGGCTTGGAAGAAAACCGTCTGCGATGCGGTGAGACTTCTTCTTACGTTGCATTTTGAATGCCAGCGAGGTCAAATTAAGCTCCGTTTCTTCAATCACTTAGAAGAAAACCATCTGCGATGCGGTGAGACCTCTTACGTTGCATTTATGCCAACTCTCCATTGAAGTCCAATTAAGCTCCGTTTCTTCATTTGTCAACCCAAGATATAGTTACCCTTTCCTTTCGGCATCCAATCATCTTCAATTGTGGGATCCGGATCGGGAACATTCTTATATACCAATATACCGCATCGTTAGTGAACACACATACAAATATATGGTGGTCGACATCACCCAAACAACAATCGACTAATAAAAGTCAATTCAACATATCAATCGGATCATATAAATGTATGGGAATAATGTGTTCATCAAACTCTAATCATCTAAACCTAACAATCATATCCTAGGCACCTAGTCCTTCAACATAGGTTAACATCATTTTTAATTAAGCATATTAGGATAATTAAGAAAGTCCGTTAGATGATATAGATTTGAAAACATTATCCCCTCAATCAATGACTCATTTTATGAAAAGTTTAAAAGTCTTTGAAGTCATTGATTGAGTTTTCAATTTAACAAAAACTACGAATCGATTGATTTTCAAGCAACTCATTTACCACCATTTTTGAAAACAACAAATATTTTTACGAAGAATTTTAGAGCGGAAAAACATTTGTGTAGGAGCAATGATCCTTGACATACTTTCCTTGTTTTGTTTTAGGATAAGTGCGAAATATTTGAAAATTGGTTTAGCGTAACACTTTCCTTTCTTTGAAAAGCGGGTTGCTATCGAAATAATAGCAAGCCATAGTTTAGTTTAAGCGCAAAGCGGGTTCTGATCGAAATAGCGTAAGCCATATTTTGAGACATGTTTAGAAAGAAATATTTACACCTCTGCTCGAACTTCATCTAAAGTCCCGTGCCATTATTGAATGACATTTCTAAGACCGTAGATGTTATCGATACGAGAAGACATGTCTTGAGAAAACATATTTTGGTATTTTGAAATTTTCGATTTTTATGGGTTTTGAAGGTTTTATATTTTCTATTTTCTTTTGTTGGTTTTATATTTTCTATTTTCTTTTTGTTGGTTTTATATTTTTGTATTTTGTTTTTCGAATAAATATTTACAAGGATAGAATAGATGATATAGTTAAAGAAGATGATGATCGAGTACCGAGATAAGGATATCGAGCGACCCGTTGTAGAAGATAGAAGTCATCATCTCTTAAACATTCACCACCAAAGCTTCGAGGCTCTTGAATTGAAGAAAGAAATTGAACCATCGAAAGTGAGACTTTGGCGACTTCCCCAAACCGAAAATCCTTTAGATGAGCAGATTCAAAGCTCTATTTCAAGCTTGCCTTAGCGGTGCACAGAGAAGCACACCATTATCATAAATCCATTGCTCCATTCAAGAATAATCACCGTGATTCTTCGTTCGAGGTTATATCATCAACAAGAAGAACAACAACGTATCATCCACACATAAAACAATCTTCTCAAATTTCCTTTTCAAGCGGCGTCAAGCGATCCATTCCAAAAGGTGTCAAGAGAACAATTCCCCAGTAGTTGAATTGATGCGATCGGTCTCTTTGTATAATGCTCAAGAACTCTCCGAATACACATCATGAGGGTAATGAAGAACAACTCCCAATGTTCACATCTTTCGTCACGATGAATGTGTATGAAGCTCAAGAACCAAGTACACCAATATCCAAGAACTCTCCGAATACACATCATGCGGAAGGAAAACACCTCCCAATGTTTGTGGTAAACAATGGCTTTCTTCCACGATGATCGTGTATGAAGCTCAAGGACCAAGTACACACATTCCCAAGAGAGAACAACCGATAACATTGAAGAAGCGGGCCGAATCACGATTATCTGCGGATGACAATCTCTGCGGATGTCAACTCGGAATAAGTGATTATATCTACGAATCAGCGATTAAGCCCTCAAGTGAAACAAGTGAGCGCCCCAATGTACACAATTCTCTCTCCCCGATGATTGCGATAACATCGAGATCATCACACACAATGTACCTCTTTTATCTTGAAACTTTCTCTTACATCACTTCCCCACATAGTTGGAATAAGAACACTAAACGCTTTGATGAGTAAAACCTTGAGTTTCTCTGCGGTCATGACATTTGTTTTCCGGGATAACTTCAATCACTTAGAAGTATTAAGTCCATCAAGTTTACTCGCCATGAGTCAAACCTTGAGTTTCTCTGCGGTAATAACATTTGTCTTCCGGGATATCTTCAATTACTTAGAAGTATTAAGTTCATCAAGTTTACTCGCGTTTAGATCGTGTCTCCTTCCCCTTCTTTGGTTTTGACACTTGAATCGGCAACATATTATAAGCCCAAATACTTGAAATCTTTTGAGAAGAACACTTGAAATCTTGTGAGAATCAACTTCTTTGAAGAATATGAGCAAGTCTAATTGGGGATTAAATTCGACATTTCACTCTCCCCAATTAGTGCTCTCCCTAAACCGACAATCTGTTTGATAAATGCATGAATTAAGAAGAAGTCTTTAGATAATCAAATGCAACTCGTCTTTAGTCTTCTAACATGTAGCGAGAAAATGTAGAACCATTGTAGACTCGACCTTCTTCAAGATTGTCCGGTTGGGGAATAGATAGTTAACATCTTCAACTCACCAAAAACAAGAACATCACCAAAAGCATCCCAATTAACTTACATCTTGCAAATCCCTTAACTAAAATCCTCCCAATCAAACAAGAACGAAAGATGTTCATCAAGGAAATCGACAATCGGGCCCATAGCGAACACACAAGATGGTAACACCAAACTACCAATCACATCAAACAAGAACAGAGAGATTGTTGGAATCATCATGTTGATGTATCGTGAAGCATTAACCGGAAGCACTTTGTCGATAAACTCATCAATCTTGTGAAGATGTCAACCAACGGCTCTTAGAAGAAACTCCATGTAAAGATGACCCGATAAGAAGAAGCTCGGTTCTTACATGAGTTTGGAGCCGTTTGACCATTTATTCTCAAATATCAATCAACCATGCAAAATTTCACACTTCTTCTCCCCTCAAGAATTGCATACGGAGATGCCATTCTTGATTAAATAAGTGAAAATCATCCGAATGTTCTATTCACACTTCTCTCCCATAAAATAAGCACATGATGTCGCCATCTTCATTATAATCGAGCAAGTGGAATGAGAAAACAATCGGTGGTAGCCGGTTCACTTGATGGTGAAGCGCATGGAAAAAGTATGAAGCATGTTGATGAGAATGGTCATAATAAGAAGATTTCTCTTCTTGGAAGATAAAGCGCTTGAAGCGTACACTTTTCTTTTCTTTAGAGGCGAGGCATGAGCTGTTGTGTTCATACGTCATAAGAAGATCTCTTCTTTGGAAGATAATCTTGAAACGTACACATTTCTTTTCTTAGAGCGAGGCAAGGCGATGTGAGCAGGCGTCATAATCTCTCTCTTTTATCATCTCTTGGCAAAACATGTAATCAACCCATTATCATTTGGGCTCTTTGTAGTGACGGTGATGGAGAAAACCCAATATGATGAATTTGACCACAAGTAAACTAACCCGAACTCGTGACTTAAACTTGCACATATGTAACAAAGAGCGGTGCGAGAATTCATGCTCCATTGAATCTCTAAGTACTCTATACTCTTCAACCAACCAACCATCAAGTAATAGGCGTACATTACCTCTTGAAAATCCACAATTGAATGTGACCTTTGAGCACTACAACGTAACTCCTTAAAGTGATAGTTATTTTGTAGTGGTAAGAGCCCAATTCCCCAGTGGTAAAAGAAAAGGTAAAGACACCCAACAATAACTAGATTTCCAAGTCTTCGTTTTTGATAATAAGCTCGAACAAGGATCATGAAGAATCTTCATCCAACCATCCCGATACCTTGGATACTAAGTACACTCGCCCGTGATATTTCACTTCAACCTCAAATAAATAATCTTGAATTAACGCCGTTGTCACATCTTACGGTTAAAAGCTCAAATCTAGCCTTCTTTGACATTTAAATGAACTTTGATAATGGTTTCATCCGACCATGGTTAAAAGCACATAACCCGTAAAACCATGTAATAACCAAAGCGCCATGACGAATATCCAAACACACATCCAATTCATGAAGTACACCCTTTTATCCCTTCTTCGAAACAGAAACCGTAGCACCAGCATCAAATAAGATCCCGAAATACATTTTCCTTTCTCCAAGATGGTTCCATCAATACGGGATTTTACAACTCTATGGTTTAAACCGAGAAATAGTTTCTTTCGCGGGATTTTACAAAACCAAGAATAAACCGTAAGATAGATCCGGAAATGCACTTTACTATTACCAGGATGTTTCCATTGTCACGGGATTTTACAAGTCTATGATTTAAACCGAGAAATAGTTTCTTTCGCGGGATTTTACAAAATCAAGACAAAACCGTAAACAATGTCAGCTTGAATGTGTTATGACAACTTTGGTTTCGGTGAATATCATTTTAGGGGAACATGCGGTGGTTCATCAACGGTTCATTATCCAACATCATCAACCATCAACAATTAACACTTTGGTAAACACATCATTCACGCAATCGATCGGCTATTGTAGTGACCACATGGAGAAGTAAACCCGATATACCAAACTTGATCATGAAGTAGAAATTCCCATTTGTTACTTAACCTTGTACTAATCCTTGTGAAGAAGAAAGCGGTGTACCCAATGTACAAAACCTCTTGACATATCCTCAATGCGTGAGACACGAAGTGATAGCTACGTTGTGGGTTAATCGAGAAAGAATCACAACCGTAACTAAATAGCCAAGTCTTTATCACACTCTATAAATGCCCAAACAAGTCATCTTCGCGGAAGGGTAGAAAGAAAGAAGACGAAATAAGTAAACACGCCCGAAAACCTCACTTCAAATCCAAATAAGAAATACCGTCCAAACAACCCGTAGTCATCTTTGTTTAACCATTAATTCAAGCCGTGAACAAATATCCTCCGTGAAAATGTATAAACCAAGATATCAAACCTCATACCACATCAAATCACATCATTAGATCTCATCATCATACCCAATCACATCAAATTCACATCATCAAATAGCTTCAACAAATCTCATCAATCCAAATCTCATAAATCCGATCTCATGTTGAAAGCCCATCGACCGACATCAACTTCAATAATCCTTTTATCAAATATTAAGCTCAAGCCGTGAATTTGTATCCTCCGTGAAATTTACCATACCAACAATACAATACATTGTACCAATACTATTTTTTTTTTTTTTTTAAACACAATGCATTAAAAACGCATTGGACAATAAATTTTGTAACCCCATTTCAATCGTTGTACACATGGAACACTTTCATTCCTCGTTGACACAATATCAGCCCATATTCAGTAAATAAGATAAAGCCCATCAACACAAATCCAGTCCACTAACCAAATCAGGAAGTCCAGTCCAATTCAGTTAAAGAGACCTGATCCATTATCTCACATTATGTCCGGGTATATAAAAGTGACATATCCTAATTTTTAGGTCATAATCCAAAACCTAAAACACATCAACTCTTTCATCCGCCTCCCTCCTCTTCTGATAGTCCTCTTACCACACTGATTAAAACAAGACATCACCCTCAATGCTTAATCCTTTCAGACTCAAACGCATCAAACAAACACCTTCATAAACAACCAGATCTGCCCACGAATTCTTTAGTACATTCATGATGTCCTCGCCACAGGGATGGCTAGAGGAAGTGATTGGCATCGAGAACAGACCAACGGCTTCAAGGTCCATGGATGAGACTCAGGTAGGTATTAAATTTGACCCTTCTTGTTTGTGAGTCTTAACCGAATCAAAGACAAGATATAACATTCTTGTTATAATCTTTCTTAGAGATTCACATATCAATTGGAGCTTGACTTCAACAAAAATTGATTGATGATGGTAGAGTTTTCGTGTGATGGCCATTCGTTGGAGTAACCATTTAATTCCACGAAAATAAGACTGAGATCTTGATTTATTTGAGTCGAGTTATGTTTTTCATTTAAGTAACGAATTAAATCACAAGAAATAACATCGTTGTTATTTACTTTTATTTTTTGATTCGAATATGAAAAAAACTTTTAAGATCAATGATGTATTCCTTTGTGGTGATATGGATCTGAAAAGGTCATGAGAAATCATTAACCCACGATAAGGAGGCGAGATCATTAACTTTTGAGCGAACCAAAGAAACGGAGCTAACATCCTTGTTAGTATCTTAAACTTTTAAGATTCGGATAGTACTTTAACGAGTATGTAATGATCGATGATGTATGAAAACTTTCGTGTCAAAGACCTTGGAGTCTTAATATTTCATTGAGAGACACGAAGAAATTTCTGAGATCTTTGTACATAATACTTAGTTTTGAGTACTAGATATTGTTGAGAGTAGTTGTAGGATGAGTTAGAGATGATTTGAAATGATGGTTTTATGAAGTTGAATGAGTCGGCGTTTGGTATATGATTTCTGTTGTGGTCGTGGGTTGTTCTTTCTTCATCTCTTCTTTGAAAGGCAAGTCGCTAGATGAGTCTTGGTGTTTGGTTGAAAGATGATAGATCCAACTGTGGTCTTGATGAGTATCTTGGTTCTTGTAAATTGGTCATAAGTCACACTCTTCTTCATCTTTTCTGTCTAATTCGCTAGGTCAATGGTGTCAAGTCGCTAGTGACAATGGTCTTGAGCCAACTCGCTAGCCAACTCGCTAGTCAACTCGCTAGCCAACTCGCTAGCCAACTCGCTAGCCAACTCGCTAGCCAAGTTGCTAGCCAGTCGCTAAGCTAACTCGCTACGACTTGTTAAATAACAAGTCGCTAGGTGACCCAACTCGCTAGGTAGATTCGATGTATTTGGACATCTTTTCTAACAACTCGCTAGCATGAATATATGAGATTTCGACTACTTTTCCGACCATGTTAATAACAAACCCGAAACATGCAAAAAAGCATTGTATGACCCATTTGACCAAACAAAATGACCATATGACTACAAAAGTTTCATGAAATGATAGCAAAATCGTTGTATCTGAGATAGTTTGACCACAAGTTATGACCAAAGAAAGTCGGACCAAATAACACGATAAGGACTGTTTGGACATAACACAACCAGATAACATATTACCCAAAAATCAGTTAACAACATTTTCCGACCATAAAACCATGTAAAAACATGTATATAAACTGTTTAATACATATTCCGACCACTTATAGATACAAAAACAGTTTTAACCATGTTTCAAAAACCACACAAATCAATACAACACAAAAACCTTGGCTCTGGTACCAATTGTAGGATCGAATATTTATTGTGTTGATGATTCGGGTGGTCTTGGGAGATCAAAATACATGTTTGCCATTAGAGAGAGAAAGTTAGAGAGTTGGTGTTTTCTTGGTAGAGAGTTACTTCACAAAATGTAGAATATTAGATTGAAAAGCACCACCCTTCCATGGATGGAAGGGTATTTATAGTTACATGAAATACGACCTCCTATCGGCTGTGGATCGTGGATACGATGGGTAAAGACCCGTCCTTCCTCCACGGTGTTGCACTAAACTAAACTACGCTACAAACTAACTAATAAACTACTAAATAATTTAAATAACGACAAGTCTACGAGCTAACTTATGCTAGATCATAATTGGGGTGACCGACACTTTAAGATGGAATTTTCTAATTCTAACAAAATTCTTAAGCATTTCACAATAACGTGTACTTGCATGTTATCCAATCCGGTTGTTTCTTTAATAATGGTGGTCATATTTACGGTTTCTTGACACTCCTCGGACTAAAATTTATAACTTTTCTTTATTTCTTAAGTCGAGGGGAGTGTCGTCAAGTTATTTCAAGAATTCTTCGTTTGGTAACCAAAATGGAAGTTAAAAGGCTTTGGATGAAAATGGAAAAGGTGGAGGGACTAAAACTGCCAAAAGCTTAAAGTTATTTTAAATAAAAACACTCCACCTAACTTATCCATCACATTTATTACTCACAACCATAATCTACGCATATAAATCGTTCAAAAAATCTAAAGTTTTGATCATCAATCTGTAAGTGATTTTGTGTTTGTAACACGTTTTTAAACATTGGTTTTGATTTTCAAACGAATCCAACGGTTAAATTTACGTTTATGGTTATGTTTGTGTGTTTGTGGTTAAAATATGTGTGTCAAAACGTTTAAATAACATCAATGATACTATGTTTATCCTCAAAATCCACCCGAAACACGAATTGATTGTTTTTCAAAATTAGAGTTCATGAGTCGGTTTGGGTATTCTCAAATGTGAATGTTTACGGACAAAAGATTGTTGTGTGATGTTGTTAGTATAGTGAATTGATTATATGTGTTTAGAATCAACCCGAAACACTAATTGCTTGATAATTAGATATTAAGGTTTATGTTCTTCACGTTTGGGTATTTTTGATTCATTGATAGTTGGATGTTAAAACTTGGTCATAACACTCACATGACATCTAAGAACCACCAGAATAATTTTGATGATATTTCCATGGATAGATTTCTTAAGCGTAAATCTTAAAACTATGGTTTAAGTCTACGCGTAAGTAATCTTACGCATAAACTGTATGATGAGTTTTCATGCCATGATCTGTTTTAGAATGAATGTTAATGTTAATATTGATGTTATGATGATGTTATTTCAGGCTTGCTACTCGTAAAACTCAGAATCAAGGTTATTGAAAATCTACGCATAAGGATCACCTTACGCGTAGAAAGTTATCGTAAGAGAAATCTTACGGCGTAGCGTATCGCGTGAGGTTCTACAAAGGACTACGCGTATCTGTGAAGGATATGCGTAAAGTGTGACCTCTATGCATAAGGTCTACTCTTACGAGTAAGCCTTACGCGTGAGGTTTTATATCGCCTCTGGCGTAAGCTTTACGCATAAGGTTCCCTTTTCCTCGGCGTAACATTTCTTACGCGTAAGTAAGGATCCTACGCATAAGCTTGCGTCTCGCGTATACTTCTCTGTTTACGCATAAGCTACCATTTCTATGCATAGCGTTGATCAAACCTTCATTATGAATTGTTCGCGTGCAAACTTGTAAATAAATAAATCATAACGTCACGAAACCAAAAATGTCACTAATAAGCTTAAGCGTTTAATATGTTGTGTTAAATAAGTGATAACATAAACTTTAAAACTTAAAGTTAACTAACTCACGAAACTTATCACGGCGTCATTGGGTATTGAACTAACAAGTGACTTTGGACTCGTAACTATCATTGACATTGCAAATTCAATAATTAGACAATAAAACCTTACGTTGACTAACATTATGTCTTTCGATATGTTGGTTCTTTTGGCTAATGTTCTTCGAGATCAATACATGGTCTGCTCGAATGAATGTGGATGCACCGGATGTTCTCCTTGTTGCCGATATCTTCCCAAACTTCTATACGAGGAAGATTGGAAAGAACAACCGGGTTGACTTTGTAACCCTCACTGTTCGTAATCTTCTGTTTGATTCTTGTGGATATTCTAAAGAATCATCCTTATCGAACATGCTCTCACATTCGCTACAATACCGGAGATCTATATTCACGGTTTTGGAATTCAATGCAAAGGGTCAAAGGTCAAAGTGCGGTGGCAGTGACGCTCAATCACAAACAGTCACCATCACACATGCGGACTTACGGGTTGTTCTTCTCATCACGACATCGAGCCAACCGACTTCTATGCCACACTGCTTGAAGAGCAGTTTACAATTCTTGATTGATATTGGCTATGATGAAGCTTGGGAACTATCTCTAAGCATTCTCATGTGGAGCTTAAGAACATTCCTCAACCGTGGAGAACTCTCTACATCATCATCACCAAATCATCTGCAGTCGTGATAGTGGCTATGAGCATCCCAAGCTTATGGAGCGCAAATATTTTGGTCATTAATCAACATGAAGCACATCGAACTGGAAGCTCGATATGGGATGACATGATGTCATTTCTCAAAAGCTTGGCTCAAAATTTCCTATGTCGGATACACTAAAGCTGTTGATCTAGAGCACTTGGGCTTCACCGATATTCCCAAGAGGCTCAATGACCCCAACAATCATGAAATGTTATGCGAGCCTATTCTAACGATCGGAATCAAGGAATCGACAACAAAGACACGTGGTGTTGTGTTACTGATCACCTTACATGCGGCGAAATCAAAAAGCTCTACACATACAAAAGGTATCACGGAAGCGGTTAAAGTAGGCAAAGTTGGTCATCTCGATGAGAAGTCTTACGGAACACCTACGAGAGAACCGGAAGAGCGGTGCGGGAAGTCTTGCAAGCAGCGATGAGAGGAAGTTCCCCAGAGGAATCCTCCTCGTAAAAACTGTTCCTTCTAAGGAAGTCGGTCCTATTCCCATTCAAAGCTTGAACCACAAAGAAAGCTAGTGGACGAAAGCTACGAAGATACACAATCGGATGAAGGGTCTTTACTCGAATGCAGAATCAAGCACCTCCTTGAGTAGCAAAACCTCTAAGTCCACCACTATCAAGGAAAAGGAAGACTCTAGTACTTGTGCCTTATGAAGAGGAAAGCTCGAGACGAAGAGCCACTGGAAGGCGATTACAGGAGGAAGTTCAAATTTGTTAGACTCCAACACGTTGCGGAGGAATTTGCCAAAGATCAAATGGGTGGCCCCGGAGGGTCAAGTGGTGATGTTCAACCTACACGAGATCACGATGCGGTTAATCGACCCGATAAGGGGGCTGGTGCCACCACTTTGGAGCAACAACAAAAGCAGCAGGAGAGTCTATTAAGTTTGAGATTGAGGAACCGATCTTGAGAAGTCGCGAAAGATAAAGGCGATGAAGAAGCTAAGTGCGGAAATGATGAAGATGTTGATTATGAAAGTTTTTCTTGGCGGTCCGTGCGGTCTAATGAGAAAACTTCGAACCTCTAAGAACCACGAATCTCCTCACATCTCATCTTCATCGACTCATCTTCTCACTCCTCACCACCACCATCAAAAGAACAACAAGATCCACATCCGGATAAGTGAAGCCAAGCGCCTCTTGGGTTTCTCAAGCTAAAACTCGAATCGTTAATCTTTGTCAAGCAATTGAGAAAGAAAGACATGCTCTACGGAAGATGAATTTCTACCGATCGAGATCTGATATCTTCATGATGAGAATGACAAGATGCAAGTTGAAAGGAATACGTCGAGCTCATGCAAGATGATCTTCAAGGAAAATGGACGAAATGATCAAAGGGTACACTAATCGGTACCTTCTTGACTTTGTTCCTAAAGTTACAAAGAGTTGTTCACCAAACAACTCTATCGAATCTACTTCATCTAGCCAGCGGACTATGAAATCAACACCAATGCCGTGAACATCAATCCAGTTGATCCCATAATCTTCTCGAGATCTTTGAGTTAGTTGACCGGCTGGTCGCTCAAATGTCAAACGATCGCAACACTTGCCTCTCACGAAGGTAAATTGCTTGAAGCATTCTTTGGAATATCAACTCAAATCGACATGCGAGAGAAGAAGGTGAAGGTCGGCGTCCAAGACACGATGATGACAAGGATAAGGATAAGGACAACGAGCCTGACGAAGAAGTACGGTGAATCATCTTCTATGCAACCTCCACCCCGACGATCATCAACAAAGATCTCCTCCTCGTTCTTCTTGAAAAACCTTAAGACTCTTACGAATTACCACCCCGACTCGAAAACCGGTGATCACTTTGGTATCTGGGTGGTGGCGATGAGAAGTCCGTGAGCCCTACAACAACCCACCTCTCCCAAACAAGTTAAGAAAGCAGAATGCGCATCTAGGCCTAAGAAAAAGAAGAAGAGGTGCCTACGGTGACGTCGTATCATGGCTAGATGAAGTTGACACGGAAGAATTTGAATGGTTTTCTACACTTGTTAATTCCACCCCTATCCATTTGAAGGTCAAGAGCGGTGAGCGGAATACATTTGAGCATGCTAAGTTCTTGCAAGAAAAATTCCGTGTGAAGAAGATGGCCGAAATCCGAGTTGAAGCGAATCAAGAATGAAGCATTTCAACTTCTCAAAGACGACTCGGAAAGTGCTATTGAAGTTGAGTATCACCTTGACAATATAGCACGAGCCATGTCAACTATATGGATTGGCTCAACCCGAAGCAAACATCGACTTCACCAAAGCGGGACAACCTCCATATTACACGGTGGTCTAAACCTCTACCGACAATTGTGACCATATCACCTAAGATTCCATTTCGCTATTTCTTCAACAAAGACTTGGAATTTCTTCTACACTGCAGATGATGATTCAAGGAAATATGCTACATCTCGACACTTCCGTCCCGTGACCATATACTCAAAGCGCATAGCCATCGAGGAAAAGGCTACCCACATGTTTTCTAACAATGTGGAATTGTATGACCGTGATGCAATGTATGGATTCACCATTGGCGGGAACAAGACGAATCTACTCTGGCGCCAAGTTCGAAGTCTCAAAATGAAGTGTTAGTACTAAAGGAATCGTTCTTTGTTAAACATGTTGATCTTTCATCTAAATGGGACTACACTTTCTCAAGAATATCGTGGTCAAAAGACAAGGCGAAGAGATTATGCATTCGATGAAAGCGGACTTTCGAATTTGTCTCTCAGCGACATTGAAGATACGTATCTTGCCAAAGTACGAGGACGTATGAGACAATTCTCGTGAAGTACAACGTGAATACATCAAGTCCTTGCTAATATTCATCAAAATCATAGTCATACGAGGCGTGTAGAAAATCTCCGACTTGCGGTTGAATCATATCGGACCGTGTCAACTTCACTCCACCTCGCCTAGATCTTCCGACATCAACCGACTTCCACAATACACTCGTCGGCCAAACCATATGGCGTCGTTTATCGCGATGAACTTCAGCGAAATTGCTTGATGGCGTGTAGAGATCTTCACAAGTTTGGGGATCGCACTTTGAAGAAGGTTAGGGACGGATTGGCTTATCGGTTGAAGCCGATATATGAAGGCATAGGGTCTCAGCGATGGAACTCTCGGGACGAAGGGATGTGCGAGAGGATCATCGAATGATTGATGAAATGTTGTATCGAAGGATCGATTCGAACATTGGAAAGCTTTGTTGGTGGTGGGCCGGGATTAACATCACCGCTATCAGCATACTCGCACTCACGGCAACATCTTTGGACTTCACGGTACCCTTGACGCTTCTATTTCATAATATTTTGGATGTGTGATTAATTATGACTATGGCTTGTACACATATCGATTGTACAACCGTTCTTGTCAAGAAAGGACCACGTAGTGCGCTTGATTGCCTGATCCTTATAAAAGGAGCTTCTTACTTTTGAGTAAAACCTATCAAACCTTTCATTTTCAAAGGTTTTACTCAAAAGAACAAGTACTTCCGTATGTTTTCAAAACCTCAGCTGTTTATATCACTTGTTGAGGGGAGTATTTGAATTAAAACTTTGTTCTAAATTGTTCACGATGGTCATCTTCCATGACACTCGAAATGGTCATATTTATTCTCAACTTTTCAAAATAACATTTTATATGCCATTTTGAGGGGAGAAAATTATGTGATAAGAAATATGTTGTGTAAATGCAAATGAATCTTTGTGCTATAGACTTAACCAATGAATTGACGATACTTAGCTGTTAGTAACTCGAAAAGACTTGTCGGGACGGGTAATAATTTCAAGCTAGTTCGCTAGTGATGTAAGCGTGTCTATAAAGGACTTGTCGAGAATAGAATGTACCGTTAGAAACTCTTGGTAGACATGAACTCGACGGGTTTGACACCCTTTCGAGGTTTGTCAACACCTTCAAGGTAGTTATTAGAGCTAGTTGTCACCTAAAAGCTGAAAATGTAACTTTTAACTATGCAGCGTAACCGTATCTCGTGGGGATTGTCTATCTTGAGTTGATCAATTCATAAAGTCGCGCTCTTTCCTCATTTGTCTGATTTCCGTAAAACTCTTAAGCACATGTGGAGGAGAGTATTTAAAATATTTTCTTCACGGTGGTACACAATGTTTTCAATCATAACCGTTGTAAGAGATTTTCTTGAAAATTAGTTTTATGGCAACATAGGTTAGTCATGGGTTATAAGGTGACTAAGGTTAGGAATAACCGTCCTATGATCTGCCGAGCGGAGGATCTACCCAAGGAAATCACAAATAGTTAGCATTTAGAAGTCCTTAGGTACGATTATAAAAGGAGAAAATGAGAATCGGAGAAAGAAGGAGTTGAAGAATTAAAAGAAATGCAAAGAAAAGGGTGAAAAGAAATAACCCTCAAATTATTCAACTTAGGGATGACAACGGGTTCAATTCATATACTCTTGGTTGTCGATTAGTGGCCGATATTGAAGATTAAAAGTCGTCATGGACCCGATGACGCATGCACTAAACCTTCTTAGTCACTCAAGTTTCTCTCAATGAGAAGCTTGTTTCATTCTCACAGAAACCCTACATAAACTATCGGCTTTCTCTTAGAGATTCTTGGTATTGAAGAAGGAGACCCTCTCCTAGTCTCCTTCAGGAAAACCAAAAGCACTATTGAGTCTAGAGCCACGAGATTCATCAAAAGATCTCTTAGGTACACTTTACATTTCATCACTTGGTGTTCAACAATAAGAACATCGGTGGTGCGTTATCGAGTCCTTCACGGATCTTAGCAATTGTCGAGAACATTTATGAGAGGTTCTGTTGTGATCCTCGGTGATTGAATGGAAACTCACGCGGGTCAACATCAAATGACCACGGCGGGTCACCGGTAACTCCCGTGGATTACGCTTAGTGTGTCTCAAGCGGCCTACGATCGTGAGGTGATGCTTGATGTACCTCATCGACTCATCCGAAGCTAGAGGTGTACCGGTACATCATGTTATCTCACTTGTGGGACTCCGGTTCGGGAATGGCCTTTGTAAGAATTAGAGTTGTGTTTTCACACTATCTTGTTAACACTCTCGAGTTCAAACTTATAAGTGCGGAATCCGCTTATTACTAACCGTTTAATGTTTTCTTCTTATGGAAGCTCGGAGGCGGAATGATCATGCAGATTCTTCTCATGCTCACGCCAACATCATCACTAATGGAAGTTCTATCTTAAAGCAACGCAAAAGTCGAATGATTCTTCGCCAAATCAAAGAATCTACAAAGTTAAAGACTTAAAGAACTTCATCGATCTGAAATCAACGTCAAAAGCGTGTGAGCATGTTGAAGAATGACGTGGAGACCTTGTGCAGCAAGACGGCACTGAAAGCGAGACTTGATGCGGACAACAACAACATACTATCACTACCATCACAAAGAACAATGATCAAAGAACAAAGTTAAAGATGACGTCAAAGCAAAAATTTTAAAGAAAACAATTTCTCTACTTTGGGAGATTGTTCAAATCAAGGCAATTCTTCTCACAAGAAATAAGAATGTCGGAAGGCGTCAAAGCTACTATTACATCAACGCCTTCACCGTTCATATTCATTCATCACCAACACTTGAGGGAGATTGTTGGAATCACTCCTAAACCTAAATCAAGTGTTAGTAATTCATATGTAATAGTTAGCTTAATTATGGCCTTTATGTTTGTGATTAGCCTTAAGCTTATGTAGAAGGCCCATGAGCTTAGGCCCAAGCCCATAGGAGAAAGGATGGGAACTAGGGTGTTGCCTAGCTTCCTCCTATAAATACTATGTAATAACCCTCACTTGAGGGTTGGTTGTTCAATTACTCTTTCATTCACACTCTACGCCTAACTCTTCTCATATTGCATATCGTGTGTGTGTTAATGTATTGTTCATCCGATCTTCTTGATGCTTGTGTTGTAAAACTAGTGACCTAATGAGGCTTAGGTGTTGTTTTGATGCCATGGGAGAAGGCGATAGCTTATGCCTCCGACAACAAAGCATGAGAAAACTACACCACCCATGATGCAGGTTAGGTGTTGTAGTGTTTGCCCTTAGAATCAGGAGACATTATTTATATGGAACCAAGTGTGTAGTGTTTACCTGACCATAAGAGCACAAGCATATCTTAGACGGAAGGAGTTGAATATGAGGCAGCGTCGTTGGTTAGAGTTGCTCGATGATTATGGCTGTGAGATTCGTTATCATCTGGTAAAGCCAATGTAGTGGCGGATGCCCTCACCGTAAGGAGAACATTCCACCTTTACTCGTTCGATCCCTAGGAGCGACCATTAGTTCGCCTCTACCATCTCAAATCTTAGCCGCCCAAGCCGCGGCGTTAGCGGAAAAGAACCGTCCATTTGAGAATCTGCATGGAATAGTAGAAAATGAAAGCGGCTTGAAGCGTTCCGACGAACCCTATGCTTCGGAGCGAAGCTAGATACCATTTCATGGCGGAATCCGTGAGTTGATTATGCACAAGTCACATAAATCAAAATAGTTTATTCATCCCGGAATCGATAAGATGTATCGGGACTTGAAGAAACTCTCTTGGTGGCCTAACATGAAAGCCGACATAGCTCTCTATGTCAATAAGTGCTTGACTTGTTCTAAGGTGAAGGCCGAACACGAAACCCTCGGGACTATTAGTTCAACCCGATCTCCACGAATGGAAATGGGGCGAATCACCATGGACTTTATCACCAAATTACCGAGAACGACTAGTGGCAATGGCGCTATCGGGTAATCGTAGATCGTTGTCTAAGTGCGCTCACTTCTTAGCCATTAGCGAGGTCGATAGTCTCGACAAGCTCGCTCGGTTGTATATCAAGGAGATAGCATCGCGTCATTGAGTACCGGTATCTATCATTTCCGACCGAGATAGCCGTTTTACATCCCACTTCTGGAGATCCTTACAATCAGCTTTAGGAACAAACCTGGATATGAGCACTGCTTATCATCCTCAAACCGATGGTCGAGCGAAAGAACCATTCGGACCTTAGAGGATATGCTTAGAGCGGTGTCATCGATTTCGGCAAAGGTGGGAGACACCTACCTTTGGCCAAATTCTCCTACAACAATAGTTATCATTCTAGCATTAAGGCCGCACCATTTGAGGCATTGTATGGCGAAAATGTCGTTCTCTGTTTGTTGGGCGGAAGTTGGCGAGAGTCGACTTCTGGGTCTGAACTCGTTCTAGAAACCCTTGAGAAGATAGTTGATTCATAATCGTTTGCAAACCGCTCATGATAGAAAAAGAGTTATGCCGATAGGAGGCGTAAACCCTTAGAGTTTCGGGTTGGAGATCGTGTTATGTTAAAGGTTTCTCCTTGGAAAGAGTGATTCATTTGACAAGCTTGGAAAACTCGATCCCGATACATTGGTCCTTTCCAATCACGGAAATAATCGGACCGATAGCTTACCGTCTTGAGCTACCTTGATTGAGCGATGTACACAATGTCTTTCATGTTAGTAATCTTAAGAAGTGTCTTTCGGAGAAAACATAGTTGTAATGTTCAAAGATAACCGTATTGATGAGAAATTGAATTTTGTTGAGAACAGATAGAGAACATGGATCGTGAGATTAAGCGGTGAAGCATAGCCGTATTCCGATTATCAAAGTTCGTTGGAACTCCCGACATGGACGGAGTTCACTTGGGAGCGTGAGGATGTATTCCGTAGGAAGTATCCTAAACTCTTCCTAACATCAAGCAACTCGGAGTGAAACTGGGACGGGTTTCTTCGAGGTGGGAGGCTGTGACAAGCGGCAATTAGGGAGCCCATTTTAGGTAACGCATTACGCTAAGTTAAACCAAGTTTTGGCTTTAGAACTATTTTTATTGACCATGACTTGATTTTATATCGTTTATTGGTTTTATGATTTATTTTATTATCGTATGAGTTATAAATGACTATCTTGTTTGCTATACTTGTGTGATGTACCAATCCATGTAGCATGAAAACTTGATTAAGTCTTCCATTGTGCGAGATTTGGGGTGTTACACCATTAATCAAGCAAGCTTCTTTTTGTCATCAGTTGCACCAAAAAAAAATAAAGCACGAAGACTTTCTAGCTGCTTAATAACGGCTTCAGGGACTTTAAAATAGACACTCCAACTCTCTATATGACCCATATTCAACCCAATAGGTAAGCCAAGGTAAGAGAAAGGAAGAGAACTAGAACAACAACCAGAGCTGCGGTCTTACTTACGAAGTTTTGTAACATATTGGATTTCATAAACACACTAAACCACAAGATCAAATAGGCGAATAAGAGGTTTTAGGCGAGAAAGTTAGAGGTTTGGGAACTTTAGTGAGAGAAAGAAAAATCTTATTATGAGCTCCAACTCTCTATCTTGGAATGTAGAGTATTTATAGTCTTTACATAAATCACCACCTACCGGTTGTGGATCGGGCATACGGTGGGTAAAGACCGTCCAGTCCTCCACGGTGTTACCTAAACTAAATATTGCTTAACTTATATTAATCTACGACTACGAGCTTACTAACGATTACATATACTTGAGGTGGTGACTCTTTAATACTTGGATTTACTAAATCCTAACAATCTCCCTAAGGAGGTCACCTCAAACATATACTAAAATTACATTGAATACAAGCAGATATTACATTAAAATTGTTCTTGCATTCTTGGTGTAGTACTTTGCTCGAAGCTCGTAGTCATTGATTCTTCTCATTGCATGTTTGGTTAATCCAAGTGGAGGTCTTTTCAACGATCCACGTGATAATGAGTTACGAGCAGTTTGAGATCATCGTGAAACATCAATCTCGACTCATCCATTGTGGTGTTGGTATAATGTGATGTTGTGACTTTCGGACCGACATGCTCTGTCGGATCATGATATCTTCTCATCGAGTAGCGGAAGCTTCGTTGATTCATGATATTGGCGAGCGTGGCGAAGCATGGAGTAAAATATCGAGTCATTGATGCACTAATCATGATTTCTTCGAGATAAATGTGTTGTGTGAGCATGCGACTATGGATTGACCGCTCCATTACGATCGGATCACCAAGCGTGGGGTGTTCTGCATAAAGCAGTTAGCAATAAAGCACACAAGAGTGTCTTTGATCACTTTTGTTGAATTGAGGTACACGACCCACGGTTCCAAGTTGATCGATTACAAATCTTACTGTGATCGGTATAATTCGAAGAATTTCCTTGACGGGGTTTCGCAATTTGTTCTAGCCGTTCTCAAACGGAGCGTCTCAAAGAAGACAACACGGATTGAGTGAACCGTAATTTGAGATTCACGATTTATGAAAGAGATTTGAAAAACAATCGTGTCTTGCTCAATATAAATTGTTTTGCAATACAACGAAGGTTTAAGGAAAATCAATTATCAATCATAAACACCTTTTATTTTGAAACATAAGTACGATCGATGTGCTAAAGAAAAGAGTTTTAAGCACAATGACCGGTTTTCAAAGGTATCAAATCAATCCATAACTCGAACGAGATTGATTCAAAAGATTGAATCGCCCATTGTTTACATTCGGTTGTCACATGGTTGATCTATAGAATAGATCTCACATGCCACCCACTAGGAGCTTGTTTGATGTTGGCTCGAGGCTTTCCATCTTCATTGTGAATATGTTTGCATATCACTCGGATGTTACAGCAATACCAAAAGGATAATCGTGGGACTCAAGATATAATCTCTCTTTCTACATTGTGTGAAGCAGAGTCTTCATTGAAAGTGTCTGATGAGATTTATTGATGATCTCGTGGCTCTAAACTCAATTTGTGCATATTTGGATCTGTCTTGGGAGACTAGGGAGAGGTCTCCTTCTTCAATATCAACAATCTCTAAGAGAAAGTCGATAGATTATGTAGGTTCCCGTGAGAATGAAACAAGCCCTTTTAATAGGAACTTGAGTGGTTTGGGAAGATGTAGTGCGGTGTGTCCTTTGGGTCCATGACGTCTTGTCTTCAATACCGATGTTACCTTGGTAACCACCGTAGCATATGAATTGAACCCGGTTTACGCCCTAAGGTTGAATAAATGGAGGGTTATTTCTTTTCACCCTTTTCACATTCAATTCTTTTCATTCTTCAACCCTTGATTGCTTCGAGAATTCATGACTAGAACCTTGTTGGGTTTATTCGGTACTAGTTCAATCTTAGTCCGCACTCTTCCCCATCTCATTTTCTCCTTTTCCAATATACCTAAGGACTTCTACCCTATCTAGTGGATTGTCCTGGGTAGATCCCTCGGATTCTGGCGGATCATGGGAACAAATACCTAAGCTTATCATCCTTATATCATCATACATAAAGTAAAGTTGGTCGGTCTATTTGGTATTGTTCATACGCCATTGGAACCAATTGAAAACCATTTGAAAATCAATCTAGATACTTATGATATATTATCAAAGCATTTTGTACCGAATTGTTTTGATATTTTTAGAACAAGAGCTCCCCTCAACATGTGCATCAAGTGAAATCGTTTTGCACACGGAGGCAAGAGAAAGAATTAACTTCTTTGATTACCATTTTCTAAAGATATCAAGATCACTTCCACGATCAAAACAAGTAGATAAAGCATATAAGGAGGATGAGGTTTTCATAAGCTTGCTCCCCTCAATATGTGCCTTGAGGTTTGAAAGAGTTTTGCACATACAAGAGGAATAGATCGCACATTGAAACAAATTTATCACGTTTGAGATCTTTGTGGTTTAAGATAGATGCTCCCCTCAACTGTGCATGGAAAATTTGAAATAGTTTGGCACATGTGGGAAAGAGAGCTTGTACATCCTTATAAAACCATTTACAATTATCGATTAAATCAATTTAAATCACAAGTTCTCCCCGATCACAATTATCAAATCATTTGAGATTTGTGATCTCTGTAGATTTAAATTGATTTGGAAAGCTTTAAGGAGAATTGTGACTTGATTATGAAAGCGTTTTAAGCGATAAGGATCGATTTTGAGACTTTGGACTCCATTGATTAAACATGCATGATTATCTTTTGAAAACAATTGAATGACACATAACTTTTTAATTTAATTGAAATCATTCTCCCCTCGATCAATGACCTAAGTTGTTGATTGAGAGATGAATATTTTGACACACTTTAAGTCCAAATGATTTCCAAAAAATAGAGTCCGAGTTATTTTTCAAAGCAATTAGTTTTCATTAGATAGTAAGGATTTGTTTAAAGAATCGAGCATTAGATTTGAAAACCAAGATAAAGCATGGCTCTGTTCTTTCTTTGAAAAGCGGATTCTTGCTGAAATGACAATAAACCATTTTTTCACTTTCTCCCAAAAATATTTTTGATTTTTTTTAAATTCGAACAATATCTAAAGTCCGTGTCATTCTTTGAATGACGGACAAAGACGTAGATATTTTCAATTGAAAAACTATGACAAAAAGATAGTTTTTTTTTTTTTTTTTTCAAGATTTTTCAAATTTTATAGATTTTGAAAGTTTTATATTTTCTATTTGCTTTTGAAGGTTTTGAAATTTTGTGTTTTGTTTTTGAATAACTATTTACAAGAGATGATAATTTAGCTTAAGAGGATGATGATTGAGTAGAGATACGGATGTCGTTCGACGACGTTGAAGAAAGTAATCAACATCTCCTAAACTTTCACCACCAAAGCATTTGAGGCTTTTAAAGAAAATAAATGCGAACATGAGCCTTCTAGATGTGAATCTTTGGTAGCTTCCCCAAAGCGACAATCTTGATGAGACCACTTTCCCAAGTAATAGAAGTGAAGCAAATAGTCTCATTGAATGAAGCTCGGCAACCCAAAGAAACATGAAAACACAAGTAACAAGTTTAACGGTGATCCTTCTGCGGTTATCAAACTCGGGATACATGATTAAGCCCGATCACATGAACTGTTGTGCATCACGATGTAAACATCATTATGCGGATTTGTTCGATCGTGCATGCGGAGAACAATATATCAACACCTTCATTTCACCAAATGCATTCGGTTATCTTCCATATAACCAATCACCCATAATGTACACAAGTACCCAACAAGAGTAAAGACGATGACATCCAAGTAACATGTTGAATCACCGATTATCTCTATGGATATCAACTCGGAATAATGAATAAGCTCGATCATGTGAACATGTTATGCGTCACGATGTACACAAATCTCCCACGATGGTTGCGATCTCATCGAAATCATCATTACATAATGTACATGAAGCAATAACGAAGCACTTTATCATAACCATATCGAAGATGTCGATAAGCAATATCATCTCACGCTTCAAATATTCTTCTCATATTTCACGAGTAACACATACCAAAAGTCTCCGAGCGCTTCCCCAAATAGTTAGAATAATACATCCTTCCCCAAATAGTTGGAATAATATATCCTTCCCCAAATAGTTGGAATAATACACGAAGCCACGAGTTAAACCACCGAGTTTCTCTGCGGTTATGAAATTTGTCTCCGGAATAACTTCAATATAGAAGAAGTATTTAGTTAATACGTGTACTCGTTGTGCATTTAGATGTATGTCTCCTTCCCCTTCTTTGGTTTTGATACCTCGAGCGACAACACATTCTCATACCAAATATTCTTGAAATGAGAAGAACAACAATTAGCTCAAAAGAATCTGTGAGAATCAAGCTGCTACTGAAACTCTCTCGACTATCTTTATCAACCCATATGTAGACACTTTGAAGTGACCACCGATGAAGAAAACCCGATATACCAAACTTGGCGAAGTCAAATTCCCATTTGTATCTTAAGCTTGCACTTAATAATGGAAGAGCGATTGTCGAGAATTTATGCTTCAAGCAAATTTCTAAGTACTCACTACTCAAGCAAAGTATGAGACATTAACACCTCTTGCGATTATCCACACCGTCATATCGTGTGACCTTTGAGTAAAACAAAGTAACTCCTAATAGTGATAGTTAACGGTCTTCAACCATCCACTTTCATTGCTAGTAACTAGATAACCCAAGTCTTCAACTCAAATTCTTAAACCCGAGCAAGCTATCAAATAAAAACACGCCTTTGTGAGCGTCGACTTCAACCTCAAGTAAGTGATAAATGAGTAACCGAATTAATCAACTTGTGTCAAATGTCAACACGTGAATAAACATACAATCGGATGTACATTGACCTTGAATGAACCGAACAAATGATTCCTCAACATCAATGCATTCTTCCTTAAGGTATACATGTAGAAACTAATATGGAAGAGATGATCTAACCTTGGCTCGATACCATTTGTAACATATTGGATTTCATAAACAAACTAAACCACAAGATCAAATAGGCAAATAAGAGGTTTTAGAGAGAAAGTTAGAGGTTTGGGAATTTTAGTGAGAGAAAGAAAATCTTATTATGAGCTCAAACTCTACCTTGGAAGGTGAGAGTATTTATAGTCTTTACATAAATCGCCACCTATCGGGTGTGGATCGGGCATACTGGTGGGTAAAGACCGTCCGTCCTCCACGGTGTTACTTAAACTAAATCTTGCTTAACTTATATTAATCTACGACTACGAGCTTACTAACGATTACATATACTTGAGGTGACCGACTCTTTAATACTTGGATTTACTAAATCCTAACAACTTTGGTTGAGGAAACTCCCACACCATATAGATTGGACTTGCTGAAATCAATTTTTAGACCAAAATCAAGGTAGAACGCATTGAAATTACGAATGATATTATCCATATCATTTTGGTTCCATTCAGTATAATAATAACAGTGTCCGCGTAGAAAAGGTAGGATAAATGAAAACTAGAAGAGCCAACCTTAACACCACGAAACATATTAGCAGCCAACCCGTCCTTTAGAATGATGTTAAGGCTTTCCATTACGATAATAAAAAGAAAAGGCGATAAATGATCACCTTGTATTAACCCTCTTTTTAAAGAGAATTCCGAGGTGGGACTTCTGTTAACAAGAATAGAAGCCCTAGAAGATATAAGACCCGCCTTAATCCAACGACACCATTTAGCACTAAACCCCAACTTATCTATAACATGATCTAAAAAATGCCAGCTTACCAAATCAAAAGCTTTTTCAAAATCAACTTTGAACAACATCATCTTCTTTTTTCGTTTCTTATACCATTCGATAACCTCGCTAAGAATAAGAGGCCCATCAAGAATTTGTGACCGAGATAAAAGGCGATTGCTCGTGGTGATAATCAGTCGATAACTTTGGATAACCGATTGGCTAATATTTTAGCAACAATCTTGTAATGAACATCAATAAGAGAAATAGTCTGTAATATTTAATATACAAAGGGTTGGGGACCTTTAGGATTAAAGTAAAGAAAGATGAATTCGAGCCTAGAAGAAACATACCGGATGAAAACAAGTCGTTAACAAATATACGAATATCAAGATGTAAGAGATCCCAATACTTACGATGAACATAAACAAAATTGCGTGCGGTTCCGGGGCTTTTTGGCTACCACAATCCCAAACGATAGCTTTTATTACCTCCAATGACACCATGGAATCTAAATAATTCCGATCAGAGTCAGATAAAACTTACCAGCCGTAATAGGAGAAAAGATAACCGACGAGTCATGACAAGAAAATTTATCTTTATAAAAGTTGAGGAATGCAAGTTTAATAACAATGGGATATGTTATCCACTCGCCCTCGTGCAAAATTTCATTGATATGAAGTTTACGTTTGGACTTAATAATACCATGAAAATTTTGGAGTTTTCATCTCCTTCCACGTCCCATTTAATCCTAGCTTTTGGATTAAATCCATGGACTCAAATTTTTCGAGGCCCTCTAACTCAATCAAAGTATTTACACGCATCTCTCTATCCTCTTCATTTGCTCTACCTTCATCAATCTTTTCATCTAACAGTCTCAAAGAACACAAAATACTTTGTTTCCTGCTATGTTCACTATCTTTGGTGCGGGAATTCCATAGTTTTTGATAAGATTTTAGGCCTCATAATTTATCATGAAAATTCATTATGGAACCATGAACCTCAAATGAAAAATTATTCCACACTTCATTAACAACATCATCGAAACCAATACGATCAAACCATGAACACAAGAGTTTAAAAGTAATCGAACAAAAGTCTGAATTTGTAAAACGTAAGAGAATGAGGTTGTGATCCGACCAAACTCTATCAGAACAATAACCTGCATGTGGGAATGAGCATGGAGAACATAAATACGAAACTAGGAAGCAATCACGTTTACTCAACTTAGTCACGGTTTTGTTCATCAAAGTAAACATTTTACCTCTCATAAGAAGATCGATAAGACCGGCATCTCTAATGAAAGAGTTAAAAATCACGGCATAACTATTAGAGAATGTAGGCGAACCTCTCGGTTTCATATCTAACTTCATTAAGGTCCCCAAACAAAATAATATTTCCTGCATGATTTTGAAGAAATTAACGGAAGGACTCCCAAAGATTTGGTTTTTCTGGTTGTTGTTGCGGACCATACACATTAATAAGATAGTAGTATTCAACCAAATTCTTCCACTTGCCTTCCACAATAACATAGTTATCAGTACACAAAATTTGAGATTTTGTGAAAACATTAGGGTCCCACATGGTAACCAGACCCCCGGATCTACCTCTAGCTGTACTACACGCAAATCGAATCTGAAATTACCCCACATAGTTTTCAACCTAAATAACTCCAACTTTGTCATTTTTGTCTCTTGAATGCCAAGAAAGTGGACATTGTGTTTAAAGCACAACTCTTTTACCCATTCACGTTTTCTTCACTTCTTAGAACCTCTCATATTAATCGACAAAATATTCATTTATCCAGCTTTGACACACCTATCCCATTAATTATCTTTCTTAAGGATCACTTACACCCTCTAACGCCGTATCCTAACGCACCACCCACTTCAATCATCTTATTCATTTCGTCAATAAAAGAGAATCCTTTCCTGTCTTTAAATTTGGAATTACCAAATAAAGTTGAGCATTTAGCTAATCTCTTCCTAGAAGGAGAAGATGAATCGCCTTTTATAGTTGTGGCAAAGTTCTCAAAACTAGGAGGGATACTTCCATTAGACTCACCACCCTTTTCCTCCACCTTTTTTTCATTTACAGTATTGGTATTCCCCTTCCTGTCTTCCACTTCTATTGAGTTCAAAAAAGTACTTGCATCTTTCTTGAAAAATGATTCAAAGCCTGGTGGTTTACTACCAATATCTTCATACCGATCAAGAATGACCCCATTATTTTCATCTTGGGCATCATTAGTGGAATTTGGCGAAACTTTCTGCTCCACTACTTGCTCAATGAAATCATCTAAGACGTCATTGTGTTCTTCTTCCATGTTTCATGATCGATCATCATCCTCTTCACCATCGTCAGAATCACTGCTATTGAGGTCATTTCAATCTAGGTCATTTCAATACTAGTGCTCCAAGTGCCAATTAACATTAACGTCGAAGGTCATGCCGCGAATAATAACTTTCACCGTCTTAGCAATAAATGAATGTTTCTTCGAAGCGATACAAACTCTTTTCAAACTCATGTTATCATCAACGTCCGAGTCTAGAGAACTTAAATTTGCAATACACACTTGCTACCTTTTTGAATGCAGTCAATCCCCATGCACATAGTGGAAGACCAATAATCTCAATCCAAACGATCCTCTAATCAATTTAAATGAAGGTGATGATGCCCTAATGGTTGACCACATATTTTGTAAGGCTTCATTCGACTTGAAAGCCTCACATGTCTTCGCATTATTGAATTGAATCCATGCCCATAAACCTCCAACATAATGTATCTTGACATCATCAAAGCCTTCATTCCTGCAAATACGATACATGTTGCTAATCGAATAAACCTTCTTTACCTTAACCAAAACCATAATAGAGGTGTCTTCAATACTTTGAAAAATATTAAATATGTGAGTTTAATGTCCATTTTCAAAAATCAAAACAAGTATACTAGTAATGAAAATCGGTTATCTGTTCACGTACTCTCAAACCAGACGCTCAGTATGTTTTGGCAAAAAGCTTTGAGAGCGCTTAGCATTTAGCGTTTAACGTTTACGATTAAAAGCTCGTTTGAAAACAAGCGTTTAGTGTTTTGTTTTTCTTAAAAACGCTACTCGAAGAAACGTTTAGCGACATCATTTAGTTTCTACATCATTTTACGCTTTTATTAAAGGAATAGCTATTGCTCACAGCTATACGTTACTGCTTACCATTATTGCTAACCGCTACTTTTAATTTTGTCAAATATACCCACCGTCTTTTGCACATTACCATGATGTGATCGGCTTGATAAATTCTTCGATCTATTCAAGTGTTAGTTTGTTATACAATTTTCCAACTGTTCAACAATCACCTCAATTGTATGATACATTCTTCGATCTATTCAAGTGTTAGTTTCATCATACGGACAACATGCATTTTTTTTATAACTGAAAATGGGTTTGCTAATGTCTATTCATTGAGCACATATTTCCGTGTAGTTCCGAAACATAAAATTTCTTTTTTCATATAAAAAATGCTTTAACCAAGCGTTTATTAAATTTATAAATTGCTCAAATTGAACATGTATATTTAATTATTTATTTGAATTTTTTTAGACATATCTAAACATGTTTCCAAAGAACAAATGTTAAGGAAACCCAAGTTAAGTATATGTAATTCACTAATTCTTAATGTTTAACAAACATCTAACTTTAAAAATTAGACCTTCTAAATTGAAGTCTACTGTAAAATAACTATTAAAAAATGTGCAGCAACCAGAATGTGTGGTCATGCAGTTCATGAAGAACTCATTAATACCGATTATAACATACATATCCGATAAATGAAAACACAAAACTTCGAATTGTTATAATATTAGAGCATTCACACTACAGTAAAACCTCTATAAATTAATGATGTTGGTATCGAGATATTTTATTAATTTAGCGAGATATTATTATGAAGAGAGTTATTTTACATACCAAACTTTTCTCACATACCAAATGACTCATCTCAACCATCCATTTAAAAGGAAATCAATGGCTGAGATTAAAAGCATTTTATTATTTCACATAATTTTATAATTTAAATATCTCTTAAACCGTTAATCGTTAAGCGAAAATATTTACACCGTCGTCACGGCATTTAATTATCTTTCAGGACGCAACTTTGATATCTTTCGAAAAAGAAAAAATTTATTTTTTCACGTTTTTTCACTTTTTTTTTTTTTTTTTTTTTTTACGTTACTAAAATTTGCATGAAAAAATCGGATATGATTAAACACTAAATTGAATATCACATGTGATATTAGTGTTAAATCATATATGATATGTATATCATATGTGATATGATATGTATATCATATATGATTTTACGCTAATATTCAATGTGTTTTATCATATATGATTTTTTAATTCAAATTTCAATAATGTAAAAAAACGAAAAAACTTATAAAAAAAGGTGAAAAATACGAAAAAAAAAATTGTCGAAAGTATATCAAAGTGCCTTTCTATAGAAAGATAATTAAATGCTCATCGCAATGATATATTTTTTTCGCTTAACGATTAACGGTTTGAAAAATATTAATATTTTTAAAAAATTGATAAAAGTGGGTTTTTTTTAATTGTTGAGATTAATCTCATCTATTAGATCAAATAAAAATGAATAGTAGAGATTGATCCATTGGTATGTAAAAAATCTTTTGGCCTCAAATGATCTTAAATCTATTATTATATCGATAAATTAATAATTTATTAATTTTAAAAGATTTTACGGATTGTTTTTAAATTTTCATGTCCAATATACTAGTTACATTGTATAGTATTTAAAGATGAAAAATAAATTAGAAAAACAAGTTCCAATTAATATTTTATGAATTCACATTCACAAATTAATTGAATCTGTCAAGTTCATTATTTTTGAATAAGTAAAAAGTTAGTTTTGTCGAGACAAGTTCCAATTACGTATGGTCTTGTTTGAATAATTGAATTTGTACAAGTTTCAATTACGCGTGGTCTTTATATATATGGATTTTTTTGTAATTATTAATTTATAGTTTCGTTTGAACCAATATATATAACTGGGGTTTCAAAAAAATTATAAGTTTTTTATTTAATCGATTGAGGTCTAAATTTGTACTAATCTCAAATTTGAACTGGATAAATTATTAATTTTATCAAGGACGTTAATTTATTGAATATTAATTTATAAAGGTTTTACTGTATTCATTATGACAACTGCCGACGTATCAGAATCAAAAGACCGCATCTCACCACATTCACAAACCCAACAGTGTTCAATACCTACCATAACCACTTTTTGATAGGCAAAATAAAGTTTATTTGTTCGCCCGATTTCAGGGTCATCAGGAACCCGAGCACGAGATAACCACGAGGACTATGCATGGCCACACTGAGCCACCATGAACACGACTAGCTCAACGCTAAAATATTTTTATTAGAATGCCCATTCATTAACTAATCATTACAATATATAGTCCTTTGAGGATTATTCTATAACCTAAATCATAAAATAGGCTAAGCCTATAAATATCAAAAGCAAAGGCATATACAAAATAGAGACCATTCAGTTCTAAATTGACCTAGCTGAACTTAAGTGTGCTTTTGTTAGCGTTAGGGGTGTTCATCGGTTCGGTTATCGGGTTGTTTGGTTTATTTGTTTCGGTTAGTTCGTTTAATTTTTTTTTTTGATAAAATATAAAAGAGTTAATTACATAATTGGTCCTTAAGGTTTACCGGATCTTGCAGAGAATGTCCTTGTGTTTTTTTTGACGGGTCACGTCCTCGTGGTTTTGACCTATTACGGGTTTGGTCCTTCGACCAAAAATTCTGTTAGTTAACCGTTAACTTGAAGGGTATTTTTGATTTTTCACCATGTTTTGGCAAACCACAAGGACGATTCACGTAACAAAAAAAAAAAAAAAAAAAAAAAAAAAAAAAAAAAAAAAAAACAGCTGTTTAAAAAAAAATTAAAAAACATTAATTTTTTTTATTATACTTAAATTTGGGCTTATGTATAATGTGAGAGCCTAAGAAAACTTTTATTTTTTTAAAATTATTATACTTAAATTTTGGGCTTATGCACAACATGAGAGCCTCAATTTGTTTTATTAACACTTAAAAAAAAGTTTATTATACTTTTAAAAAAAAAAGTTTATTATAGTTAAGCCAAAAATTTAAGTAGAGTAAAGTCCTAAAAACATCCCTGTGGTTTGCCCTGTGGTGTGGTTTTCATCCCTATACTTTTTTTGGAACAATTACATCCCTCCGTTAGTAAAGTTGGCGACAAAATCGTCCCAAGGATGAACGCTGCAAAGAAGTGCCGTTAAGTCACGCGTCTAGTCGCGTGAGGATTTTTTGTCCATTTCTTACTCCCATTATTAATTTGTGTTTGACTTTTTTTTGAGTATATTACATACAAACACAACCACTCATCATACAAACACACATACAAAGACAACCACTCATCATCCTCACCCTCTAGCCGCCGCAAAACATCACCACCGCCGCTCAACGCCGACAACCACCACTCACCGCCCACTCCAAAAGACTCCCCACCTCACCCTCTTTCCGATCTACTACATCACGCGCCTCAAACCACCCCCCACACTCGTTTCTTTCACCCACGCCCCACCTAAACCCCACCATATCACCATCACCGTGTCATATTCACAAAGAAGATAAAGGTAGGGTAACACACGCGAGTTTTAGCTCGTCAAGAAATCCATTTGATTGGGTCGTTTGGTTTGAAATAAAAATGGGTCGTTTGGTTAAAACCAGTCGAACCGAGAGCTTAAGCTCTCGGTGTGGATGTGATTGGTGGTTTTGAAATAAAAATGGGGATGTTGTTATTGTTGTTGTCAAAAGGGAAAGACCTTTGATTGGGTCGTTTGGGATTGCTTATTTAAATGGCGTATTTGGTTATTGCATTTTGATACAAAAGATAAGGTGATTGTTGCTGATGAGTGAAATAAGCTGTTTCAGGCAATTAGTATATAAGCAGTCTTAAAAAGCAATTGTTTAGTAATAGAAAGAAAAATACAAGTTTTAAGCAATCTTCCAAAATGGTCATTAGCATTCATTTGCTAGCGAAAATGAAGCCAATGGTCCATAAAATGGACAATGTCATATGTTACCAACATGTTTGTACAAGTGCTACATATTGGTTGTTGAGCTAATTGTCGCGTCAATTTAGTGATCAAAGTTGGTAGAAGTGATGCCAAATGTGCTTTCTCATATGTTTCACGTTGATTATTGTACAATTCTAAAAAATGAAGAACATGTCCCTAAGTTTAAGGATTTGGTTTGGTATATTAAACTGCACAAAGACTAATTAAGATGCCAAGATAAGTACATGTATTCTACGAGACTAGCCTGAAGTAAAAAAAAATGTGAACTAGTTGCATTACATACATAGTGACAGAGTAAATGATTTGCATCTAATCTAAAATACATCCCTGGGAGTGAGAAATTGACAAAAATACCCCTCACGTGATTCAAGTGGGGGACTTATGAGCACTTCTTTGCGGCGTTCGTCGCAGGGATGATTTTGTCCAACTTTCTTAACGGAGGATGTAATTGTTCCAAAAAAGTATAGGGATGAAAGCACCACATGAAATGACCAGGGGATGTTTTAGGACTTTACTCATTTAAGTATAATAAACTTTTTTTAAAGTTTTTTAAGTGTTAATAAAAAAATTGAGGCCTCATGTTGTAAGTAAGCCCAAAATTTAAGTATAATAATTAAAAAAAAAAAAAAAAAAAAAAAAAAGTTTTCTTAGGCCCTCACATTATACATAAGCTCAAATTTAAGTATAATAAAAAAAATTTAATGGCTTTTTTTTTTTTTTTTTTTCATCATCGTCCTGTGGTTTCCAAAACATGTGGAAAGTCAAAATACCCTTGAGTTAATGGTCATTATGAATTATTGGTGAAAGAACCAAACACATAATGGGTCAAAACCACGAGGACATGACCCGTCAAAAAAAAACATAGGAACATTATCTGCAAGATCCGGTAAACAGGACCAATTATGTAATTAACTCAATATAAAATAAAAAAGCGTACCGAACCGAACTAGAATTCAACATAACCGAACCGAAAACCGAATTTCAATTCATTTCGGTTTTGAGTTGACCCGAATAACCCGAATTACACTATTTATAAACTTTTTTCAATTTAATTATATAGATTTTTGGTGAAAATAAATAAATTATTTCAAGCATAAAAGTGTTTTTATATTAGGATAAAATTTTAATGAGTTATATATATATATATATATATATATATATATATATATATATATATATATATATATATATATATATATATATATATATATATATCGGATCGTTTAAAGTTGATCTCGAAAAGCGAGAAAAGTAATCTCAACCATTGGATCCTCTCTTCCCCTCCTTTTTTCACACCAAACTACGAGGACTTAATTGTATTTTCCTTCATTCTTTAAGGAAGTTTTGTAAGTCGCACCTTGCCCCCCACCCATCCACCTCCCCCCGAAAAAAAATTCATAAAAAAAAAATTTTTAAGGGGCGAAAAAATTTTTTTTTTGGCCAAAAATTTCCCATAAATTTTATAAGCGTGATGCAAAATAAAGGTGCATCACGGTTATAAAAATTAATTATAACTATGATGCACCAAATTTTATAACCGAGATGCACCCAACTATTGTTACCTAATATGCTTCAATAACATTGCAATAACTTAGTATATTATGCTCTTTAAGGAGCATTAGTTGTACAACCAAAGACGGAGCTATGGTAGCCATGGTAGTGCCGCATGCGTTGTCATTGGGATAACGCAAGTGCATATTAATAATCGTGAATTGATGAAAAGTATATTAACCATGTGATTAATAAAATGACTCTGAAACATGTTAGGATAATTGATTTCATTGTATATTAACCATGTGATTAATAAAATAAGCGTGTTGAATCAGTTAAAATCTTTCCTTTTATACACAAAGGTTGAGCGTTCTAATTCAAAGTTTTCTGTAATAAGTTAATCATATGCGATTGATGCACCTTTTTATATTGGTGAATCACAGTTAAAAAAAGTAGTTATAACTATGATACACCAATTTTTATAACCGAGATGCACCCAACGATCGTTACCTAATATGCTCCTATAACATTGCAATAACTTAGTGTACTATACTACATAAGGGCATTAGTTGTACAACGGAGGCGGATGGTAGCCATGGTAGTGCCACATCTCTTTGTTATAACATGCTTTGTCATTGGGATAACGTCGGTGCATATTAACCATCGTGAATTGATGAAAAGTAAAACAAAATAACTACGAAACATGTTAGGATAATTGATTTCATTGTATATTAACCATGTGATTAATAAAATAAGCGTGTTGAATCATTTGAAAAAATCTCTTTTTATACACAAGGTTGAAGGTTCTAATTCAAAACTTTTTACGGAATAAGTTAATAACATATGCGATCGATGCACCTTTTTATTTTGGTGAATCACGGTTAAAAAGTAGTTATAATTATGATGCACAATTTTTATAAGCGAGATGCACAAAAAAAAGGTGCATCATGCTTATAAATTTTGGCGGGAAAATTTTGGCCCCAGAAAGAAAAAAAAAATTGGCGGGAAAAAAAAAATTCGGGCGGTTTGAAACTTACCCACGAAGTTTGAGATGTTTCAAAATAGACCCTATAACTTTTTCTCACTTTTCTCTCTAATTACACTTTCTCTAGAACCGCACTATATATATATATATATATATATAAATTCGATTTTGGGTTCGGTTTTCGGTTTAGATAGCCAAAATCATATCCAAACTGAAAACCGGATTTTTAGTTCGGTTCGGTTTTGACAAATTCGGTTCGGTTATAAGTTCGGTTCAGTTTTTTTCAGTTCTGTTTGGTTTCGGTTTTCGATTTAATCGGTTATTACCCAGACAATGCACCAACTAGTTAGCGTTTCTATTTAAACGGCTCTGTTAAGAAAAGAAGCCATTTTATATCGATGAAAAAAGAATTTGTATAGCAGGTGCATCTAAAGCAACAATACACTAAGGCATTTTTAAGAAACTTTTACTCTGTTAGAAAATTTTAAGTTAAAGAAACCAAAGAGATGAGTTAGTGATGGTTGGCGCAAGTATTTGTTTCTAGAATCATATGTCAAGAGATATCAAGCAAGTATCCCAACATGAAATTGCAAGAGTTTCATTGTGGACAATTGCTGCATTGTATATAACTCTATCAAAATTATCAAGTATTTCAATAGCATGAAACCAAGGCTTCATATTATTTTCGATTGTTGGGTTCAGTAAATACCCAAACCCCTTAATCTAGGATTTGAATAGAAAATATCCCAAGTGTTTAGACCTTTTAACAACAACAGTCCTTGGCGTATAGTCTCTCGATGAGCCATCTTGAGATATTCGGTACAAGGCAACAAGGAAGTCTCCTCCACTCAAAGGCGGAACTTAAAGTGTGAAGGAGGTCAAGAAGAAGATGTGGATTCGGTGGTGATGACAATAACTCTTTGAATCCCTAAGACTCTCTCCAACTACTTATCTTGAAGACAAACTAAAGTAGAAGGCGAAGGATATGAAGGCGAAGAATGAGCGGGATAAGGCGGGATAAGTTTGAATCGGATAAAGCGAAGTCCTTATCAACCAAAGTCAACTTTCCCTGAATAGCAAACGATCGGGCTCAGTGTCATCACCGACCTTTAGAAAGCGATCATCTCTTACCTAAAATAGTCTTTATGTGAGACAAAATACATCGATATTTTGTCTTACGTAAGATGTCGGTTGTCACAGGAAAAGTTAAAACTCATAATTGTATAAATAGCATAAGAGATGGAGTGAAAGATTAAGTTTGTGGTGTAAAACACACATACACGTTAGAAGCCATCATCTCCTCCAAATACAACTTAATCCACGAGATAGCTCGGTGGGTACTTGTAGTTGTGCTCGGACTTAGCCCGAGCTTCGAGAGGAGTCACCAAACTTTGTCATTTCAATCTCATGTACTATTCCGCAAGTACTTGGTTAATGTATTCTTGTTTGAATTATTTCTAATAAAGAATATTATGTTGAAAATTAATCAGTGTGTTTTACTTATATCTTTTCAGTCATAGATTCACTATTAACTTGTTTTATATACTTAAACCGTTTTTAAGATAGTGAATAGGGAACAACAAGTGGTATTAGAGTCGGTGATTATAAAACCTTTTTGCCGCTCTAAAAGCGTTTTAAATCGGGATCCTATGGTTGAAATTGATGTACCCCAACTAGTCGATAAAAGGGTGGAGCTTATTTAGTCGTTGCCCCTAGACTTGAAGTTGGTAAATTCAACAAATGGAAAAAGCGTATGCTTTGCTATTTGTTTAGGATGGAACCTTATTATATCAAGTGTATAAATGAGGTCCATTTATCCCAAAGCTGCTGAAGGTTTACCTAAACACAAGCTCGATGACTCGAGGATGAGAGAAGAGTGGTCAACAGGGACCAAAGACTCAAAAGTATCATCATACCATGTCTTCGATGATATTATGGAGTCGATTATAAGTCGTAGTCTGACTAAACAAACTGGGATGACCTAGTTCATAGCCATGAAGGCCCATCGATACTAAGAAAAAGCAGGATAATGGACACGAAACTTGAGTATAACACCTTGTGGCTAAGGACTGAAACTCGTCTCAAACTTACACCGGTACAAAACTCTTTTAAATGAACTGTCAAATAATGGTGTTAAGTTGTCCAAACATGAAATCAATGTTGGTTTGTCAATAGTCTCCACGAGAAGTGGTTGAATTTCTCTCGGGGACTTAGGAATGCTAATCATATCCAGAATCTTGAACTTCCTGAAATTTATGGGAAATTTGTCTATGAGGAAAACCTCATCAATAGACGATACCCTGACTTAAAGAAGTCTCAGGAAGTCAAGAAGTCCATGACCACCACTTCAACACCTATATCAACTGCTTTCTTTTCCAACAATGTGGTTCAAGATTTTCAAGAAAATTCAGATGATGAGCCTGATTAGAGATCAAGTGAGGAGTACCTAAATGACCTGAACGTTGAATTTCAGGAAAGGGCACTCCTTGCTAACTCTCGGAGGTTTATAAAAAGAAACAAAGGTTTTTCAAATGCTAAAGCAAATGAGGACATTGAATGCTTTAAGTGTCACAAAAGATGTCATTTTGCAAAAGACATTTTCAAAAACAATTTCGAACCCTCTTATAAACCATCGTGGTCAAATCGGTCCTCGGGTTTTAGTAAATTTCACCAAAAATCTATCGGTCTCATCAAAACTTTCAAAACAATCGACCAAAACAAAACCATTGATTTTGAAGCTAAGTATAGAAAAGTCAAAGCCAAGCTTGCATTGCTTGAGGCGATCCCTTTGAAACAACAAAAGTGTTCAATCATGCGGGGTAAAAACAAATGCCTTGTTCTTTGAAACCTTTGGACCTGGATGAAGAGCCGTCTCATCTCGATGATGAAATGGTGCATGTCGATGCACCGATGGCCCTCTCAGAAGAGGACAAGCTAGCTGTTGGGAAAAATCATGCCAGGAATGGAGAGTGGGTCAACATCACAATGAAGAAGGTAAATATTTTACTTTCTATGAATGATGACTCTGATTGGCAGTCCTATATGAACTATATCAATGTTGACCTTAAGTTTGTTGAAGAGCAACGATTAAATCTTTTTTCAAAATATAACAAGCTAAGTTTTGAACTAAATAAGTGTAGGGATGAACTGCTTCTTTTAAAACAAAACAAGCTTGAGGCTATCACTTTGCAAATTCAAAACACCGAATTAGTTAAAAGAAATCGGGCTCTTCAAGATGAACTTAAGAAAGAAAAAGATATCATTGCTAGTTGGATTGCTAAGAATCCTAGAGTCTTTGATCTTGTGGGAGCCCCAGTAGCAAAAGAGAGTCATTGGTGAAGATCATCTCGACTCTCACACCAAAGACCGATCTCACAAACTATTTGTGTGCGGTGGCATGATTACCAATGTGTTGACTATTCCCAAGCCCGGTGATTGGATTGAGCGGGTTAATCACGATAGTAAGCTTAAATTTCGATTCGGAAGAATTCTAGAGCTCGAAAGTCAAGCTCGAAGAGCATGCTTGGACTCACTAATGTGCATGAGTCTTGAACACATCTCGAGTGCAGCGAATCCCAAGCACCGCCCACCCCGGAACTTCTTCTGGTCTTTGCTCCTAGCTCGAGCTTACTCCATTAAATTCAATCCACACTCTCCAAAAGAAAGGTCCGGACTTGGTAGAACCATCCTTAAAGACCAACAAAACCAGTTCAACAAGAACCTACACCCACCGAGACTTCCACATCCTCTCGTCCCCATCGAAGTCGACCAAATTCAAGAAATGATCGAACTTGTGAGGAAGCTAAGCGATAAAATGGAATCCATTGAAAGAGTTCCGAATCAATCAAGGAAACAAAGTCGACACCTCTAGTTCCTCAAAGTCAAAAGCCACCTCAAAACCAAGCGAGTGTGATCTATGCCACTATACCGGTCCATACCATCGACAATGTTATAGAATCCTTTTTGTATGATCGCAAAAAGGATGATCACGAACTTCGATCACTTACAATATGTAAGTTCACTCGAGAAAGTAAACTATACCAAAGTTGGTCATCGGATGCTTTAATGATCATCATCCGACGATCGTCTCATGAACACAAGTCGTGAGATTTGGAAATCCGACTCATGAGGCGTCCCGGCATAACAAATGTCATCCAAGCAACCCAAAATCACCGAGTCATCCTCGGTCTCCAAATGCAAAATCGTGGTAGCACAATGCACTCAACCACCGACCATGAGTCAATTGCCAAATTCAAATGCACCTTTAAGCCCAAGCCCACTAGTATGTGGGTCGAGAAGAGAAACTAATCCATTTTACTATTTGTGCAGAGATACGCCGTGAGCCTACTTGGCATCTAGATAGTGGATGCTCAAGAAGCATGACCGCGTTAAGGAATATCTGCACAAGTATGTAAAGGAACCAGACCCAAGGTAGTATTTGGTGATAACTCATCATGTCCCATCAAGGTTATGATTCGAAGAAGCGCAATGGAATAGTTTTCTCTAGGATAGCTTATGTAAATGGTCTCAAATACAATCTCATCGTTGTCACCAACTATGTGATGCTAAATTCATTGTGCAATTCAATGACAAACAAGGCACCATTTTCAATGCCAACAAAGAAGTTGTTTTGATAGCTCTAAGAGATGATGTTTATGTCTTAGACATGTCAACTCTCTCTCAAGATGGAACTTGTCTCTTTGCCAAAGCCATTTGAAACAATCAGCGGTTGTGGCACAAGAGACTCTCACACTTAAACTTCAAAACATCAACAACTTGGCAAAACAAAACAAGGTCCTTGGCTTACCATCACTTGGTTTTGCAAAAGATAAACCATGCTCGACTGTGAAAAGGCAAACATCAAAGAGCATCTTTCAAAACAAAAAAAATCTCAATCAAAAGCGCCTTCACTTCATCGCATATGGATCTCTTTGGACCGATCGGTCCTTGATCAATCCGGCATAGAAGTATACACTTGTCATTGTTGATGAGTTTTCAAGATACACTTGGGTATACTTTCTTTCCAAAAGAGTCGAGGCGACTTACACAATAATGTCATTCATCGAGGAACATTGAAAACTAGAATGGCGTTCTTGTTAAACAAATCGAATCGACAATGGTGCGAGTTCGAAATGAAGAGCTTGAGATTTTCGTGATGAAAAGGAATCTCCCAAAAATTTCATCTCCTTACACCCCGAACAAAATGGGGTGGTGAAAGGAAAACAGAACTCTCATTGAGGCTGCAAGAACCATGTTAAATGGCTCACCTCTCAAAGCATTTACGGATGAGGCGGTTAAAGCAACTGTTACACTCAAAACAGGTCAATCATTGTCAAAAGACATAACAAAACCCCATATGAGATATTCAAAGGTAGGCTTCCCGATATCGGCTACTTTCATGTGTTTGGATGTCTGTGTTTATCCATAACCACAAGGATCATCTAGGTAAGTTTGATGCTAAAGTCGATGATGGATACTTTCTAGGTTACTCAACGATCTCCAAAGCCTTGAGGTATTTAACACAAGGAGACAACAAGTTGAGGAAACCTTTCATGTCACCTTTGATGAGAGTTCGAAAGCATCGGGTTCACCAACACCTCGGTGGAGGAAATAGGAATTGATAACTCATCAAGATATCCTCACGATGAGTATAACACTGAATTCAATTCCTCATACCAAGGCGATGTCGACATCTCATATTATGTCTTGCCTCACAACCCGTGACAACCAACTATCGGTGAATTCATTGATAATCAATGGGTCCTATTTGGGATAGGTAACATCGAACCAAATGTTCGGGAACACGTGATTCATGAACCCTAACACGAACAAGACATCTCAATAGATGTTCTAAATGATTCATGGCTCATGCACCTAAACTCACCCCGAGTCTCCGGTGACCTCTTCTAGCTCGATCCTAGACCACAAAGTAAGTGGACAAAATATCGGGACATTGAGCTAGTAAACATCATTGGTGAACCCAGCGAGGGCATGCTCACTAGAAGCATGGTTGCTAAGTTAAGCTGCAGCTTCAGCCAATGAATGTTTATATCTCGATTACCTATCGATATAGAACCTAAAAGTGTCAATGAGGCTCTAAAACACCCAAGCCGGGTTCGAGCCATGCAAGAAGAACTTCAACAGTTTGATAAAAACAAGGTCATGACCTTGATCAAATGTCCTCGGGATGTCATTGTCATAGGAATGAAGTGGGTTTCGAAACAAAGCCCGATGAAAATGGGCATCATTAAAACAAAGCCGGACTTGTAGCCAAAGGTTACGGTCAATAAGAAGGCATTGACTATGATGAGGCAGAATGGAAGCCATCGAATCTTCCTTGCATATGCTACCTACATGAACTTTAAAGTTTACCAAATGGATGTAAAAGTGCATTCCTAAATGGTCAACTCAAGGAAGATGTGTATGTTTAGCAACCTCACGGCTTTGAGAGTAGTGAATTTCGACTATGTGCTCAAGCTTTATAAAGCCCTTTATGGACTAAAGCAAGTTCCCGGGCATGGTATGTGATCTGTGCTAAACCGTCAAGTCTAATCACACAAACGCCACTTGTGAATGGCGATAGTAGGACTTAAAACAATTTCGAGACACAAATGCAATGAAGATCGAGAGAATACAATGGATTCCGGTCGTTATGTCCCACGGAGACTCAATGGTGTGCAAACACCGATTCGAGACGATAGAATGATCACTAATGATAGCGATCGAAAGGATTTGGATAGGATAATTACACTAAAGAAAAAGGTAATAAATAATAGCGACTTAAATACAAATTAAGAAAATTAAAAGATAAAAGATATTAAATAAGCGCTATCACTATATTTAAAGTGATGAACGTTTACAACCTAAAACGTAAAACTTCGTTTAAAATAAAAATGCGTAGCGTACAAAATAAAAAGTGAAATCTAAGAAATAAAAATCCTAAAAATATGAAAATACATTTTACAATCCTAATGATAAAGAAAATATTTAGAAAAGAAAACTATTTTTATAACTATTAAATTAATTATTATTAATTAAAAACTATTTTAACTATTAAATAATTACCTAAAATGCAAGAAATTAGGAAATAAAGCTAGAAAAATAAAATTATGAAATGGAAAAGTCTAAAATATCAAACTAGAATTTTCAAAACTATTTTTGTATTTTTATGATTATTTTTCTATTTTCTAGGAATTTTAAACTATTAAAAACTAATTAAATTACTAAAAATTACAAAATAAACTATGAAAAATAAGGAAAATTACTTTTTTTACTTTTTATATTTATCTAAACTTAATAAAATTGAAAAATTATTTTTTTGAAGCTTTTTCTAATTTTTTTTATTAAATACTATTTAAAAAGGCTTAAAAACTAATTTAAATTAAGAAAAATAGCAAAACACCTTAAAAAAATCTGAAAATTTCAGGAAAAGTCTAAAACATTATTAGGAAGCTAGGAAAATTGGAAAAACAGGAGCTTATGTGGAGGATTATGCAAGCGATTGGAAATGCTTATTGAAATAAGCACTTGATTAAACAAAAGGAATCCAAAGGCTACCAAACTGAAAGAGAAGCTCTAATAAGCTAAAATAACACAAATGGAACAAGTTTCAACAAGCCACAGACCTCGATTGCAAGCTAAGACAGTTTGGCTTATTGAGAGTTTAAGCTAAAAGCAGTTGTGAGGGGTACTTTAGGCAGAGAAATAAGCACTAGAATAAGCAGGAAACTGGAAACTAAATACTAGAACTTAAAGAGAACCTGGCAAGGAGCTTGTAAACAAAAACTTAGCTCCAGACAAGCTCCCAAGAGCTTTCTGTGAGCTCTGCACAACCTGTGTAAACCCTGTGCAGACCTGATGCCCTGCACAGGGGACTTGGTACCATTTTAACAAGCTGATCAAGAGCTTAAACAAAATTCATAAAATTGTGCTAAAATGGACATAAGAGACTAGACCAGGAGCACTTTCTAAAACCACAAGTTACAGTGAAAATGACTCAGAATTGAGCTCAAGAAAAATCTCTCTTGTTGGCCAAAAACTAAGAATTTCAACATTTGACTTTTATCAAAGCGAAATTGACTAAAGCGAGTTTTGATCTGGATTTATGAACTAAGAATGATGTTTTAAGATAAATTAGACATAATGCAAACTAGTTCTAAGTATTTTGAATACAAAACAAGACTTGGATATGCAAAGAAACCAACAGTTAACTGTTAATGATCAAGGACATGGATTTTGACTTTGAAGGTTTGTAGACACGGTAATTGACTCAAATGAGTCTCAGTGACTTAACAAACATGAAACAACAAAAGATACCCACCGATGAGGCCTCTAATCTGGAAGGTGCGACAATTCCAAACACCTTGATGTAAGCGATATGCAAATTTTAACTATGCTAACTAGTAATCCAGCTTAAACCAATGACTAAACTGAGCTTAATCATGTCTAATATAACTAAATAAACATATTAAAAGCAATAGTGACCACAGATACATGTGCAAGCTAAAACTGCAATATAGGCTTGAAATTGTATGAGACTGATAAACTTACTTACATGTGTCCAGATTATGCAGGCCCAAAACCAAACACAAAACCAAACTAACCTAATCTAATGCAACCCAAATTCACCTCTGCAACAACCATAATCATCACCATTCCTTTCTAGGCCCGGTTTGACTTTTGTTGACCAAAGAATGAAACTTGTTTGAAGCCGACTTTTAAGCTTACAAAAAGTAAACAACTTATCTAAACCATTTTGAACTTAAAACAAATACTAAAAACTTGGATAAGAGAGTTTAGAAGCGAAATTTTAACGAAGAAGCAGAAATTGGAAATTATATAAGAACTTGGATTGATTCTTAAAACACAATACAATGATTTTTTAACTTAAATATGATACATAGAACCGAAAATTACAACATTTGTAGTTTAAACTAAGACATAAATAAAAGCGACATAAGGAGAATTTTATAAAACTAACTAACCCCCACCAAGCCTTCCTCTGCTCTTTTTATACTTCCAAACTGCTTCTCCACTTGACTTTAGCATTTCCCACCTTTATTTCAGACCCTTGGATGCTTTGAGCCAATTTTGGCCGTTTGATCATTTTGGCGCCAAAGTTGGTTTTTGACAGGTGGAGGACTTGAGTGTTAAGGAGTATGAAGCATTTAATGGCTTTTGTTTTGTGTTGAGGTGGAGGAGACAAGGGTGTGAGATGTTGAGGAGGGAATGGGAGGTTGAGGAATTTCGAGTGACGGTGGTGAAGGAAGAAAATGGGCAGTGGTTTTTTGTTTGACCGGTGTTGATTGGATATTAGACTTAGGGGGTCAAAGGTTATTGGTCGGGGTCCAAAAGAATGGCGAGGGGTCATATGGGTTTAAGACAAGGGCCAAAATGGTTTAAAGGTTATAGGGCCTTTATGTAAATTCGAAACTTCAAGGACCTAGGCGCCAATTCGAAAAGTTTCTCAAGGACTAAAGCCGACAATCTCAAAAAGTACAAGGACTAGATTTGCCATATTCCAAATTTCAGGGACCATTTATGTCATTTTTCAAACTTGAGGGACCAAAGTTGTAATTTTGCAAATTTTATATTTCAAGGGTTTGTTTTGACAACTTTTGAATCCCATGGACCTTAAATGACATTTTCCTTTATTTTGATATACGAGGATTGTTTTGACAATTTTGAAACTTGGGGACTAAAGCGCCAATTTTGCAAATTTGATCGTTTTCATCTAATTTTGATCTTTTGCATTTAAAACACATAAAACAACGATTTGTGATATTTTTATCATTTTGATGCGTTTCGAGTGTTTTCGGATGATTTTGCGGTTTATATTGAACAAAATGATGAGTATTTGACACTCATCAATCCCTACACTAAGATATTGCTAGTCCCTAGCAATGATTTGAAAAACATAATGGATTTAAACTCTTTACCAAAAGCCATTACTACGGAGTAGCCAAATGTTTCGAGTTCAAGTAAGAACCTTGGTACATCGATAACCAAATGATTTTGAGCAAATCATAAGTCGTAAGCGGTTTGATTTTGTCTTTACCGAAGCCGTACCTTTCGGACTAGCCAACTCTTAGATAAATTATCGAATTATCTTTGGTGGTGATTACCAATTATGGTTTTTCCACGCCTTTACCACAAGCCATAATCTTGCGGGCTAGCCAACTCTTCACTCTTTAGGATATGGTGGTGAATACCATACAATTTGGGCAAATTGCAAGCCATATAAGCGGATTTGAGAAATCTTTACCAAGAGCCGTTTGCTCTGGATTAGCTAATCCTTTTGTCTTCTGAGACATGGCGGATGATAATCGAATGAGTAAGTGTAGAACACTTACTCCAAAAAAAAAAAAATTGGCCAAAAGCGGGAATTGGGTAGATAATATATGAAATTCGTGAGAATTCCCCCACACTTAGAAATGAATATTGCCTCAATATTCAAAGTACAGCGGTTATGCGAAACAGGAAGAACGTAAAAGGGAAATACTACGGCCATTATTTAGAAAGATTTTTTTTTTTTTTTTTTTTTTTTATATATATATAACATGTGGGCATCACCCCACACTTAGGTGGTAGAAAGGGGTAAGAAGTCGAATATGGGTGAAAACCCATATGGTGTGTCTCTTGTTTTTGATTTCAGTCGCTAGCTTGACTCGACCCGCATTAATTGGTTCATGGGAAGCAAGTGGAAGATACAATCTCCATCGGACTTTCATTCAAGATGTTTGGATAAACATTGAAGCACGTGAAAGTTCCACACCGATGAGATAAAGAGAGAACCGCTCAAAATGATAATTGAAAATCTGGGATCAAAATAGTATCCTCATTCCGAAGGAGTGAAGAGAGAGGAAGTCACATCATATGTGAGGAATGGAAGAAAGATGTTTATAACAATTAGGATCCATTCTTCATCCTCAAATGTGACATATCTCGGAGGAAGGGTGAAGGTAGTATCATCAATAAGCAAACTCTTATGATAGAGAACACCTTCCTCCGAGCCAATATCATCCTCAAGATCAAAATAGAAATGATCATATTAGGAGGAGATATGTCATGAGAGAGTTCAGGAGAACTCTTCATGAAGAGAATCATTGGAAAAAGCCTCAAGCTCGGGCTTGTCCAATGTAGAGTCACTATCCACAGCAGGGATAGGAGATGAAGCGACTTAGCACGCAGAATGATTCGATCTTAGAAGCGAGGAGATTTATATTGAACAATTGTTCACGAAGTATCTCGTCCTCAATTTCGGATCATCGAATTTCTCACTTCTTCTAAGCTAACTAGCTGGAAGGTAGCTCCTCGACATAATCGATGTCTCCATAGGATAAAGAATCGTCAAGCAGTACAATCGTTATCGAATCGGAGAACATTTCGACATGATCATATGGAATGTCAAGAGGAGGAAGAATTATCATCAAGAGGCTCATCACACATATTACGGAGATAACCTCGGACTCACTTGGGGTTGGAACAAGGCTCTCGACACTAGGCGGTTCCATTTCGGAATAGTGCTAGAGGCTCATCCCCATTATGAGAGAGTCTTTGGAAGCAATAAAGGTAAGATAGGTGTGATAGCAATAGGCGAGGAGTTGAGAAATAAGATCATTCAATTGAGTAACACTCTCCTCGTCGTTCTCATAGTATTCCCTCATTTGAATACTATCCTCTTCATCATCGTCATCATATCAGTTCTTATGCTCATCTCTGAAGCTTACACACCATTCTTTTCATTTGTAGTTTCTTTCGAATGCGTATTTATTCGAACTTTGAGGAAGATTACACTCCTCGTAATCATTGAGATCTTGTAAAGGCTCGGAAGTCGATGGTGATGGAATCTTGTGGGGTTGGAAATTGTCAAACCGGGAGGTGGAATTTTGAAAATGTTGATTCATCGGTTGACATTCAAAAGTCGTATGAGGACCTCGCAATTCTCACAACAGAGATAGTTGGGAAAATAACTTTCACCAAAGTTACGATTGTAACACGGTTCGGCTCATAGACAAGCGGAACCCGTGGTGAACAATCAAAACCGTAATGAGAATCATTCCACAATACTCGCATGAGTAGGATTCGTATTAGGGCTGTGGAGGTAGGTAGGAAAAATCGGGTGTATCATTTGAAATGGGATCGGGATTACCGTCAAACTTGTCTTGAAACCCACATTGGTACATCACGACAATTTCCACCGTTAAATGGACCTCCACACAGGAACATGTCAAATACCATGACATAGAGAATTAAGCGGATAAGAGGATAAGAGATGAAGAATTAAGCGGATTAGAGGATAAGGATGGAGAATTAAACAGGTTTGAGGATGAGAAATGTAGAATTAAGCAGTTGGAGGATAAAGGATGGATATTTTTGGATTTTTGAAAATATCTTTGCAAAAACAAAGAATGAAAATATTTTTGGTGTTGCTAACACTTGAGGAAAAGTGTTAAAGAACTTTTGATTTTCCGATAACTTTACAAAAAACTTTTACAAAAGATGGGGTATATGCAACAATGGATCTGAAAATGGCTAAACACACGCTAAAGCCTCCCCGGCAGCGGCGCCAAAATTTTGATCTGTGCTAAACCGTCAAGTCTAATCACACAAACCTGCCACTTGTGAATGGCAGACCGTAGCAGACTTAAAACAGCTCAGACACAAATGCAATGAAGATCAGAGAATACAATGGATTCCCGGGTCGTTATGTCCCACGGAGACTCAATGGTGTGCAAACACTGATTCAGACGATAGAATGATCACTAATGATAGCGATCAGAAAGGATTTGGATAGGATAATTACACTAAAGAAAAAGGTAATAAATAATAGCGACTTAAATACAAATTAAGAAAATTAAAAAGATAAAAGATATTAAATAAACGCTATCACTATATTTAAAGTGATGAACGTTTACAACCTAAAACGTAAAACTTACGTTTAAAATAAAATTACGTAGCGTACAAAATAAAAAGTGAAATCTAAGAAATAAAATCCTAAAAATATGAAAATACATTTTACAATCCTAATGATAAAAGAAAATATTTAGAAAAAGAAAACTATTTTTATAACTATTAAATTAATTATTATTAATTAAAAACTATTTTAACTATTAAATAATTACCTAAAATGCAAGAAATTAGGAAATAAAGCTAGAAAAATAAAATTATGAAATGGAAAAGTCTAAAATATCAAACTAGAATTTTCAAAACTATTTTTGTATTTTATGATTATTTTCTATTTTCTAGGAATTTTAAACTATTAAAAACTAATTAAATTACTAAAATTACAAAATAAACTATGAAAATAAGGAAAATTACTTTTTTACTTTTTATATTTATCTAAACTTAAAAAAATTGAAAATTATTTTTTGAAGCTTTTCTAATTTTTTATTAAATACTATTTAAAAGGCTTAAAACTAATTTAAATTAAGAAAAATAGCAAAACACCTTAGAAAAATCTGAAAATTTCAGGAAAAGTCTAAAACATTATTAGGAAGCTAGGAAAATTGGAAAAACAGGAGCTTATGTGGAGGATTATGCAACTGAATTGGAAATGCTTATTGAAATAAGCACTTGATTAAACAAAAGGAATCCAAGGCTACCAAACTGAAAGAGAAGCTCTAATAAGCTAAAATAACACAAATGGAACAAGTTTCAACAAGCCACGACCTCGATTGCAAGCTAAGACAGATTTGGCTTATTGAGTTTAAGCTAAAAGCAGTTGTGAGGGGGTACTGAGCGGAGAAATAAGCACTAGAATAAGCGAAGGCGGAAACTAAATACTAGAACTTAAAGAGGACTCGGCAAGGAGCTTGTAAACCAAAACTTAGCTCGGACAAGCTCCCAAGAGCTTTCGTGAGCTCTGCACAAATGTAAACCCAATGGCAGACACGATGCCCCGCAGGGGACTTGGTACCATTTTAACAAGGCGATCAAGAGCTTAAACAAAATTCATAAATTGTGCTAAAATGGACATAAGAGACTAGACCAGAGCACTTTCTAAAACCACAAGTTCTGATGAAAATGACTCAGAATTGAGCTCAAGAAAAATCTCTCTTGTTGGCCAAAAACTAAGAATTTCAACATTTGACTTTTTATCAAAACTGAGAAATTGACTAAACTGAGTTTTGATCTGGATTTATGAACTAAGAATGATGTTTTAAGATAAATTAGACATAATGCAAACTAGTTCTAAGTATTTTGAATACAAAACAAGACTTGGATATGCAAAGAAACCAACAGTTAACCTGTTAATGATCAAGGACATGGATTTTGACTTTGAAGGTTTGTAGACACAGGTAATTGACTCAAATGAGTCTCAAGTGACTTAACAAACATGAAACAACAAAAGATACCCACTGATGAGGCCTCTAATACAGAAGGTGCAAAGAATTCCAAACACCCTCGATGTGGCGATATGCAAATTTTAACTATGCTAACTAGTAATCCAGCAAACCAATGACTAAACCGAGCTTAATCATGTCTAATATAACTAAATAAACATATTAAAAGCAATAGTGACCACAGATACATGTGCAAGCTAAAAGCGCAATATAGGCTTGAAATTGTATGAGGCCGATAAACTTACTTACATGTGTCCAGTTATGCGGGCCCAAACCAAACACAAAACCAAACTAACCTAATCTAATGCAACCCAAATTCACCTCTGCAACAACCATAATCATCACCATTCCCTTTCTAGGCCCAGTTTGACTTTTGTTGACCAGCAATGAAACTTGTTTGAAACTGACTTTTAAGCTTACAAAAAGCTGTAAACAACTTATCTAAACCATTTTGAACTTAAAAACAAATACTAAAAACTTGGATAAGAGAGTTTAGAAACTGAAATTTTTAACAGTAAACAGGGAAATTGGAAATTATATAAGAACTTGGATTGATTCTTAAAAACACAATACAATGATTTTTTAACTTAAATATGATACATAGGCGAAAATTACAACATTTGTAGTTTAAACTAAGACATAAATAAAAACGACATAAGGAGAATTTTATAAAACTAACTAACTCCACCAAGCCTTCCTCTGCTCTTTTTATACTTCAAACCTTCTCCACTGACTTTAGCATTTCCACCTTTATTTCGACCACTTGGATGCTTTGAGCCAATTTTGGCCGTTTGATCATTTTGGCGCCAAAGTTGGTTTTGGCAGTGGAGGACTTGAGTGTTAAGGAGTATGAAGCATTTAATGGCTTTTGTTTTGTGTTGAGGTGGAGGAGACAAGGTGTGAGATGTTGAGGAGGGGAATGGGAGGTTGAGGAATTTCGAGTGACGGTGGTGAAGGAAGAAAATGGGCGCCAAGTGGGTTTTTGTTTGACCAGTGTTGATTGGATATTAGACTTGGCAGGGGGGTCAAAAGGTTATTGGCTGGGGTTCAAAAAGAATGGCAGGGGGTCATATGGGTTTAAGACAAGGGCCAAAATGGTTTAAAGGTTATAGGGGCCTTTATGTAAATTCTGAAAACTTCAAGGACCTAGGCTGCCAATTCTGAAAAGTTTCTCCAAGGACTAAAACTGACAATCTCAAAAAGTACAAGGACTAGATTTGCCATATTCCAAATTTCCAGGGACCATTTATGTCATTTTTCAAACTTGAGGGACCAAAGTTGTAATTTTGCAAATTTTATATTTCAAGGGTTTGTTTTGACAACTTTTGAATCCCATGGACCTTAAATGACATTTTCCTTTATTTTGATATACCGAGGATTGTTTTTGACAATTTTGAAACTTGGGGACTAAAGCGCCAATTTTGCAAATTTGATCGTTTTCATCGATTTTGATCTTTTGCATTTAAAACACATAAAACAACGATTTGTGATATTTTTATCATTTTGATACGTTTTCGAGTGTTTTGGATGATTTTGCGGTTTATATTGAACAAAAATGATGAGTATTTAGACACTCATCGATGAAACTCTCTCGGCCTTCTTGATTCAAAACAAGTTTGTCGAGAGAAAGATAGACAACACATTGTTTATTTATAGGACAAAACAAGATGTGATACCTCGGGGTCTGTCAATTTCTTGGAGGAAAACTGGTTTGTTGGAGTGCTAAAAGCAACAATCGGTGGCTATGTCTTGACTAAAGGCGAGTATTTGGCTGCAGCAGATCTTTGTGCCAATGTTTTATGGATGAAAAGTCAACTCAATGACTATGACATCCATTACAAAATGGTACCCATCTTCTGTGACAACACCAGTGCCATTGCAATCTCCAACAACCCTGTCCTCCATCAAAGAACCAAACACATTGATATCAGATATCACTTCATCAGGGACCACATAATGAAAGGAGACATAGAGCTTCATTTCATCCCTACTGAATATCAACTTGCTGATATCTTCACCAAACCCTTGGATGAACCTACCTTCAGAGACTGAAAGCTGAATTAGGAATGCTTGACATTGAAAGTCAGCTATCTGAAAATCAATCTCAGTAAGTTTTCTCTGAAATAGTTCCTCCTCCCTGAACGAAATCCATAAACAATCCTCTCACTGAATGTGTAAGACTCATTCAGGGACCCTGACTCTAGATATTGAGCATTGAATGAGTAACTAAATGCATCAAGTATTAGTTACTTAAATATCCTAGGTTGGAAATCACACCAATTAAATATAGGAATATATGTCTTTGTATCTTCTTGTCGGGGTCCTCATACACCTCATCCCACTTGGCATTAAATGCCTCCTCACATAAAATATCCTATGGATATTTATTACCGCAAAGTGCACTTTTCTTTGTATAATGCAATTGTTTCCTTGAAAACGGATTTTCTTTGCGGGTAATGGAGTGGTGGCATTAAATGTGGAAATTCAAAATGTTTTCAAAAACCGACTTTACAAATCCACATTTGTGCACAAACTACCCCTCTCATCACTCTATAAATACCCCTCACAAAATCCTTAAAACATACACAAAGTATTTCTGCTAACAAAACTCTGTCAAAATCTCTTTCAAACCCAGAAATCTTTGTGTTCTTCAAATCTTTCTCTGAAAAACCTTCTCTGTAAACCTTTGCAAAAGTTTTTCATCACAACTTGAGAGATTCAAAACCCTTTGATTGTTCTTGTCAAGATATTTTTCTCAAAACCCTAAAATTTTTAATGGAAATGGCAAGAACACAATCTCTCCGGTTGCATCACGATGGTGGCGATCTCGAACGTTGAATTTAAAACCAATAATGTCATAGGAAATTTTGAATAGCCACAAAATTTCCCACCTATAAGGACATAATGAAATTTTCGTTCACCGCCCATCGAAACGGCCTTTGTTCAGTGTCCCTCTATACTGTACCAAAATCTCCTCAGGGAGTTTTGGGCTACAACCACGGCCTATGAACCGTCACCCTCAACTAATGAGACTAGACCTAAGACCACTCAGGGAGTATCTCATTAAGTTCAGTCTGTTTGATGGGAAAAGATCAGTCACCTTGGATTACAAAACTTTTTGCACCTCAACAGGGTTAGACTACAATAAGGGAGTTTATGTCGCCCATCCTGAACCCTCCACAGTGAAGGATGGGTTAAAACAAATCATTTTGGATCCAAAATTTTTGGACAAGACCCCAGTCACCAAGAATTCATTTCCCACGGCTTGGAAGATCCTGTTCACATTTGTGATTCAGGTTCTCGGTGGGAACCACTCATCAACTGAACAAGTTAACTCTATTAAGTTGATGATTGCTTACTGTTTGATGAATGGGGTCAATGTTGACATTGGGGAGATCATTTACAGTGATCTCGTAACCAAGCTACTGAGCAAACCTAGGACAAAATACATTTCGTATCCTAGGTTTGTCTCATGTGCTTTGCAAGAGTTACTGGGTTGCAATTACCCTCAGGAAGAAAATTTTGGTGCTATACCTGGTATCCTGAGTCAATCAGACTTTCAAAAGGACCCATCCCAAGTCACTGATATTGTATTGACGGCCCATATCATTCTTTGTAAACAATCAAAGGAATCGGTGTCTCAAACCCCGCTCCTAAAAGAGAAAGGGAAAGTCTCAGATCGGGACTAAGACCAAACCTGTAACCACCCGCACTTTTCTAGATATTTGTTTTTCGAAAGTTAAATGCCTTTTCATTTACAAATTTTCCGAGCTCATTTGATGTGAAACGAGTAAGTTATCTCATGAAACGTAAAATTAGACACAATGCATACCTAAGACAATTGTAACCGTTAAGACATTCAAATTGATCACCGTCTCTATTTGCGAGAAAGTGATCGAGTAAATACTCATTCTTATTGGAAAAATGATTTCGTGAACAATGGCGCAAGTTTGATAATTTTTCAAGTCCGTTTACTCCTCGAATGTCTCCCAAACCGATTATTTATTAAAGCTTAATGGAAATTACGAGTTTGGTCCTCGTAAAATTTACATTACCCTTCCTCCACTTGGATAATTGACAAGATTTACCTCTAAGGGTATAAATACCTCTAACCCTCTTCCTTCTCATTTTTACTCAAAAGTTTCTCACACAAGTTACTCTCTCTCACGCTCTAACCTGCATGGCGACACCATATTTCCGGCCACCATCGCCGCCGCCGGCCACCGCCATCGCCGGAAAACACAAACCTTATACCATTCGATAGATCGTCACATCGTGGTTCTTCTGACATACCACACGCGCGCTCAACCCTTATAACGCGCCCTAAATCTAGTTTTCTAGATTCAAAAATTAGGGTTTCGTTTTAGGGTTTGGATGTTTCAATAGGGGTAGAGTGATGGTCACGATTAGGGTTGTATGATGATTAATGGAGCGTTTGTAGCACACGTCAGCCGCCATCACAGCCGCCACGGCTGTGGCCACGCTTCTCCTTCGTCGCTTCCATCTTGTCATCTTTCTCTCTCTCGTCTCTTGTATTCTGGTCGTTTGGTAAGCCGAAAGCTTGATAACCCTTCCTTTTGATTTTCTCTTTTCGTGATAACAACCGGTTAGTAACCGGTTATGATTGATGTTTTCGTGGAAACATTTGTTTAAAAACAGTTTAACCATTTTTTCATATGATGTGAATGAATTAAAAAGCTTTGATAAACCGTGTTTTATATAAACTCGTGTGGTAAACCTTGTAAAAAAATAGTGTTGTTAATGGTTTGGGTCTCGGGTCGGGAGGAAAGACCCGCATGGTTATAGTCGTGTTTGGATCCGCTTATAAATTTTTCTAAACTGATTTTGGTTGTAAACATTCAAGCAGTGGCTTAGTGTTTGGTTTATTGTCTAAAGTGTTGATTTAACTTATTGATATGCGGCTTATATTGATAAAAAGCATGTCTCTGCACAGATACTTCATTTAGGCTTGCGTGAGAATTTGCAAACAAGTATGCGTTGGTGTTTGTGAGTGTGGATGTGTTGGTTTTTTTCTTGTTGTTTTCAGTCGAGACCCATAAGGGTTGTATGTTTTGCTTCGGCTCACTAGATAGATCACCTCGAGAATGTTGTGTATTGGTTATCTGTTAATAAAAGAAAGGTAGTGTAGTTTGCAATTCATAACCATGCGTTAGTTCTACTCCAAAGACTAGGTGCGTTTGGTTAGAAATCATTTGGGCCGAGGCCCAAGGTTTATATTAAAAATAAGGTGTGTTGGGTTAAACTAATTAAATGCATTAAGGTTGTCTAAATTTTATTTAACTTGTAATAATACGGTTTGGTTATTGAAATATCGGACTAACGAGTTTTACTATTTTTTACATTAATACCGTGGTACGTTTCGGATAATTGAAACTCGAAATTGGATTTGGTCTTCGATATTTTGGGATTAAGAATCGGATTTGGATACTTATTGTGATTGCAAATATGCGGATTAATATTATTGGACTTGGTCATTTATTAAATATTGGATGTGTATTAATTATTGGACATATTGAGTTTATTGGATCGATAACTATTGGACATGAATATTTATTGAACATTGGACAAATTGGACTTATTGTACTTGAAACAAATACAGTATGTTAGACTCACTATGAATTTAATATATTTGATTCATAGCGAACAATAAAGAAAATTGTCTAATAATCAATGAATACTGTATTGATTTTCTATTAAATTGTCGGAAATTTTATTTTGAAAATTCATTTTATTAATGCCACAACGACTTGGCAATGTTGTATGAAAGGAGCGTTATGCCAAAATTCATCTAACATGCTATACTTACACCTTTATTTTCAAATCTCTTTTATGATTATAAAGCCCGACAAGAATCTAAACAAGCGTTATTTTAAATAGTAAAACCTTTATCGTTTGAATTGTAAATTCAAACTTATCATTATTATAAAACATAATGGTTTCTACAAACTATTTGGGATTATGGGGTAAACACCGAAACTACGAATTGACTTATTTATTGAAGTAATTAGGTGTCTTTATTGTCTTGGAATCTTTCTGGTCATTCTCTTCTCGAGTTGAGTCTTGGTCAATTTTTATTGACTATTCCTCATAATATATTGGGATATATATTATGTCTTGATATGAGTTGTGTTTTCGCGTGAGTTGCATCTTTGGTGTGAGTTACCTTTTAGTATACTTTTGGCGTGAGTTGTATGTCGAGTCTTTGTCTTCTTACCACCACACGAAACGTTAAAACTAAACTTTTTGAGATATTGATAATGGATTTTTGAAATCTTTGATACGAGTATTCCACGAAAACTAAAACACGTTGTCTTTCGGATATTATATTATTTTACTCTTTGAGACGTATTTTGAGATAATACGTATACTATTAGGTCATGACGATATAGTACCTTTGTACTTGTACTCTTTGGATATCGACGTTCCTTCCTTCATGATTTGGTTGTGCTTGCTCTTTGATGCCAGTCTTGTTAGTTGTGATTCTTGCGTTGCTCGTATCAAGGTGAGTTCATAGCCCCACTTTTACTCTTTTAACTGTTTTATAAACTCCTTGGGGAGAATACATGCTACTACCGCTTTTATGATCACAATTGCTTGAAAACATTTCTTTGTACTTTTGATATTATGACTCGCCTAAGTGGTTTGCCAAAAGTCCCCTACATCATGAACCATTAATCACTTGAGTGAACGCAAATATCGTGGATAGTACTATGGAATTGACGACCCGACTCGGTTATCGGAAATAAACAGGCGACTATATTTGGTATCTCTATGTAATTGGCTATTACATCTCGTAGGGCAATTTTATTTACTTACACCAAGTAATTTAGGTGTATGCAGTTAGTTTGGTGTCATGAGCTTAGTGCAATAATATCAACTATCTATTATGGGCGTATAACAACGTAGCCCATGGCTTATCTTAAACTTGAAAATCTTGTGATCAACTGCTTATTTACTAAACCTATGAATTCACTCAACCATTGTGTTGACTTTTTAGCATGTATTTTCAGGATGAAAAGGCGATAGCTAACTCTGGAGGCGTTTGGGCATTGGCATGGCATGGTCATAGATGACTCTGATTTACTTATGGGGACCATATTTTATTAATGGGCCATTTTCCGAAATAAATCAACTTTGTAAACTCTATTCTTACTTCAATAAATGAAATCTTTTATGAAAAAGCTATTATTATTCACTTTGTGTTATGATCCAATTGAGTAGCATCCCAAAAACCTTTTCTTCCGCTGCAAACCATTTTTGGGGGTGTTACAAAACCCAAGTCTCAGGGCCTTGAGGCTTCTGGAGCACTGGCCAAAAGGCAAAGAAGACCTAAGACTGATCTGACACCCACTGGAGGCCAATCATCATCCACCCTGGTGACAACGAAGGACACTGACACTAGTACAAAAATGGGATTTGGTCACACATGGTCGAAATGGAACGGCTACACATTCGCATATTTGTCTGGCTGAAGGTATGAAAATTGACAACATTTACTAATTAGTCACACATGAAAATTTTGATTGTGTAACCATTAGAACTGTATTGCCACACAATTGAACATTGTGTGGCTAAAGGTATCTGGTGATTTGTTTCCTGATCATTTAGCCACATATGAATTTGAAACGAGTGACAAATACAAGTAACCTTGATGCGTTAGTCACATGAAGTAATTTTTTGTGTGTCTAAATCATAGAGTCAAGTTTTGTCACACATTATATAAGGGTGACTGATATGTTTTGCCAACTCTTTAGCCACATCTGAAATTGGAACGAGTGTGAAAAGTAAGGTTGAAGCATTAGTCAAGAAAAAAAAGGAACGAGTGACAAATCAAAGAAAAAAAAGGAGAATGACGTATGAAAACGAAAAAATCGCACAAAATATACGAAAACGTAATAAATGTTTCATAACGTTTTAATACGGAGGAAAACGTTAAAAAAAGCTTGAAAACGAGAGAAAATTGCCAAAACGTTCAAAAATGGATGAAATCGGTCGAACACGGTCGCAATCGGTCGTAGTCGGTCTAAAACGGTCTAAATCCGTTGAAATCTGTCGAAAATTGTCAAAATCGGTCGAAAACTAGCGAGATCGGTCAAAATCAATTGAATTGTCAAAAGGGGACGAAAACCGTTACAAACGGATGAAAACGTAAAAAAAAAATACAAAACGTATAAAAATGTTGCATAGTATTTGTCTTAGTTTACAAAACCCAATGCACATGACCCATGACCCATGTTAATTACCCATTGTCGACCACCAATCATGTATTGGTCGATAACATGACAGTATAGCCACTACAACCCAATGCACATGATCCATTACCCATGTTAATTAACCATTGTCAACAATCATGGATGTGTCGTAACATGACACTCTAAGCAACTATAACCCAATGCATATGACCCATATGATGTCAAATACCCATTAATTAATGTGACGTTGATAACCTAATGCACATGAACCATGACCCATGTGAATTAGCCATTATCACCGGTCATGCATGGTTGCACCGGCTTGGTAGGTGTATAGTTATAGTGTGAAGGTTATATGAATTGTATTTGATGTTATTAAAGGCGGTCATGCATGGGTTGCACCGGCTAGCGTGTGTATACCGTTTGTCGCTGACACTAAGAAGCAAGTATAAATACTAAGGTTGACCTCAAAGCTCGATAAGAATTAGCTCGAACGAACTCTAGTTGGCTCGAGCTCGGCTCGTTTAGCTCGAGCTTGGCTCGTAATATATCTATTTTAAGCTCGTTAATAAGCTTGTTATCGAACTTGTTAATAAGTTCACCTATAATACAAATGCATAATATTTGATATATGTTTAATATGTAAAATATCATAGTGTCATTTAGGCTCGTGAGCCTAATCAAATTTTGTATGTAAAACTCAGGGTCGAGCCCGATTGATAGATGAGCTGCAATTTAGGCTCGAACTCGCGCTTGTTTAAGCTCGGCTCATTCAAGCTTTTTACTGATATGATCATGAGCTTTTCACGAGCGGCTCGGTTCATTTCCGCCCCTGCTATAAACAAATATTAAAATATTTCGTGTGTTAAATTCATATGTAATATTTACATATCCCGCACTTATTTTTGCCCAAAATAAAATTTCCCTCTAAACTTTTTCACGAGCCCCGCCTAATTTTTTCCCCAAAATTAAATCCCCCCTCAACCATCTTTTATCTTTTTTCTATCTCACATCATCTTTCTCCCCAAAATTTTTGAGATTCCTTGGCGGGATATACTTTTCACATTTGGAAGGATATCAAATCATCTCAACATACACAAACCTACACACATAATGATCGGTTATGGTAATTAACCAAAACGAAACCCTAACTTATTAGCGTGATTAGGTTCAGTTTCTGAGGCTTTTTGTTCACTTAGGTTTTGTGGTCGACGTGTCAACTGTTGTTGAAAGAGTAGGCTGAAAACCCTAGTTTTTAGGGGTTGGTCGTTCATAAATTCAGGTATGCAGTTGTCAAAATTGACTAATACTGACTTTGTTAGTCTATTTGCCCTAGGTTTGATTTTTTTTGAATTGGATATACTTGTTGTAAAGATTTGATTGGAATTGTGGTTCAAAAAGATAAGTAATTTAAGGGCAAATCGCATAAAAAGGTACTCATCTTATGTCCAATTTCAATTAAAGTCTTGTTTTTTTTTTTCTCAATTTAAGGTACCCGACTTTTTTTTGGGCCGATTTAGGTTTTTTCTAACTTCCGTTAACTATTTCGTTAGTAAATTACATGTTTGGTCCTTGAGTTTGTATATGCATTTCATGTTTGGTCCGTTAACTTGCTTTTGCATGTTTGATTCGTTTTGCACATTGTCGTCCGTTTTACACGTTTCGTCCATTTTACGTTTCCGTCCATTTTTGAAATATTTTTTCCAAATTTTTTCAAAAAATTTTTTCAAATATTTTTTCAAAAAAAAGTTTTCAATATTTTTTTCCAAATTTTTTCAAAAAAATTTTGAAATATTTTTTCCCAAATTTTTTCAAATAAACTTTTTGAAATATTTTTTCCAAATTTTTTCAAAATAACTTTTTGAAATATTTTTTGAAAAAATTTTGAAAAGAATGTTTAGAAAAAAATTTTGAAAAAATTTTATTTTGAAAAATTTTCAAAATTTTTTAAATATTTTATTCAAAATATTGAAAATTTTGAAAAAATCAATTTTTTTTTTTTTTTTTGTGGTGATTGGTGGTGTTGGTGGTGGTGGTTAGTGGCGGTGGTGATTGGTTGTGGTGGAAGCGTGCAAATCTGCATGTAAACGTGCAAAAGCGAGACGGCGTGTAAAAGCAGGCGGCGTGCAAAAAGCATTAAAACGTGCAAAAACAGACAAAAACGGACGAAAACGTGTAAAAACGGACGAAAACGTATAAAAACTAATGAAAACGTTTGCAAGCGTATGAAAATAGACCAAACATGAAATGCCTATACAAACTCAAGGACCAAACATGTAATTTACTAACGAAATAGTTAACGGAAGTTAGAAAAAAACCTAAATCGGCCCAAAAAAAAAGTCGGGTACCTTAAATTGAGAAAAAAAAAGATTAGTACCTTTAATTGAAATTGGACATAAGATGAGTACCTTTTTATGCGATTTGCCCGTCCTTACAACACAACTACGCAGGAAGATCGTATTTAATTCGATTTATAACATGTTCTTCTTGGGTTTGATTTGGTTTTGTTTTCTGTGTTTTCAAGTTAGAGTCTTCGATTGGTCAAAAGGGTACACCGGGAATAAGTTAGAATGGCTATATTTGACATCGAATTAGATTACGATCATCCTCATTTGACAATATCAAGGTAAACCGACAATATAACTTTAATGTAAGCGTGCTTAAAGATCGGTTGAATTTGTAAAACTCATATAGTAAGAAAATAAGAATCTAACTTTTGTTTTTAACGATTTCGTGAGCGCACTAATTCTTTGGTGAAGATCGAATGCCTTGGTTTTGCACCATACATCGAGATCTATGCTTTTCGCGTGTTTGAGATGCACACGTAATGAATTAGTATAGTTCTTCAATTCATGGGAATCTCATATGTTTGTTATGCCATTAAAGGTCATTAATCGTTTATGATTTTCTTAAGATGATAAGTTTTATTGACTTATTGCGGGTTTCATACACGTCATGGTTTTAGATGCTTTCAATTATGCAATTGCAAGCAATATAGATGTTCTAAACTTGAGCATCGGTGGTCTGATTACTGGATCTTTCCTTTGTAGAGAAGGTGAGAGTCTGCATTTGACCTTAACTTGTGTTTACCGGTCTAAAAGCTCCCGCTTTGACACAAATTGGTCAATGTGTTACCGGTGTTCGAATTGACATCAAGCAATATTATTAAGGTACATAATCATTTCTGTATTTACTTTTAGAATGTGAATGTAAAACGATTTGTTGATATCATCTTCTCCATTACAAAAACAAATCGTTGTTTGCTGCAGGCGGTCATAATCTTGACCTCAACCTATCAGTTTCTTCCTTTACAAACAGTCCAAAGCGGAATCACAATGTACAGAATACGGATATGTGTTTTAAAACCAGTGAATTACCTTATGAGGTAGTAATCTACATTTTTTTACCAACCATTGGAGTAATGATAGAAAACTGTTGAACACACTTTAGTTAACGAGACCATCGAGTTGTATGAACCTGTGTCTAAGCATTTTAATACTCGCCAGGAATCAAGAAAATGATATTGTCCTACCTCCATCACTCCATGTTCAGAATTAACAATTAATGTAGTTGAACGTGGAAGGGGAGGCGTCTCAGCTGGTGGTGGAATTGCTAGTGGGTATGTGATCTCATCATGACTTCATATATTGTAACTTTGCGATAGAATCACTTTCATCTTTTATCTTTCCGTATGTGTTCTGTAGTAATCGTAATTTGTCATATATGTGCCTTTCAAAAGAAAAATAAAGACTAATTTGCCATATATGTATGCATCGGTCATTACTTTGTTTATCGATTTTGATGACACTTTCAAAATACACAACCAAACACCCCCTAAGTTTATATTGTATGTGCATTCATATTAACTTATTGGTCCTTTTTATTTGCAGGATCACAAGTGAGCAGGACTAATTGGGAGGTAATATACCCTTTGCGAAAAGAGTGATCCATTTCCCTTAGCATTATTGTTGTTAAATGGTTTTTATATCCTACAACTGAACTCCAATATTTTCAAATTGCGGTATGCGGTATACCACGAAGCCTATTTGGGAGGAACCAAAGATCAATCTTTCACTTGAAAGAGGACAAATTGACTCAATATTCGGATCAACTACGGATCCTTGGATTGAAGGAGATGATAAGCGGACTTCAAGAACAATAATGATTCGGTACCCTTGAATGGGTGCTTGACTTCTTAGTTATGAGCTATTTTATTGACTTCTAATAACTTGTAGTACTTATGCATAATGATGAAAATGCACTTGAATGGCTTCGTGGCGAGAGAGTTGTGTATCAACGATTGGTCATTCCTAATCTTAAAGGTAAATGTTTGCTTTCCTCGGGATCGCTTATTGAGACTTTCATATCCGAAAATAAATACTAGCCTTAAGAATAACGGATAACGTGATAAATAGTTGTGCTTTCTAATGAAGGCGTCGGGGAAAAGTAGATGTTGACGATGTATGTTCAATGATTCTTCTTGTTACTTGTTAGTGGCGTCTGATATGGAATTAGGATTTTGCTAATTCTGAAGATCCTCTATTAATGGCCTTGTTTGCATATATGTGATATAGTTCTTGTTTGTGGCGTAAAATAGCGGATCACAAATCGAGCGACAAGTATACAAAGCTGTAGTTGACGTGGTAATGTAAATTGCTCAGCTAGTATAGCGTGTGAAATCTCGTGCGTTTTACAATTTTTTGGTGTGCGGTTCTGTTTTTATGGATTACCTTTGAGAATAGCCCATTGAGTTTTCTATCACTATAATAGAACTAAAGGGCCTATGTAAACAGAGTTTTAGTTGTACCCTGCTGAAAAGTCGTTGTTAATTTGTAGAGAACCATAGTTGCCAAGATGAAACTATGCGAATTTAGCTTAATTTGGCATCTATAAATGAGTTTCATCTTAGTATAAACAATCGATTAAAGAAGATAGACTTGCTAAGCGTGGCCCTGTCATTACCCTCCGACCACGCTATATCATGTGTTCCGTGTGTTTTGCATATTTGTGTTTCTTTGTTTGTTAGTGATTTGCTAAATTATCCTCACCATGAATAGTGAAAATTGGCATTTGAGGGCGATTGATTTCTATAAGATAATAAGAAATGTTTTGCATGACGTTGTATATTGTTAGGACAAGTAATCAAAGGATGGGATGAAGGAATCAAAACAATGAAAAGGGTAAAAGTGTACTTTTCACCATTCCTCTTGAACTTGCTTATGGTGAATCCATTCACCTCCAAACTATCCTCAACGCCAATCTTGATTCAGTGGAACCGCTTTCATGGGCTAGGATTTACGGTTACTATACCGAAGTGTTGGATAAGTAAATATTCGTGTTCATATGTATACAACTACATTGTTAAAATGTATACAACTAAATACAACTAACAAACATCGCATCCTTCGATAACATTCCTTTCTTGTGGTCTCACTTTCATATGTTGGCATTTCGCGGAAAGTGGATCCGCAATTCGCCGAGCAATAGACCGGTTTATACTAAAATTGAAAGAATGTGCAAGCTGAAATTCATCTTTCACCTTCATTCTTGTTGATCCTGTTTGTAACAGTTTAGTAAAGAACCCGTAAGTTACTCAATCCATGTCTTGTTATCACCGAAAACTTTTTTCATTAAAGCTACAATTTCTCTTTGCATTTATATTGGTAGGTTATTTTACTTTATTTGAAAATCGTGAATCCTTCTAATATTCATAATACTCTTGTTTATGTTTTAATTATTACAATTTCTAGAAATCATTTTCTTTGTAATATATATTATCAAAGATTTTACTAAAGATTTTATCAAAGCTTGAAACTGTACAATGCATGCGACTTTACATTGAGAGGCTGAGTTCCATGAAGAAATATGTTTTTGGATTAGGTTCTCCTCAGGTAAGTGAAAATAGCTGGTTTTGTAATTACTTGCAAACCCGTCCAGGCCCAATATCTGAATCATCTTTCATACAGGTCTTGACAACGGCCCTCGTTTGGCACACACGAACTTCAAAACAGCAGAAGCAGAATCTACATGATGAGATGGGTTTGGACTAGTCAACTGAGACTCACCGCTGGGTCAAAGGCCTTTTAAACCCTCAACATCAGAAGAAGTGGTGGAACATGTGTTGTCTTGACCTCGGGTCAACCTGAGCTAACCTGTCGATTGGTAACCTTTATTTAGACATACTAACATTTTATAAATGTTTCATTTTGCTTGCAGATATCAGATGCGATTGAGAATGAAAAGGTGGTAAATAAGACTTTCAAGATATACAACGTGGATCGTTCGTGTGGCACGTCTTTGTTGCAAAGAAGTATGGAATCTTGGTTTCTTGGCGATTAAACATAATGTAAGAACATGTATCTAAATAGGAAGTATCTAAATATGATGTTGGTATTTGAGAATATGATTATGTACGACATTACAATTGTATATTTGGTTCAGTTATATACATTCGAGTTTTATTCAATTTGAAATTGCATTTTGTTTTTAATTATGTTTTATATATATATACTCATTCCAGCAGCACTAACATAGTATTAGCAGTAATAACTTGCTCTAGCAGTACTAACTTAGTACTAGCAGTAGTAACTCTGCGCAGTACTAACTTAGTACTAGCAGTAGTAACCCTGTGACTAAAAGATGCGCTCACATAATATGGTCACGCTTATCAACATTATTGGTCACTTTTTGTTTAATTCGATGAGTGACTAAATATTATAAAATGTCACATAAACTAAAAATTTATGTGACCATTGGATGAACAATAGTCACACAAAATAGACATTTCTTCACTTTAAACATTATATAGTCACACTTATTAACACTTTTGACCACTATATGCTTAATTGTATGTGACTATAGACCCAAAAGAAACATGCTTTGTGTGACTAAATGTTATAAAATGTCACACAAACTAAAAATTCATGTGACCATTGGATGAACAATAGTCACACAAAATAGACATTTCTTCACTTTAAACCGCATATGGTCACATTTATTAACACTTTTGGCCACTTTATGCTTAATTGTATGTGACTAAACACCTAAAACAAACATTCTTTGTGTGACTAAATGTTAGAAAAGGCCACACAAACATAAATTTGATGTGACCATTGGATGATCAATAGTCACACAAAATACACGTTTCTTCACTTTAAACACCATATGGTCACACTTATTAACACTTTTAGCCACTTTATGATTAATTGTATGTGACTAAATACCCAAAACAAATATGCTTTGTGTGACTAAATATTAGAAAAGCCACACAAACATAAATTTAATGTCGCCATTGGATGATCAATAGTCACACAAAATACACATTTCTTCACTTGAAACACCATATGGTCACACTTATTAACACTTTTGGCCACTTTATGCTTAATTGTATGTGACTAAATACCAAAAACAAACCTACTTTGTGTGACTAAATATTACAAAAGGCCACACAAAAACAAAATTCATATGGCCATTTGATTATCAATAGTCACACAAAATACACATTTCTTCATTTTAAACGGCATATGGTTACACTTATTAACACTTTTGGCCACTATATGCTTAATTGTATGTGACTAACTACCCAAAAGAAACATGATGTGTGTGACTAAATGTTACAAAAGGCCACACAAACATAAAATTCATGTGGCCATTGGATGATCAATAGTCATACAAAATACACATTTCCTCACTATAACACCATATGGTCACACTTATTAACACTTTTAGCCACTTTATGATTAATTGTATGTGACTAAATACCCAAAACAAACATGCTTTGTGTGACTAAATGTTAGAAAAGGCCACACAAACATAAAATTCATGTGGCCATTGGATGAACAATAGTGACACAAAATACACATTTCTTCATTTTAAACACCATATGGTCACACTTATTAACACTTTTGGCCACTTTATGCTTAGTTGTATGTGACTAAATATGCAAAAAAAAAAAAAAAAAAATGCTTTGTGTGACTATCACGGTGTTTATGGTCACTAATACGGATTAATCCAACAAAATTTATACCTAATTAGTCACACATGTTAAGGTTTTGGTTACTGTTTTGTAATAGAGACTAAAAAAAAGTCAAACATGTGACCGTAGGGTACCTATGGTCGCACGACCTTTAGTCACACACGCTCGAAAAATCATGTGTGACTATATGTATATCGTCACACATATTGGGTGTAGCCAAATCCACTTTTTGTTCTAGTGTGATACATCACAATCAGTGCCCTTGGTCCCAACTACTACTCCCCAAGACTCAGAGGGAACTAAACAACCCGCTGATAGGGATATCACTTTCACTGACTCCGCTAAAGGCACTGGGAAAAACCCATCAATGTCTCAGGGGTCTCAGGGGGACAAAGACTCGAAGGAAAGAAACAACCCGCCGTCTGGAACCCACCACCAATCGACTCCGGAGAAGGCACGGAAACCCCACGATGTCGGCGGTCAAGGTGACAAAGACTCGAGAGGAAATATACCACCACGATACGGAACCCATCACCCCACCTTGTTAACTATGGGCGATGTTACAGGATACTCTTTTAGATGATGAACTGCTGAAAGTGAAGATGTAATTTTATCGGCGGGGAAGAAGTGGACCGAGGTTCAATCGAACAAGAACCTCGGCTGATCCTGAGAGCATCTTGAGTCACCATTTCAACACGAAGACAATGACTCGGACTCCTCATCATCGATTACGGTGAATTTAGCGCTATGATAACATTCTTCCAATCATCGAGCGTCGACTAGTCATGTGGATCACCAAAGCCTCGAGGAAGATATACTCTAGGGTTCTTGACCAAATGTGGGATCAACACCGAGGCTTTGCCGATTATGCCGATCTTAAATCCGATGTACTCACCTTCAATGCTAACACCGATGAACACGAGATCTTATGTATGAGCAACTTCGCAGATTGGATGATAATTTGGCTAAATTTCTCAAACATCTTGAGGTTGTGGGACCAAGATTGATGAAATCGGGAATCGATCAAAGAAGACCCAACACTCAACTCAAAAGTCTTTGGAGGCTCTTGAGGCTTACTTGAAGAATTCCTCGGTCTTCTTGAACTTATCAACATCTTTGAAGTCGCCAATGTTCGGGGTCTTCAATCTTGATTCGGTCTCTTGAGACAACTTGGGTTCTTTGGATGCTCGGTGACCAATATGGCTAAGGCTTCCTCATAAATGGCGTAGAATCTTGGGCACAGGATGACGACCTTGGAACTCTCTCGGGCTAATCTAGAAACAAAGGTCATTGGTCTCCAAAAGGATACATCTGATATCAAGGCTATGATTACTGAAATCTACCAAGCCTTCAAAGGTCAAGCCACCCAAGCTTCCCCAGTGTCCGGGCCAACTCTTGCTCTCACTGAAGTTGCCGCAACAGTTGAGGGGGAGAGGAGCACTGAAGAGACTTCCTCTCACACTGAGGAGGAGCCAACACCACCAGCATCTGCAACTCCAATATCATCATCACAACCTGTTTCAGCAATACCCATCTCATCAATCCCACCACTATCATCAACAAAAACAATGGCTCTGACAGTTACACCCATCACAACAACAACACCTCCACTGGTAGCATCATTATCTTCCTCAGGCCGGGACAAAGGAAAAGGCATAATGCAAACTCCGAGCACGAGAAGATTCCCTACAAGATCGGCCACTTGAATACTGCTCTCACCACAACGACTAAGTGCATATCTTGCAAAGAAGAAAGGAAACATAAACTAGGCGAGGAGGAAAGGAAGAGCAAAGAAGCGATAAAGTTGTCACCGAAGAAGCGAGAACACGGGAATTGATCCAAAGAAGCTTGAAGGGTCGAGCGGGACAAAAGTTTAAGGATGCTCGGTGCTAAGATGGTGAAATGAGAAAAGCAGTTGGAAGAAAAGAACAAGAAATTGCAGCCATCGGAAAGCAAGAATTGACCACTACTGTCGGTCAATGACAAGCGGTTACTGAGAAAATCATTGACGTCCGAATCATCCCAAAACCAAACCACGGCAATGAATGTTTACGGGGGATGACAAAAGACACGAGGTTCATGATCCCTAAAATTCACCGACTTTGGGATCATCGAACTCGATGAACTTGGTCTAATAATTGAAAAGAAGCGAATCGGCGGTTAAAGAGGCGATGAAAATGCTCGATAAAAGGTACGAAAGGCGAGGATGCACCAACACAACTGGGGATTCACCGCCTTTAATGCATCACAAGGATCTCAACCACAATCATCCGGCGGCAAAGGAAAAGAGTTGAGTTCGGCTGAGATTAAAGTGCTTGGGCGGAGTGTAATAGGGATCTGCTGAATGAGTGAAGTTTGTGAAGCGTGCGGTGATAGAAAAGCACGAAGAGGACTTTTCTTCATTGATGTCTATGGAAACCCAGCTTTCCAAAGATGGAGTGATATTGATCTTGGGGTAGGAACCATGGCGGGTTACATACGGTGGCCTCTCAAATCAACACCCCTAAAATGTCGTTCGCAAAGACTTGAATAAGAAGTTAAAGAACACCGACAAAGATGCACTCCTCGAAGAAACCAAAGCTTGAAGCACTGGAATCCATACGGGTGACATCATTTTGTTTAACTTATGTACTAGTGATAGGAACCATGTAATGTGATCAATAAAAGATGTATGTTTTGTTAAAATACTCGGTGTTCCTTATTGTATTCATTAGTACATTCGGTATAAGAAGAAGCATATTGCTCACTTACACCGATCAAACACTTTGGCTATTTGTATATCCAAATAGGGAGACTGTTGGGTTCGATAAATACCCAAACCCCTTAATCTAGGATTTGAATAGAAAATATCCCAAGTGTTTAGACCTTTAACAACAACAGTCATTGAGCGCATAGTCTCTCGGTGAGCCATCTTCGAGATATTGATACAAGGCAACAAGGAAGTCTCTCCACTCGGCAAGGCGGAACTTAAAGGGTCAAGACTAAGTCAAGAAGAAGATGGTGGATTCGGTGGTGATGACAATAACTCATGAATCCCTAAGACTCTCTCCAACTACTTACGAAGACAAACTAAAGTAGAAGGCGAAGGATATAAAGGCGAAGAGTGAGCGGGATAAGGCGAGATAAGTTTGAATCGAGATAAGGCAAGTCCTTATCAACCAAAGTCAACTTTCCACAGAATGGCAAGCGATCGAGGCTCGGTGTCATCAACGACCTTTAGAAAGCGATCTGTCTCTTACCTAAAATAGTCTTTGTAAACATAGACAAAAACATCGATATTTTGTCTTACATAAGTTGTCGGTTGTCACTTAGGAAAGAGTTAAAACTCATACTTGTATAAATAGCATAAGAGATGGAGTGAAAGATTAAGCTTGTGAATTGTAAAAACACACATACGCAAGCCATCTTTCACTCCTCCAATCAACTTAATCCACGAGATAGCTCGGTGGGTACTTGTAGTTGTGCTCGGACTTAGCCCGAGCTTGAGAGGAGTCACCAAACTTTGTCATTTCAATCCCAAGTACTATTCAAGTACTTGGGTAATGTATTCTTGTTTGAATTATTTCTAATAAAGAATATTATGTTAAAATTAATCGATGTGTTTACTTATATCTTTTCGATCATATATTCACTATTAACTTGTTTTAATACTTAAACCGTTTTAAGATAGTGAATAGGAACAACATCGATACATGTTAACTCTATTGCATTTATGCACCGGGCGGGATCAAATGATAGCAATACTAACCTGTAAGGGAAAGAGAATATAGATGGGATGATGGAATTGAAAAAGTGGGTGTTAGACCGTTTAGGGTCAAATGAGGATATAAATGTCAAAAGAACATGAGCATTAAGTAAGCTCGACAAAAATGTCGTGAAATAAATCACTTCACATTATGGATTGTAAAGCTGGTTGAGGATCGGAGTGTAATTAGAGGCAACAAAATGGGCGCGTTGTGTTTAGGCCAAAGCAGTTGGTTTTGAGTGCGTGGTTGAAGCTTGAAACAGGTCAATTTTGACAAAATACGTAATAGCAAGTGTCATGTGAAATACTAAAAAAAAAACCTAGAGTGTGTATGTTCATGAACAAATAACAAATAAAATTATTACAATCAAATAATAAAAATAATTACAATCAAATAATAAAAATAACAACATGGTTTGTTTGGTAGGACGGAATAGTATTAGCTTTTCACATCGATGACATGAAAAAATAACAAATAAAATTTTATTTTCTTCCTTTTATCTTCTTTTTCATTATTTTCCCATTCATCTAAAACTTGGGAACGCAACATTCAAGATTCTTAATTTTGTCTATTGGCATACCTTACTCTACTTCCCCATGATCCCTCTTTACACTCAGCCCGAAAACTAGACCTCCGCTTGAGCTCAACAATCTGACCCTCCCATCTCCTCGCTTCTCCACCTGCATGTCCATCTTCACGACACCTGAGTGTAAAATCGTAATGTTCACGTAACTCTGGATCCACGAGTGTCTTATATGCTATCTGCAACGAAACAAACATTTCGGTGGTGTCTTGATCATGAGATACATCAGGATGATACTTAAGAGCTAATGTTCTATAAGCTTTTTTAATCTCTTGGGTTCCTGCTTTATTCGAGCTTAAAGAAAGCATCTTGTAAAAGTTGCTATTCCAGCCGGAGTATGAGCTTGTGTCATGGGATGCAGGTGTTGATTTGCATGCAACTATTAAGGGCTTGGCACACGGGTTCGATCCAAAACACAAGAAAATATTGGCCATGGACATTTTGTGTTTTTAGCAAAAAGTTATTGAGGTTATGCTTGTGTTAGAATCATGAATGGTACATATATATACATGAATTGACTGTTTGCAGCTAAACACGTTTGTAAATAAAACAAATATAGTATTTTATGTGATAATTATATGATGACTGTTTCAAAAGTATAGGTAAATATGCATATAGTATAAACTTCATAAGCTTTATTTTGGAAGCCTGTAAGGACGAGGCGAGAAACTCAATGGAAGCGTGTTGACTCCATGGTTAACATCGATGGGAGCTTTGAATGTGTGCATAAAACATTCTGTCAACGTTTAGGGTTTTTTAATTAAAGAATTTGAATTAGAAAACTATTAATTTAATTTAATTATATTTTCTTTAAATTTCTTCTCAACGAGTAGTAGGCACCGCGTGCTGCTGATGGGGTGCCTTATTTTGCGTGCTCGTGCATTTGTTTTGTATAGCTTGTTGCTAAAAGTGTTCGTAACTATGACTACAAAATCTTAGCAGTTGAACAAAACATTATATCTATATTTCCATCAAATATATACATTTGCATGATATTCAGTTTTTCCTCATCAATAGTTGTTAGAGAATCTAAAAGCTTCGCCTTGTTTCTGAATCAGTTGCAGCAAAAGTGAACGTTGTCATCATACAGTAGGCTTCAGACCGCGGTTTCCGTGTCCCCCTTTTTTTATAGCTACGGTGCCGGCATGTACTAAAAAAGTAGCAAATCTTAGCATTTGAGAATCTGTTTAAGCCAAAACTAACCTACACCAAAAATGTCCTTGTTTGGGTTAACCTCACATTGTCATAATGCAACACCTAATGCTTCCTCAAACTCACATCACATTCACACTTTAGGCTGCCCAGGTAGGAGGATTCAATCCTCATTTTCCTCTTGCGTCATTTCTCTTGACGATCTTGGCGATTAAATCTTGCGATAAAAGCGACCAAGTTCATTTTTTTAAAAAAAAAAAAAAAAAGAAGCAATTTTTAACCCAAAATAAAATTTCATTAATAATTAAAGCGTTACATAATAATTCAATTAAAATTAAAACATTACGAAACTTATTAAAACATTACAACACTTATTAAAACGTTTCATTGATTCTTGGTGAGACACGGTTAACGAAAATTCGGATCCGGTGTTAAAATATCTTGAGGCATTTATAAGCGGGATTTTCGCCTTTGGTTGGTGGTGTTTTCTTAGACATTTTTTATAGAGGATTGTGAGATTTGTGAGTTTAGTGTGTAAATATGTTGTGTATTTATAGGGTAGTTTAGTTGTATTTTTTTATAGCAGCGGTAGGATAGGTTTTGTTTTTGGTTTTACATGTTTTTGGTTTTATATGCAATGGTAGGAAACATTTATCTCGATCGGCTGCGATATGATTCAAACCTTTCAAAATGCTTGACGATCGATTCTCCCACAGCAACAGCGATCGACTCAAATCAATCGTCACCTCATCTCGACCGATTGGAGATTCATCTATTGGGGCTAGCCTTAGGTAACTTATTTCCTAAGCATACGAGCAGTATTAATTGTTCGGGTAATTAAGGCCTTACAACTGTGTGTCAAATCAATCCTATAGTACAGCTGTGATGTGCATCTAGATTAATCTATTTTTTTTACTTGCTAACCTGCCTGACGACAAACTAAATTATTCTTGGACTTTCAAGAAATTAGAAGTGATGATTGATTCCAACAGGTTAGCAAAGTATTAACATCTATACCGGGTGAATTTGAAAGCAATAATACGCCGGCCTCCTTATGTCTATACAAATTTAGTAATGCCTAAAACTTGCCTAGCATAAACCTTTAACACCAAATAGTTGAAACAGATATACGTGCCAACTGTTTAAGTAGTAACTAAAAAGTACCTAAAAACAATGAATCTGCACCCAATGAATATGCAAACCTAGCTTTATTTTAGTAGTTTTTTTCGGGTGTTTAAGTTTTCGATCGTCTGAACATTAGCCAAACTTATACGTCAATATAAATCTTGCAACACTAATATGACCAAACCACGTAAATAAATCATGTACCTTCTTTTCTTCTTTTTACCAAAAAGATAGATGCCAGCCCGAAATGACATAATATAGCGTTATACTATACAACGCCGGACGGACAACCATTGTATAAATTTACTACAAAAAAAACATATGAATGCAGAAGTACGGGCGTGGTTAAATTTTGGGTGTTTTATAAAACCGGTTTTTGATATAGTAAATATTTTCAACGCCAATAAAAAAATAAAATAAATAAATAAATAAAAAAGGTCAAATGTGACTAACTGAAACCCGCTAATGTTATTGCCAGTTTAAGAATGAATACCGAAATTTTAAAATTTTGGCTTTTTGAACTTGAAGGCAAAGTGAAGGTTGGCATCATACCTTGGGCTATGATTATGGCTTTGATGTCCCCTTTCTTCATAAGTATGGTGCCTGTATGAACCCCTGTCGGCTGCTCCTACAGCGGGTACGACTATGCCTTCTTCTCGACCTACGAAATAGATGTTGTGTCAATTCCTAAACAAAAGGAATGAACTCAGAATAGTGCAAGATACATGAAATGAAAAATTGCCAAGACTTTGTCTGTGTACGACGAAAACTAACTTACACTAAAAATCTCCTGGCTTGGATCAACCTTAAATGCTTGTAACGCAGCACCCTCCTCAAACCTAGGTTTTTTGCTTTCAATTCAAGATTTTGAGCTTCGATTTCTTGTTTTTTCTGTACCGTTGATGCAATATCATGGATGCATATTTGAGAATTAATTAACTAATATTAGGAGAGAATTATTACTATGAAAAAGTCAAGAAAAGTAAAATTTATGAGACTACATACCCTTTGGATTTTATCTAAAAAGGGAAAAAAATTAATTTAATCTCATCTTCGTCATCATCATCCGTTTCATCGCCGCTTTGTTGTCACCATAGTTTTAAAAAGCGGCGTATGAGGCGCCTCAACTCAAGGCTCAAGATCTAGGATTTTTTGGATCGAGGCTCACGACGTCATGAATCCCATAAAAGCGCGGTGCCTTGGGGCTTTGTGCCTTTGCGCCTTGGGGCTTTTGCGCCTCGGAGATGTAACAGATTTTGGGGCTTTTTCTAAATATTAAGATAAGATACATGAGCATTATAAGTTATATGCATGAGCCTTTTAAGTTATATCTAATAACCCTAATTCAGAAAAGAACTAAAACACACAATCAAGTGGGTAACTATAGATTCTGATCATTTTACAAATATGTAATCTCTCTCACCACATAAGTTTATATCTTGAATTGATTTTTATTGATTTTTTATTTTATTGATTTGTAAATAACGTCATAAGTTTATTTTATCTTTAAGCATCACATCATAGGGTGAGTATTTGTATGAATTGTAATATTGAACTGATTTTATGTTCATTTTATTGCTTATTATTTTTTAACAAGTTACTTTGTTTCATTAAGTATTTTCTTTATGACATATTATCATGAAAATGTGGCATTATGCCTTGAATATTAATATGTTGCTTGCTTGATATTTTGGGTTAAATTGTGAGCTTTGTTAGATGTAAGTCTGCAAGTATAAGACACAAGCATATTTATTCTGATATGGATTTTAATCTATATGTAGTTCATCGAGCCAAAGAGTTGATTCGTTTGAGAAGTGACAATTGATCCATTTTAATCTTTATAATGGCTATATGTGTCATGTATTAAGTATTTAATGTTAGTTTGTGTTACTTAAGCTACGTAAATGGTCACATATGTTATAAAAAAACTTGATGTATTTAGTGCGCCTTGTATTCGTGAATCCCGCGCCTTGGTATGCGTCTCGCCTCGAGGCTCTTTGGTCCCCTTCGCGCCTTAGTGCGCCTTGAGCCTTTCAAAACATTAGTTGTCACATATCTTCAAATTTTGGAGAATCGTTTTTTGTCGTCTGGTGCCAAAAGATTGAGGCGATAAAATTTTCAAATGGTAGTTTTCTAGATGTGTATGGAAGGCGGGAGGCGATGCAAAGGGCCGTTCTTTGTTGAAATTGCTTACATCCAAGCGATGGGCTAGCGGTTAAATATTATTTAAAAGCGGGAATCTTGGAATATTCCTTTACGCTATGTTATATATAGATAACAAGTAGCGAGAGCCGCCGGCGTGGCGGCGTGTGTTCAATATTTTTCAAGCATTGTAAGTGCTTTTAATACTCATGCTACATGTACTTGCTTAAAGAATCATAATTTACCAAGCAGTTGAACAACAATTCATTAGAAACACGATCGAAGGCTATGAATTGCAACCCCCTTATCAAAGGCGATTATTTGATAGATAGATATAAAAGGGTAGCATTCATACCATGTACATATCGAGACAACAATCACTTGAATTTACATTCTAACACTAATTCATGCAAACCCTTCTTATTGTTACCTTTCATGTTGCCTCTTCGTAGCATAATTCCAAGGTTCTTGTTTGTTCGATGCAAGAGTTGTTGTATCATTGGTTTCGCGTCAATCACAATATGTACGCCGTCTATTGCCTTAATGCACTGCTATGTTGCGAAATTTGGTACTCAAGGAGCTTTACAGGTGCCTGTAAAAAACATATTAGAGATTAATAGCTTTGTTGTACGCATGGATGTAAAACAAACGTCGTCAATTGATTCGTATTGGAGTATTTACATGTTAAATGTTTTTGTTGTAGCTAAGCCTAAAATGATTACTAATCTTAAACCGTAACCCAAATAAGATTCATTGTACCTAGTAAAAACTTGGTGTTTGTGACCCGAAACAACAACAACACTTTATACAACCAATACAATCTGAGCCGAAAGTAAGTAAATTTTTTTATCATGTAAAATGATTACTAAAGTATTATATTTAATTTGTCCCTTGACTTTTAATGAGGTGAGGCGAGAGGGATAGAAGACCAAAAATATCCACAACCTATCAGATTTGCAAGTTAAAGCAATTTTATTCAGAAATTGACATTCAAGTATAGAAAATACATTTTTAAGAAATGCAATATATGCCTCTATATGCGGTGTCATCCAACTATGAAACAACTACATAGATTATGATACAAAGAGGTGCATAACATATAGCCATCATTTTAAGTTTATTATATACCTTTGGTGCGATAGCGCACTTAACATAAGTGGTTTCTTTAGTTTCATTATCATTGCATCGATTGACACCAAAATTTCGCGTTCCGTGGCGATGCAACTTTTAGCAAAACAAAAATCACCGTCGTTCATATATCAATTGAGTGCGTTTGAAGAACTTTTAGAGTCTTGCAAAAGATAGTGGTTTTCTTGCCATCCATATGTGGATCGCAAATTATGTTGTGATTACAACTTTTCTCTTTTTGTCATCACGGTATAACATAGGTAGCTAACTTTAAAGTCGCATTCACAAATCTTCATGGCATAAAAAAATATCGAAGCCACATAACTATAAAGCTAACATGCATGTATTGTATGTTTTAGAAAAATGACTTCCATTAGCATAGAACATGCCCACCTACCGTCTTGTTAAAATATGTGTTCAAAGTCAGTAGTTTTGAACGAAAGTGTATTAAAAGTAACCAAAAATTATAATGCTAGAAGAGGTAAGTTGATAATTTACCTGATTCATGCCAGGATGGTGTTGCAGGTTATTTCTTGGCCATGGTGTTTCATGTTGCTTCATCTTGCATGATCCGTCCATATCACGATATTTTGCTACCAATGCATCGTCTTTCGAAAAAGTAAAATACACAATCAAGTAGAAAACAAATAGAAATGAGCAAACGTTATCTATTTTACAGTTATTTATTGCTTACAGTGCACCGAGAACAAAAAAATGGTACCTGGTTTGCGTCTTCAAGCCTGATGAACACGAACATGACGTAAGTCCTTCTTTTTTTTGCACGCCGTTGAAGTTGTGTCAATACAATAGGTTGATGAAAATTGTTTTGTCTATTTTACATGCTTCGAGATCTCAAATGTGTAACAACGATACTGATGCCATCTTTAAGATAAACACTCAATCATGTGATCCAAAACAAACTATTCAATAAAAAGGAACCAACGCATTTATAAAGGTAAGAAATTTATATACCAAAGAATTTTTATAACCACTCCTAATCATAACATTAATGCACACCATCTTTAACCCCAAAACTTGGTAAAATGGTTTCTTTCACCACCGACTACAACCGTTATTCCAACCCAATATTAAAAACCCGAGAACCTTTGTAAAGTCACTTACTTGTGTCTAAAAATTACGAATATATAAGTATTGTAAAAAACAATCACAATAGATAGGGATGAAAAAATGTAACCGTCTTTGGCTTCATCGTCATCCTCTTCTTGACTTCTAAATCAACGTCGACCTCGGCGGTGGTATAATCATTCCTAAACCTACAAAGAAACAGAAAATTAATCTCAAAACTCCAGACATTGTAGGACTGTGTTGACTGGTTAATTTCACATAACCACCCACTTTTGTTTTCAATATGAAAGGGAAAGCATAAAACAATCCCAAACGGCTGCTTAAACTATTGAGCACCTTTTCTGATGTCAAGATCCAACTCATAGCTCACCATCATAATAATGGACTTCTTGTTCACCAATCTCGAAACCCCATCAATGATTGACCAAATAAAGTAAAAGTTTAAAGGACCTTACCTTTGATTATTTTTCTTCTCGATGCCAACACATTCAATTTCATACCACATGTTATAGCTGCATCACGTAAAAAATAATATCAAATAAAACAGAAATAGAGGCAGTGATGTGTTTCTGTTAGGTAGATGATATTAGAAGAACAAGCAGTTATGTGAAGTTCTAGCAGGAATGGTAGTTTCTGGATTATATTGGAAGAAAAGGCGGTTATGTGTGACAATAGATATTAACATTTTACATTTTTAAGACGACTGATGCAAAACATGAAGGGATAATGACTAGTAGTTTTAAGAGAGGTACCTTCTAACAACAACAACCTAATCACCCATGATGGTTCGGCTCGATATTTGTGGATTCGTGGCTCCAATAAGTTATGCACGTACTTGATCAAACCTTCTCCTTCTCAAACTTGTATGAAAGAGACATAAGTTACTTGCAATCATCATCAAAATATTTTATCAAACACCTCATATGCAATTTAAAGATTAATGAGACTCACCGTTAGCAATTAAAAACATCAACGATTTACTCATCCAAATCACACAAAACTCATAAAACACACAACCAAGTAAATCATATAAAACCAAATCAAACATCACAAAGACAATGAAAACACCTAAAATCAAACCAAACTTACTGAAGCACCTATTTTGGCCCGGTTTGGTGATCTTCTCCTCATGATTTGTGCCTACTGTGTTGTCCTTGCGTTATATCACCACAAACAACACAAACCTAAAGGCGGTCGAGAGAGAGAGAGAGAGAGCGGTGAGATAGAATTGGAACCTTTAGGGATCCGACTCCGGTTGTGGTGTATTGGTATCAATCTGGAACCGATTAGTCATAAGCAGATATGTTAGATAGAAGACACGTGTGTGTATAATGTGAGACACTCGGTCTCTTCCATAATTATCGAAAGAAAAAGGGCCAGGACACACTTTGGGCTGAATTGTAGCTACTCATAAAATTGGTGAAGGTATGACAGAAGCCCAAATAATATTTTAAAGAAGGAATAAAAACAATGGTTTGTATGTCCTTGTGCTATATATCTTATATAAATTTGGGCGACGGATTTTTTGGAGAGTATAAGGTCGTTTGGAATATAATAATCCTTGTTTAGTAATGAGCATTAATATTTTCGATTTTGTTTCGGCACTCTTGCATAAAACACCGATAAAAGAGTTTAGCTTTTACATCATTTAACTCTTTGTAGTTACTAGCAGGGTACTCGTGCGTTGTGGCGGCAGGTACCCTGAATTAAAATTTTTCTGTGAGTCATATTCTAATTTATTATTTTCTTTTGAAAATAAATTTACGGATATCAAGAATTACATGTGACGCATTTCAACTCTTTAACTAATGACAGTGGTTTTCATTATACGATTGTGATAATAAATATTTTATTGAGCAATATTTTGTCATCGTTCAAAATATCTATTTGATTTATATAAAGCTAAATTTTATTGATACGGGTGTTAAAAATGTGAAAAACTATAAAGAGGGGTTGAATAGTTTCTACTTTCTACCGTTTCTATGCCTTTTTAATAAAATTTATATTCGGTTGCTTGATGTGTAATCAATGCTAAACTATATGTATACAAAGACAATAGCTAATAAATAGGTGCTCAGAGTAAAGGAGAGATCAAACCAATAGACACGGTGATTTATAGTGGTTAGGCACAAAGCTCACTTCTTCGCCCTACTCCACTCCCCGAGTACCTAGTTGAGCGCTCACAAGAACTATATAAACAAGCTCACTTTTGGCGGAGAAAACCTTACAACGTCGCTTAACTTCTTTTCCAATATTCAGCTAGATATCGAGTCTTTCCCAAGGTAAGACCATCCTTATCACTCAATGTATTTTAAGGTTTAAAATACTAACCACACTCACTAAGATGTTGTACGATGATGTCTACCCTAGTTGGTAGATGATGGTGAAGTATAATCACACACAAATGATATACAAAGTTAACAGCTAAGTATATGATGACACACTACTAACTACAACACTTGGAAGCTAGGAAGACTTCATGTGTTCGTCACTTGATATCAAAGTAAAGATCTTTAGATCACTTTGAATGTGTTATAAGTCAAGTGGAATGATCAAAGAGTGTTAATAAGATGTTAGATGATGAGAGAAATGAATGTATTGTGCTTTGAATGGCTTTTAATCACTAGTTGAAAATGTTTAAGTAAGTGACTATTTATACTAAACATTTACGCCCCAAAACCGTCTTCGACGGATCCGAATCCACAAATGTGGATCCGTCGTTATTAAATATGGATCCATGAGCGTATTTTGTGCGATCTTTACCTATAAAATCATAGAATGTTTCGTACAAAATTAATTAAAAATTCTTACCTTCTGGAATGACTTGGGCGTTAAGGAGTTGATTTAATTTTGTATTTGATTAATTAATCATGAAAGTAAGATGTCTAAGCAGATATTTAAAATGTGTATGTATACATACAAAGTTAATATTTTTAAGTGTATTTTAAAAATATTTATTTGCTTGTACTATTTGATCATTCGGCGAGATTATAATCACATTATTCATACTTGAAGTGATATCGTCGAAATGTAAACTTACAACTAATAATTTGGTTACGTAAATGTTTTACATCATATAAGTTTATAATTGTCATTATCAAAACTTTAAGAGACCGTAAAATATAAATAACATTTTTTGAGCAAAACATATGTTGGGAATTTTAGAAGTTCCTCTTGATGAAGTTCTCTTGATGGGTTCCTCTTGAAGCTATAGATGGTTTTTGCTGATGACATGGTTCCTGCTGATATTGTATTCCTTCGGATATAGTTATTTAGTATTAGTTTGTTAGGATATGCATGAGCTATTTTAGGTAGTTATATGCATTTATTTTATATTTATTGTCTATTTTAGGGTTCCTTGTGTATAAAAAGGAACAAATGGCGTTTGTATTGGAGGACTCTTGAACAAACACTCCAGGAAAAATATCTTTGAGAGAAAGTAATAGAGATCCATAGAGGATCATTGTTTTATTAAAAAAAACCTTGTTGGTAACTTTGATTGTGTTCTTATTATTCCGTTGTGCATATTCAATCATTGATATCACTCATACCCTAGTTGAGTCAGGATCTTGATTTCAACAATTGATATCAAAGCCTCGTGGCTCTCGATCTAGGGTATATAAGGTTTTCCTCTAATTAGGGTTTATACCCTAATTGATTTGGGGTTTATTGCAGCAGTCGTTAAAGGAGGCAGCAGGTAAAAAGGCTCTCGTATTCGTTGAAGGTACAACTTTTCGTGTTTATGATATCAATTTTTATATCTGTACTGGTCACGAATTGATTCAAAGTAAGGAACCTTTAATTCTTGTCACGTGACATTCTACTTATCTTGGTCTCCTCGTTTGATTCAATAATCACGTGGTTAATGTTTTGGAGGTCATCTCATATGGGGTTGATGCTGTTCACGTAAGGCTAAGGTGATACGCATCACGAGGGCTCTATTGGTCTATTATTTTAATTGCATTAAGTATTGATATCGTGTATTCTATTTTGATGTGGATCTGATGGATAGTGGGGCCGACTGTTGTCTTGAGTCGATGGTTTTGATTGGCTGTGTGGATTATGGATCACGAGGGTTACATTTAATACTATCTTAGTTCCTACTGAAAACTCGTTCCCGCTGGTATTGATGTTTGGTGGGGCTCAAGTTATAATATCATGTGGTAATTGATCAGTCTCACTTGTAACACCCGCCTTATTAGACCACAATATTGTCCGCTTTACCCATGAGCTCACGGCTTTGTTTTGTGGCCTCATTTGAAGACTTCGACAGTCACCCAAGCCAGTACTACTCTCATGAGCACGCTTAGCGCGGTTCCTAAAACTCCACCCGCGATGAGACCACAAAGCGCGTTGTGTCATTGTAAAGGCGAATGTTATCCTATGAGCCTAGCATCTCTCCGAGCCACGACCGATGTGGGATTTGCCTAGGGTGTTACAATCACCCCCCAGGGACTCATCGTCCTTGATGAGGTTTGCCCCACCATCGAACGGCTCGGGGTGGCTCGATACCACTTGTAACACCCGCCTTATTAGACCACAATATTGTCCGCTTTACCCATGAGCTCATGGCTTTGTTTTGTGGCCTCATTTGAAGACTTCAAGCAGTCACCCAAGCCGATACTACTCTCGCATGAGCACGCTTAAGCGCGGTTCTAAGAACTCCACCGCGATGAACCACAAAGCGCGTTGTGTCATTGTAAGGCGAATGTTATCCTATGAGCCTAGCATCTCTCGAGCCACGGCCGATGTGGGATTGCCTGGGTGTTACATCATTGGTCCCCATACGTTTGTAATTTTGTTCAAGGCATTCTTCTTTGGTCCTCGTTAGTTCTCTTGATTTCATTTTGATTGGTCAAAGTGATTCGAAGAGGCCACATTCGGCATATATTTGTGATAAATTGCAAAGGTTGGGTTGATATCGATTATCTTATAAGTTGGTTTTGTGGGATTTAATATTAAAGACTTATGCGTGATGGTCCTATACTCTATGTCATATTGAAGATTTGTTATTGTTTGATCCATCCTATTCTTGAAAAAGTGGTATTATGTTTCCTTATTTGATGAATGATGAGTACAGAGGCAGGCTAAGAAGATGAAACTTTGGATCATGAATAATGATATGAATATCGGAAGGTGATCCAAAAAGGCAATGACTTGAAAAGGATTGGAAGAGATCACGATGGAAAAATCATTATTCTTCCTCCAACATTGCAGATGAACAAATTGCTATACAAAGAGAGTCAAAGGCCAGAACTACCTTGCTTAAATCTATTCCTGCTGATCATGTAGCATTTTCGTTATATGGATGATGCAAGAGTTATATGGAATGCACTCAAAGCAAGGTATGGTGGAAAGGCTGAATTCAAGAAGATGAGCAAGGAAGCTTATACTATAGGTGATGCTGAAGAATTTGCAATTAAGGGCATCTCTCACGTACATAATTGTGTCCTTGGTTGTGATGTAAAATATAATGCCCTTAAGGAGTCGTATGATGATTTGAAACCTAAATATAATGAATGTTATCTAGAGGTTTAGTCTTACAAAAATTCTTTAAAAACATTAGAAAAACAGAAAATTTGGTTTCAAAAGAATCATCTTGCTTATGAAGAAAAGATAAGAGTGTTAGAAAGAGATCTAACTAATGCTAAAAATGAGTTAAAATATTCTGAGAAAGAAAGAGCTAAAGTAGAGCTAGAAAAACTAGAAGTGCAAGATAAGTTGGATAATGAAGTAGCTAGGCATAAAGAATGGCTAATTTCTCGTGACAAGTTAGCTAGTCATCTCTATGGTAGTCAAGCTCCTAATTCTGGGATAGGTTTAGGTTTTAAGAAATATGTTGGTTTAAAGGCAAGGAATGATATGTCTAAATCTACACGAGCAGGATTAGCACATTATGTAAAGAAGGAGAATTGCATCTTGTCCCGGGACCAATTAGAGGAGAACATATGCCCACCACCACTACCTCGGACTTTGATGGATCACACCATTTATATGGCAAAAGTCAAGTGACTTGCGGACCTTAGTAGCAAAAATAATGACTCATCTCTTGTTCTAAAAGTGACAAGTCGTCGGACCTAAAGTCCACCGACTATGCCTCATGTGATTCAAGTGAAAATCGACTCACCTAGGCACACACCTAAAACCACACCCAAGTCCAAAGTAGGCGATGATGAGCCCAAAACAAAGACAAGTTACTTATACATTAAACACAATTTTGCTTCTAGTTACATTTACGATAAGTTTATGTGTAATAAACAAAGTTGTGTTAAGAATAAGTCTCTTAAGAAGAAATCTTGTTTTGTGTGTGGTAGTAAACTCCATCTTATTAAAGGCTGTGATTATCATGAGAAAAGGATGGGTGTTTCCTATGGCCATGAGACCTTTAGACCCACATGGACTAATGTTGCTAGTATTCCTCCATTTGTTCCCAAATTTGCTCATGTGAGGAGCGGTAAACCGATTCCTCTTGGTAAGCCAAAGGTGTATGCATCATTTACAGCGATAAGCTTAATAGGCCTTTTCGGTTCCTACGGTGGAGGATATTCTTCGCGATTACTACTAGTTGGTGGAGCGTAATGCTAGACTTATGCCCTATAGACCTACAAGTTCTTATTTTCGATCATATACACCTTATGTATCTCATATAAATATGGCACATGGTGGAGTAAGAGTAGCTCATCTTTGTTAAGCCCTCAACGAGTTATTCTTGGAAAACTCAAAGGAAAGGTTCATTCGGGTACCCAAGAACAATAGTCTTTGTCGGTGCATTGATTGAGGGAGGCATAAGCCTAAGGGAGGCTTATTGTTGTATTTTTTGTATTCTAACCATTTTGCAATTGTTGGATCCTCATCGCCTAATGGGAGGCTTAGTGTTTCTGCGACACTACATATTTATTTAGTTTCTGCTTTGCTTGATGGTATATTTTACATGTTTTGTATATTTTATTCTTTCTTTATTTTATATTTTTTGTTAAAAAAATAAAATCTAATTTGTCTTTGTTCAGTTTCTACTCTTTCTTGTATGCAGGTTTTGGTGTTGGTTCATTATCACACTACTAATGGTTTTCATCTCACCATGTCTTTCTGACACAAGACTTGACTAGCCCACAAGATTATGGCTTGTGGTAAAGGTCATGAAATCCATAAATGGTAATCAACTCACCATGATGATGACGAAATTCCATCAAAGAGTTGGCTAGTCCAAAAAGCAAACAGTTTTTGGTAAAGACATCTCAATTCCGTTGATAGCTGTAATGGTTTGCTCAAAACCATAGGGTACTCAACTCACCCATGCTTCATTACTGAGAATTGAAATGGTTATCAATTCACCATGGTTGCTGCCCTATTGGGTAACCAAAGGATTGGCTAGTCCTGAGCAAACGGCTACAGGTAAAGACATGTCAAATCCGTTTATGCCTGTGATGATTTGCCTAAAATCATTAGGGTTATCCAACACACCAATGATTCATGTTCTAAGTGTTGGACTGGTTACTAATTCACCAGGGTGATGTCATGATTCCACCAAAGGACTAGCTAGCCCAAGAGTGAGTAGCTACTTGGTAAAGGCTTATCAAATCTACTCATGATCTTCTTGATTACATTCTTTGCTCAAAGATAGGAGTTGTTGTGGAATCTTGTTCTTCAAAGATGGTTTCTAGTTCTTTGCCGATATATATAGACTTGGTTCTTCTTTGGTTACTTTATTTTTTGCGAAGTTAAAGTATCAATCCTCATGCTTTGAAGTTACTAATCTAGCTGGAAACTTGAGTTAACCAAGTCAAATTCAAGTTCGGGGAGGATTGTTGGGAATTTTAGAAGTTCCTCTTGATGAAGTTCTCTTGATAGGTTCCTACTGAAGCTATAGATGGTTTCTGTTGATGACATGGTTCCTGCTGATATTGTATTCCTTCGGATATAGTTATTCAGTATTAGTTTGTTAGGATATGCATGAGCTATTTTAGGTAGTTATATGCATTTATTTTATATTTATTTTCTATTTTAGGGTTCCTTGTGTATAAAAAGGAACAAATGGCTTTTGTATTGGAGGACTCTTGAACAAACACTCCAGGAAAAACATCTTTGAGAGAAAGTAATAGAGATCCATAGAGGATCATTGTTTTATTAAAAAAAACCTTGTTGGTAACTTTGATTGTGTTCTTATTATTCCGTTGTGCATATTCAATCATTGATATCACTCATACCCTAGTTGAGTCAGGATCTTGGTTTCAACAACATAAACTCATATTTAGTTAAAAAAAAAATAGATTTGAAAGTTCTTAAATTGTGGGTTTACTTATTTCTCCCCCTTTTTGCCGAAATAAAAAGTATAGAGAAGCGGCGAAAGCTTACAAGCTTATGCAAATGCTCTCCCTCGATGTATACTCCCTCTAGTTTGGGACACCAAGGAATCGAACTATGGATTCATGCTAAAGTTAGTGTACAAGCACGAGTATGACAATAGCTACGACATCACAATCAAAATGTTGAAACAATAACAAACAACTATAAATCAAAACCACAACATATATGTAGGTCCAAAAGTTTATGGATCCAAGTAGCCTTGAATGACTAATAGTAAACTTGAATAAATCAAATTACTATATGAAGAACTCTTTGCAAAAGCTTAATGTGTTAATGCGAATCTTAACACACAAAGTATGAAGAACACAAAATAACTAACCCGTATTTTCTATTAATTTGCTCAAAGGATAATGCTTACAACTCGTACCTTAACCTAATACCTTAGGGATCCTTTTATACACTAAGGAAACCCTAATCAACTAACAAACTTGTAGAAGGGTAAAGATATCTTTTCCTAAGATATCTCTACGCGTATATTTATTCTAATATAACTCTAACAAACTATTCATAAGCAGACTTAACTATCGACTATTTGTTACGCGGACTTAACATCATTAGTCTTGGCGAGACTTAACTCTATGAGACTTAATTCGGTCTACGGACTTAACTACTAAAGCTACCAGAATTAACACTAAACAGACTTAAACATACTTAAATTTGTTTTACAAAATATAATTCCCTACAATCCTCCCCTAACTTGATCTTCACTTGTGAACTTCAAGTTCTTTTAAACTCCTGAGGATCTTGGAATTATCTTTAAGCTGCATCTTTCAGATTTCCTCCCTACGAGTTCTGTGCAGCATTGTATCAGCAATTCATCAGCTCTCCATGATCTTTTCAGCAACTGTGACTATTTGTACATCAAAACATAAAAGTTTCATACTATTCTCATCACTTCCAGGTGTGTAAACTCCTGTGAGAGGTGAATCATAGAACATTTTAATGGATTTGATGTATCTTTACCAATTAGCCATTACTATTGGAGTAGCCAATGTTTTGGTGTATAAGACCATGGTACATTGATAACCATCTGATTTTTAGCAAACCAGCAGCTATCAACAGATTTGATTAGTCTTTACCAAAAGTTGTACCCTTTTACCACAAGCCATGATCTTGTGGGCTAGTCAACTCTTCATTCACACAAATTTGGTGAGTTGAGCACCATACAATTTTTGGTAAATTGTCAGCCATAAATGGATTTGAGATATCTTTACCAGAGCCGTTTGCTCATGGATTAGTCAGTTCTTGTCTGGGTTAGACATGGTGAACTGATAACCATTTGTTGTGACAGTATAAAATACTTTCACCAAGTGAAACCCCTCAAAATCCATTTATTACATTTTTAAACTTACAACCACTATACTTAACAGCTTAAGAAAATTCTTCCAAACACATTTAAAATTTATTGTTGTTGAGCTTTTGATTCAATTTGTTTTAAAAGCTGAAAACATGCATTATCTTTTATTTCACAAAAAAGCTTCTTATCAAGCATGTCCCTGCAAGTTTTACTTGAAAGTGGGTAATCTACTTCAGTTAGCATATAGACAATTAAATTGTCCAATTCGAGCGATGGAACCGGCGGTGTGAAAGGATCCCCATCTCGAGTACCGGCTCCTCATTAGCACCTTCCACAATCCATTATCGCATCGGTGGCTCGAACATTGTCTTTAGGTCTCCAGAGCACTCTTTCAAAATCCTCCTCGGGTGCTTGACTACCATGCTTTTCCACCATCAATGTACACAAAGCCTTCAAATCATCCTAGACACATTACACAACAAACCGGGAAAGTTAACATATCTGATTACTAGTATAGTCTTCTCTTACCACGATAAGATGCCTTGCTTCCGGTCTTGATGATCTTGATATTTACTATCTTTGCAGCCACTGGACCCTCAGGGATAGTACCCATAGTGAACTCTTCAGATGGAGGCTCTTCAACCTTGTCCTCCATATAAACCTCCACTTCCTTCTTTAATTTAGACTTATCTTTGTTGGAAGGTTTCTTTCCATGAAACTTCTTCCTGGTCCACTTGATGATAGGATTTTTAACTTCAGTATCTTCCTCCTTCTTTACAATACTAGGCTTACCCTCAACCTTTTCTGCTTCAGCTACTTCTTCAACTTTCTGCTTTTTGGCTTCTTCAGATTGAAGATTAAACCCCTTTCTTTTGACCTTAGAGGCTTCCATATTAGAATCCATTGGGACAAACCTTTTAACCTGATCCACCACCTTCTCAAACTCTATTTTAAGCTCATCAGATGTAAGCTTCCCTCAGTTGAGTAACCTTCCAGCTAGGATGTCCCTGACTCTTGATGAAGTTGATCATTTCTCCTTTCCCTGTACCTTTGTTCTCTTATCTGCTTTTTCTTTTCATTAATCATATCTACCATCTTTCTTGCGAAGTCTTTAGCTCCAATGTCAGGTAGAATTTCCCTGTTTACCTCAAGCTTAGCTCTGATGGTATCTCAGTCTTCATCAGTGTAATATTTAGCAGACTCCAAGACCTCAGCCTGTCTTTTCTTCTGCTCCTCAGTTAATTTTGGAGGTTGCTGCAAATTTCTAGCCAAAAACTCATCATCCATCTGTTGTCTTTCAAGCTTGGATCGTGACTTCTTCCTCGGCTTTAATCTGGTAATCTACGCCATGCTTGCTTCATCCTCTCGATTTGTCGCTTGGTCCTTTTGGGCTTAGAAGACTCTTGCAATATTCCTTGCCTTCTCTTTGAAACTTCTTCACCGAGACTTAATAGTTTCCTTTGAGTCTTAACTTGAACACCTTGCCGGACTTACACTAGTACAAACACGGATTTGGTCACACATGTTCGAAATGGAGCGGCACACATTCGCATATTTGTGTGGTGAAGGTGAAAATTGACAACATTTACTAATTAGTCACACATGAAAATTTTGATTGTGTGACCATTAAACTATATTGCCACACAATTGAACATTGTGTGGCTAAAGATATCTGGTGATTTTGTTTACGATCATTTAGCCACATATGAATTTGGAGCGTGACAAATACAAGTAACCTTGATCGTTAGTCACATGAAGTAATTTTGTGTGTCTAAATCATAAAGTCAAGTTTTGTCACACATTATTTACGGGTGGTGATATGTTTTGCCAACTCTTTAGCCACATCCGAAATTGGAGCAGTGACAAATGAAAAGTAAGGTTGAAGCATTAGTCGGGATATACATATAAGCATTGACAAATATATGTCACACACTTGAACTCTTGTAACAAATGCCATATATGGTCACATTAAATGTTTTGTCACACATTCGTTAAGTGTAGCTAAAATCCGATTACATATGTTCACGTAAGTTAATATGTGTGTTTAAAGTTTAGTTTATGTTAGCTTGCCAAAAGCTAATCTATATAGTCACATTTACTACTAACTGTGACCAAATGCCATATATGGTCACGCTAAACGTTTTGTCACACATATTATTTAAGTGTAGCCAAAATCCAGTACATATGGTCACGTAACTTAATATGTGGCCATTGGATGATCAATAGTCACACAAAATACACGTTTCTTCACTTTAAACACCATATGGTCACACTTATTAACAGTTTTAGTCACTTTATGGTTAATTGTATGTAACTAAATACCCAAAAAAAACATGCTTTGTGTGACTAAATGTTAGAAAAGGCCACTCAAACATAAAATTCAAGTGGCCATTGGATGATCAATAGTCACACAAAATATACATTTCTTTACTTTAAACACCATATGGTCACACTTATTAACACTTTTGGCCACTTTATACTTGATTGTATGTGACTAAATACCCAAAACAAACATGCTTTGTGTGACTAAATATTAGAAAAGGCCACACAAACATAAAATTCATGTGGCCATTGGATGCTCAATAGTCACACAAAATACACATTTCTTCACTTTAAACACCATATGGTCACACTTATTAACACTTTTGCCACTTTATACTTAATTGTATGTGACTAAAAACCCAAATCAAACATGCTTTCTGTGACTAAATGTTAGAAAAGGCCACACAAACATAAAATTCAAGTGGCAATTGGATGATAAATAGTCACACGAAATACACATTTCTTCACTTTAAACACCATATGGTCACACTTATTAACACTTTTAGCCACTTTATGATTAATTGTATGAGAGTAAATACCCAAAAAAAACATGCTTTGTGTGACTAAATGTTAGAAAAAGGCCACAAAAACATTAAATTCATGTGGCCATTGGATAATCAATAGTCACACAAAATACGTATGTTGGAATCACTCCTAAACCTTAATTCAAGTGTTAGTTACTTATATGTAATAGGTAGCTTATTATGGCCTTTATGTTTGTTTAAGGTCTAGCTTATGTGGAAGGCCCATAAGCTTAGGCCCATGTCCAATAAGGAAAAGGGAAGGAGTGGGAGTGTTGCCCTAGCTCCTTGCCTATAAATACTCTTTTCTAACCCTCACTTGAGGGTTGGTTGTTCAATTTATCCTTTCATATACATCTCTACGCCTAAACCGTCTAAGTATTACGTGTGTATGTGTTTGTTTATTGTTCAACCGCCTCTATGTCTTTCTAGTAAGCTTGTGTTGTAAAACTAGTGACCTAACGATGGTATCAATCGCCAACTAGTTGGGTGAATCGTTATTGCTTTTGAAGTAAGTTTTGGTCTTCTGGCGTAAAGGTAGCGTGATCTTTGGTTCGCTTAAAACACGGTTTTACACTTTTTAATCCAAGATTCTTGTACTTTCAACGTTTTAAGGTGTTAAAATAACTGTTTTGGCAAAAGTTTGAAACTTTCTGCGTGGATCTAAGTTTTTAAGCTTGTTTTTGTTCGTGGGTGTCATTCTACGCGTAACCCGTTTAGCTTTTTGGTTCATCAAGTTTCACACTTTTGTGTTATTTTGGTGATATTGAAGCTATTCCATAACAAAAATCGGTTTAGAAACAAATTTGGGCAAAATCATTTTACGAGTAATCTTACGCGTATCAAAACCCTAATATTACGCGTAAGTTATTCCTTGGATTGATCTTCGTTTTCGTGGTTTACTCCGTGTTTTCTTGCTTGGATAAGCACGAAAATCGTCGACTTTGGATATCTTTTGCCTTGTGATAGTGTAAAATATCATTTAGGCAAAACCCTAAACTTACGCATAAGCATAAAGCTTACGCGTAGAATTCCCGCATAAGATTCATCTTACGCCTAAGCCTAGTCTTACGCATAAGGTAATCCTACGCCTAACTTTCTATGCCTAACTTTGTGTCTACGCCTAACTTTAGAGTCTTTTCCCTACTTACGCGTAAGCTAAAACTACGCGTAACTCTCTTTGTTACGCGTAACTTTGGTGTTTTTATGCGTAAGTACTACTTGGATTATTGTGATTTCTACGCCTAAGGACACTTCATCAACTAAGGTTCATTCGACTTCAAAGATCCATTTTTTACCAACACAAGTTTTCAACATGTCACAACCACCATACTATAACTATTTCCCTTACACTTATTCTCAACGACAACAACAACTAAGTCCACAACATCAACAATGGAATCAACAACAAGCAATTTATCAACAACAATTTAGTCAACAACATACTCCACAACTTGGAGCAATTCCTCCACCACAAATGGTTCAAACACCGCCAAGTCTTCAAGTTCAACCCTACACAAATGAATTCAATCAACATCCATCAAGGCACACTATGAAGGAACCCACTTGGTTTGCTAAGATGTGTGAAGCTTTAGCGACCAACAATCAATTCATGAGGTGGATCACTTGATAGACCTCAATGCTCACTCCGGAAACTACGATCAATGGGTGATAAGGTTCTTTAGGTTTTGTGATCTGAAGAAGCCACATGGAAAGTTCTTAAAGAAGGTTATCTTGGAAGGTCCATTTGAGATGCCTAATGTCATTGTACTCGGAGATCCTAATGCTAATCCACCAAGAGATGAACAATCAAACATTGCTACATTGCGGACTTGAATCGAAGAACTTCTACACTATGAAGGCGATGAGCTTGCAATGCAATATATCCTTCTAGGATTACCAAACCCAATTCTTGAAGTGTTGATGCTCAAAAGGCGCAAAGAAAATGTGGGAACATATTCATCTACTTATGGAAGGATCTCGCACTCAATCGGGAAGATATGGAATCCAAAATTTACTTGGCTTATGAACACTTCATGATTGAACACGGAGAGACACTAGAGTCTTATCATCATCGATTTTCGAGACATCATCAATGATTTGGATAAACACAACATCATCATGCCAAGAATTGCGGGGAATACTAAGTTCTGAGTTGTCTTGGTCACGAATGGGAGAAGTATGTCATTTTCTCCGTTAAGCGAAGAACATGCATCATTCTACATATGGATTGTTGTACGATTACTTGAAGCCTCATGAAAAGGAAGTTGATAGGGAAATGATTCTCCGTGCTCAAATTGCTTCAACGACTAATCCAGAAAATCAACAACTTGCCTTGTATGCTCAAAACAGTTATCCTCCTCAACAAGCAACTCAACCAACTGCCTCAGTCACACCAAACGATCAAACACAGCAACCTCAACAAAATCAATTGGTTCCTTACAATAACAACAATGATCAAGCACTTCATAGTCAAACTAATGAGGAATCCGATCCGTTCGAAGCATTGCAACAAGGATTTGGTATGATTGCTAATGCTTTTAGCCGTTATACCAACAAATCCAACAATCGTATTCGTTCCTCATCTAATACACGAAATCGGTTTGTTGTGAACATTGGACGAGTTGAAGTTCGAGAATCGTGGTTATGGTCGTCGATGGGCGGTGGTCAAGGGTTTAATGCTATGGGTAGGAATAACAATGAGCTCAAGTGGTGGAACAGGAAATGCTCGAGAATGGGTTGAATGGTCTTGATGCTACAAGCGCAATGAGAAGGGACACTGGCTAATGCATGCCTAAAGCCGAGGACTAAGGCGATGCTTATTTCAAAGAGGCTCTTCTTTTGGCTCTTAAGGATGAAGTGGTGGAACTCTCACAAACAAAACGAGTTTTATGGCGGATCTGAGACTCGGATGATGATATGGAGGACTTGCGAGGCCAATGCACTGTTATGTTGATGGCTAATATGCATGAGTTACACATGAGTGACACAGCCCAGTGTATGACACCGATGGCTTGTCTCAACTCGATGATCAAAAGCGTGTCTTTGAAAAATCTAATCTCAAAATATGAACAAGAACTTGTAAAAGTTAAGCAGGAATATGGTGTCATATTTGATTCACTCAATAAGACTCGTCATGAAGCATCCAACGAACTTGATCACTATCTTGCACACACTAGAAGTCATGCATTTTCTTTGGTAATATTAGATTACGAAAATCAAGATTTGATTCACACTATCTCTAAGTTAAGAGAAATGTTAGGAAAGTATGAACAACTTCCATGACCATCATTAAGAGATTAGCACTGTAACACTTAGTAATCATGAACCCGAATGCCTTACGCCAAAACACAAGTTGCTAACGTGCTTCCTTCTATTGAAGCAGAATAGTTCGTCTTTTCCAATCGTCCGCACTTCACGGCCTAGGAGCACTACATCGAAGAATAGGAAGTTGTGACCTAAGAAAAGATCAATAAGGAATGCTAAAGTAGAAGAACACCCTAGGACTATGAATAAGACTCACGTTGCTTCCACTATAGATATTGCGTCGGCAAATGTAATAGAAATAGTGATGTAACGAATGCTAAACCTTTAAGTACTTTTGATATTCGATCGATGCACCTTGTGTTATTTGTCGTAAAAGTATGAATTCGATTGTCATGACAAATGTGTTGCTAAAGCTATCATCTCGTTTAAGGAGTCTAAGAATCGAATACCTCTAGGCCCACTAATCATTCTAAGTGCTTGGCAGTAGACCGCCTCTTTAGATTCTAAAACGCATTGATGTCCCTGTAGCTCGGTTTCACCTCCTAAGAATGTAGTACCACCTAGTGCATTCACTAAGACTAAAGCAAATACTAGTTGGAGATGGCGAAATGGATATATAACACACTAGGATTTAAATGGTTATTGATGTGTATGTCTACTATCAACGCTCCGGAACCCTCTAGCATTTGGGTTCCACATCTACTTATTCCATCTGTATCATCATGTGTAATGCGGTGATCTGAGATCATTCTAGATTGTTGATAGTGGATGTTCCCGACACATGACGGGTAACCTTAAACATTATCAAACTTTATTGCAAAGTTCATTGGCACTATCAGTTCGGGAATGATCACTGCGGCTATCATGGCTACGGAGACTATATCAATAGGAACATCGAAATTAGCGAGGGTTTACTATGTGGAAGGCCTCGGTCACAATCTGTTTCGATAGGTCGGTTTTGTGACGGAGATTTGGAGGTTGCTTTCGGGAGAAAACTTGTTTCATTCGTGATCTACAAGGAAATGACCTTATGTATGGCTCGCGTAATTCTAGTCTTTACACTATCTCTATGCAAGACATGGTTGCTTCATCTCCCATCGCTTACTTTCAAAGGCAACATCAACAAAATCTCGGCTATGGCACCGTCGTCTCTCCCATCTAAACTTTCAAACCATCACCAACCTTGCTCGACACAAACTAGTTGAAGGTCTCCCACGATTCCGGTATACTAAAGATCACCTTTGCTCGACTGTGAACAAGGGAAAAGTACTGTGCTCATTTTCCTTCAAAGGTGGAACCTGACACTCGACATGTGCTTCATCTTCTTCACATGGTTGTGTGGCCCGATCGGCGTGCAAGCGATAAATGGCAAACGCTACATCTTAGTAATTGTTGATGACTATTCACGATGGACTTGGGTCTACTTTCTTGAAGCAAGACCAAGCTCCACAAATGATCATCACCTTTCTCACAAAATACGAGTTCGACTCCGTAACACCGTCCGACTAATCAAAGCAGACAAAGGCCGAATTTGTTAACCAAACCCTTCGTGAATTTTATGAGAAAGTGGGGAATTCGACATCAAACATCTATTGCACGTACACGAACTAAGCGGAGTTGTTGAAAAGCGAAACCGAGCGTTAGTGGAAGGCGCAAGAACAATGTTAATCAATGCTAAACTTCCATATTACTTGTGGGCGTCGTATCATCGCATGCTATACTCAAAACCGTTCTATGATCACAAGCATACAACAAAACACCTTTCGAGCTTGTCACAACCATAAACGAATCTCAAACACTTTCATGTATTTGGATCCCTTTGCTATCCGAATAATGATCGCGATGATTTTGGAAAGCTCAAAGCCAAAGTCGACATTGAGTCTTTATTGGATATTGTGAGAATTCTAAAGGATACGGATATGGAATCGTCGTACAAAACCGGTTATGGAAGCGATTCATGCTCATTTGATGAACTTACGGAAATGGCACGAGTATAACGACTTAGAACCGGTCACAACCGCTTAAACTTCCTCGACCCCATCATCGGTGAACAAAGCCCCCACTCACTCGTCAACAAATGGAAAGGTTATTTGATCCATTGTTCGGTGGCGATATTGATGAGCGTGTTCAAGGTGTATCCATTGTTTCCATTGCTCAACACGATAATACTCTTATACGATACACTGCTACAACAACTCGTTGTTGAAGCACCACCGATTGACTCCACCACAACAGTTGAACAAACCGCTTCCAACAATGATGAACCGGTGATGATATTCTAAATGGAGTACCCCACTGCGATTTTGATCCAAATCGTTCTTTAACCCATTTGCTAATGACCTCACTTTGCACGATGTCGTGGAATCATCTACAAACCATTTGAATCCTCGAATCGCACAATGTATACCAACATCAACCTACACATCGATGGACAAAAGACCATCCTCTAGCAAATATTATTGGCAACCCGAATCAACGATCGTTCACGAGACAACGTCTTCGCACGGATGGTGAACATTGCATTTATGCACTCGATGTCTGTCAATACGAGCCTAAAAACATTAAAGACGCAATGACAAAAGACAAGCGGATTGAATCCATGCAAGAAGAACTCAACCAATTCAAGCGTCTTGAAGTATGGGAGGCGGTTGAAAGACCAAGCAGGGTCTCGTCATTGGTCTCAAATGGATTTGGAAAAACAAATTGGATCTTTGAAGGAGCGAATCGAAACAAGTCACGTCTAGTTGCTAAGGGTTATCGTCGGGAAGAGAATAGACTTTGAAGAATCTTTTGCTCCGGTTGCTCGTCTTGAGGTCATTCGGATATTTCTCGAGTTCGCGGCTCATATGAATATGACGGTCTTCGGATGGATGTCAAAGCTGCGTTTCTCAGCGGACAACTGAAAGAAATGGTTTATGTCGACAAACGGAAGGATTCGTTGATCCCGAGTTCCCGAACCATGTCTACAAAGCGAACAAAGCTCTTTATGGTCTCAAACAAGCTCCTTGGGCATGAGTGCGATAAGCTATCATCTTTCCTCATTGCTAATAATTTCACCAAAGGTTGATTGACCCTACTCTTTTATAGACTATCACGGGGCACATATCTTAATTGTTCAAATTTACGTAGATGACATCATTTTGCGTCTACACATAAAAGTTTTCAATCGCTTTTGCAAAACTAATGAAGAAAATTTTGAAATGTCCATGATGGGTGAACTTCGTTCTTTCTAGGATTGCAAGTTCATCAATCACCCGTGGTATTTTCTTGAGTCGATCAAATATGCCCTTGAATTGTTAAACAAATTTGGAATGAAAACCTATGACACTTATGCAACACCAATGACTCATACCAAGAAGCTAGATCTTTGATTTACATGGAAAATTAGTTGACCTACCAAATACAAGTATTATTGGGTCACTCATGTATCTAACACTAGCAGACACGATATTGTATTTGCCGTTTATCTTTGCTCCCGTTATCGATCGCGACCAATGAAACTCACCTCTCCGAGGCTAAAGAATCCTCCGATACATCAAGGGAACCATTAACTTGGGGATCGGTATCCGAAGGATTACATTTTGAACTAATTGCTTTTCGAACGCCGACCACGCGGGATGCTTAGATTCACGAAAAAGCACTTGAGAGCACTACAATTTCTTGGTGATAAAGCGGTGTCTTGGCAATCAAAGCGAGGATTGTACATCATTTGTCATCAACGAGCGAGAATATGTAGCCATGTCGGCATGTTGTGCTCAAGTCATCTGGATGAGAACACAACTCAAAGACTATGGTTACGATTTGATGAGAATCCCAATGTCTTTGCGACAATCGGTGCCATTGCGATCTCGTGCAACTCGATTCGACACTCGAAATCAAAGCACATCGATCTTCGTTATCATTTCATCAAGGACCACGTGGAGCAGTGCAGTTGAATTATACTTATGGGTACGAGAATACCAATTGGCGGATCTTCTCACCAAAGCCTTGCCTCCGCTAGTTTTAATGAGTTGGTCCACGGATTGGTATGAGGTGTTTGACTCAAGAGAATTGGATGACCTCTAAAAGCAGTCTTAAAAACACATCAAACACCAAAATATCTTTTGTAAATAATATTTTCAAAACAAAATACAAAAATATAAAACACGATAAAACAACAAAAATATTCTTCTATCTAATTTTCTTTACACATGTCAAGTACATCTCTTCTTTCAATACTCAAACCTTTCAAAATTCAATATTTTCTCCGATCAAGAGTTGAGGGGGAGAAAAGAAATACTTAACCGTTTCAAAATATCTGTGTACTTGCATGTTATCCTATCCCGATTGTTTCACTTATCAATGGTGGTAAATTTTATGGTTTAATGACACTCCTCGGACTAAAATTTATAACCTTTCATTATTTTCTTAAGTCGAGGGGGAGTGTCGTCAAGTTTCCTTCTTAAAATCTTTGTTTGGTAACCAAATGGAAGTTAAATGGCTTTGTATGAAAAAGGAAAGGTGGAGGGACCAAAATTGTCAAAAGTGTAAACCGGTTTTAATAAAACTCCACACCTAACTTCTCACATCACATTTAATACTCAAACCTAACATAATCTCACGCGTACAAATCGTTTAAGAAATCCGTGTTTTGGATCATCAATTTGTAAGTTGTTTTATGATCTTAACGTGTTTACAAACATTGGTTTTGATTTTATACAAATCCAACGGTCAAATTTTTGTCTATGATTGATTTAGTGTTCTACGCATAAGCGTATGAACACTCAATCAGAATAGGTGTTTGTGGTTGAAATGAATGTGTCAAAATGCTTTTCTTACATCAATACGTACATATAGATAATAACATAAAACATGATTATAGTAAACACACATGAACATCAAGCATTATTCATCAAGGACACGATGGTGATTTAGATGAAAACCAAGCGACAAATCATCAAACAATCACAATATTAGTAGCTATCGGAAACTCTTGGAATAAAGGGTAAAACACATGAAATGATGAAATTGAATGATTTTAGATTATGTTATTGTATTATTAAGGGTATAATAGGAACTTTGTGATGTACTTTGACTTTTACTTGATTTTATAATGAAATGGGTAAAAATGACAAATATGATGTTTGAATTGGGTATATATGTCATTATGATATTTCGTTGGGTAAATATGACATTTTAAGATTTAAATTGGGGTATATATGGAATTAACCCATTTAGAAATAAAATAAAAAATAAAAAAGAAGTAATATCTATCAAAGTTGGCCTCTTTTATAATGATATATCAATTCGTACTCGGTACTCATCTATACAAATATAAGCAGTGTCAAACTTGTATGATACCTAAGAGATTTCTACAAATGATAATTACAGTAGGAAAAAAAAAAGTAGTTGGACTTTTGGCGCAACTCATAGAACAATTTAAAAAATACTTGTTAAATTACAGGAGAGACTAGTTCTAAAATGCGTAGTCAAGCATTGTGATTTCATCAGATGGCTAGATACCTTATTATTATTCAACTTATGAATTTGGTAATCGATCGGCTAATCGCGGCTGGCTGATAAAGAACAGGGACCATAAAACACGTTTGCTATTTAAGAGCATCACGATGGTGAACCTACTAAAAGGTTTATACAATTAATACTCTATTAATTTGAAAACCTTTTCATATCACAAACTTATTTGTGCTATGGATGAACCTATTCATAAACCTTTCCCATGTTACAAAACACACTCAATACTTCAAGAGAATTAAATTATGAAACTCTTCAAAATTCTAGACCTATTCATGCCGCATATTATTGAAACTTATGTCCACTATAGTTTATAATTTTTTAGACCTCTTCAAATTTTTATAAACCATTTTACAAACCATCATAGTGGATGCTCTAATAATGCATGTGCATTTTAGGTTTAAAAACTAGGAATATTTACAAGTCTGCAAATCATCAAATAATAATGAAATCCCTTTATTCAATAAACTTCTCAAACATTTGTTACAAGTTTTTGCGGTTATCCCACATCATTATCAATTAGTAGCAGTACAAACGCTACGAATTTCGCCTTGTGTCCCTGTCTTCACCTCGACATTGCCCAATCTCACCATCGCTCTTCCAAACTCAGCGTTGAATCTTGCTCCATTTGCTCCCAAAAACCCTTGAACAAATCTCTGCGTCCTCCGGTCACTCCATAGATTGGCATCGATTCAATAACTCCCGTCCATTCCTCAATTATTATAGAAGGAACTACCAAAGCTATTAGCTGTCGGTATCAAGAGCCACGCCTCGAACCATCACCACCATTGGGACAAAGTCATCGGTGTTGGTAGGAATCTTTGGATTGATATCGGGATCAGTGCATTGGTGTTGTTGAAGTTATATAGCCTATAGTGAATAGCGCTGGTGATGATACAAAAGTTGGGCGTTCCTTGTTTGAGCTCCGGTTCTCGTATCAATTGAATATTGTTGCTTGAGACATGCGCTAAGTAAGCAGAAAACACCGTTAGGCTTATCGTGGGATTGTCTCCACGATTATCCTCAGCGAGAGTAAATGTCGGTTTTAGGGTTAATAGGAGAGTTAGGGTTTTAGATTGTACCTTTAATGAGGATGGGATCCCTTTATATACACACGAAATCCTTGTTGGTTTCGTGTTCCCCAACCTTCGCGTATCCCGCCTAAGTCGGTTGATAGCGATTATCTCCAAAGTTAGGAGGTATCCGATATCTTATTCCATAAATAACTCCGGACTTGGGCTTTCGTGAGCCCAAACCGTCATTGGATTAGCCCATTCGAAATGGGCTTGTGAATGGCGTTCATTGGTCGGGTTCGTGACCGAATCACGGACTATCGTCATCATGTCCCCTAGTCTAGTATCGCGGTGACTAATTGCGGATGCTAGACTAAGAACTAGGATTGAAATTCCTCATAGCGTGGCGGAGAAGTTTCCGCCTTGAAGAATATACGGTGAATATAGTCCAAATAATTTCAAACATAGCCTCGTAATTCGGGGAAATAAGCGCCCCTTGTCACCTCAACATATCCTAGCCACTTATTCGAGTTAGTGGGATCCACGTGTCGTGCATCGTGTGGATAACAAAAACTATATAACGTCCACCTTCCTTTTCGTGATTATCACGGTAAAAAAATTCGCCATTGTTAACAAACCTTCAACTTGCAACCCGAACACTCTTATCATTCCAAAGGTAATTGCGCGTGCGCCATAAAAACATTACCATGGTTCGTGGTTTATCGATTTCACGTCCGACATAGCGAGGGCGAACTTCTAGAGTTCGCTCCGATTATTATATTCCCTCGTGGTGCATCCGGAAGTTCCGGTGCGAAGGCGTCAGTGCGGACTTTCCCGAAGGGAAAAGCGGGGGTATATCGCGTTTTTCGAGTTCGCGAATCAGCGTGTGCCGATATCTTTATTCTTCGACGTGTTAAACTACTACCGTGCGCATATATCCCGGTACCTTTGCATAGGTGCGGTTAAAATCACCAACCGAGGTTGGTACGCTGCGGCAATTAACCCGACTATCCACTGCTCCGCGTTTTACCATACGGCGTGGTCAAGCGGTGGGTATCATTGCTAAAGCGCGTATTTGGCGACTTGATGTTATCTTGAAAAATTAGGCGCGCTTAGGAATTGGAGAAACATTTTACGGGTCGATGAAGCGTGCTTCCCTCGCGCTTTGACTTCTTCACCGGGGTTCCTTGCCCGAAGGATGGCGCCCCCTCACGGATCGCACGGTCACGGAGGATGCGGATACAATAAACACCAATCGCATCCCGTTAGTTCCTACCGAGGAATTTTGGTGCACATGGGCATTAGCCGCAATTATTTTGGTAGACTGATGAGGTTCCAATCTTTTAGCGCGGATGGCGGGGTGGGTGCTCGTCCTTTTGCATTCCGTTGTGCTATATTCTCGTGATCTTTTCCTTTCTTCTTTGTACTTGTCGTGTCTGTTTTGTTGTTTGTTTTTGTTGCGAGAAATGGACTTATTCAGTCGTGCAACCGGGCGAGCCGCCGCTAAGTGAATGTAGGACGCGCGTGAGAGAGAGGGAAGAGCCCATTCTTGATGCTACTGCGGGCGTACCACGAAATGGAGGTGGGAGGCGGGAGCTAGCTCATCTGTCACACCAAGAGCGACCTTGCCAAAGCATGCCGAACCACAGGCGCCTACCCCATTAGTCACGACCATCATAAGTAGTAGTGGCGGAGCACATGGAAGAAGAGGAGGACCGGGGTTGAAGCTCGAGATCGCTTGGAGGTGATGACGCGAGCTCATCGAGAAAGAAGCGCCCGTCATCCATGTGGTGGGATCGTCCTCGAGTGGCGTTGCATCGCCTCTCCGCCGGTGATACGGTTGGTCCACGATAAGTAATATCATCAAAGTGTTTTGTGCATCCCTGTTTATGTGAGAAACAATTACTAATTCCTTTTCTTGTGTGCGGTTTGAACATTCTCATGAGTCGCCCCTGTGGCTAGTCACTGTACACTCGAGTTTTCAAGCCAAGCAGTAGAAGTCTTGAGCCATTGGTGGTGGGGATGCGCCAATGGATCAGTTGTTGAAGAGTTGATGCAGGTGACGCGCATCAAGCTTATTTGGTGGAGAAGCTAAGGCCAAACACTGGAGAAGGCGGCCGGGGTGCCCAAAAGGATCAAAAATTGCATCACTAGAGGCGCAATTGGCTAGTGCCAAGGTTGAAGCGGAGGGCACGAGTTCGTGCGCCAAAAGCTTCTTGAAGAAAGATACCGGCGATGAGTCAAATAAGTCGGGCGTCTTTGCGTCATCGGGGTATAAGGCTTCGTGTCTCTAAGCTGAAGTATCTTGAGAAGGGCAAAGAAGAGTTGGTCTCATGATGGGAAAATTTTGGTGCCCTGTGAGCGGTTCATTGGAAGCGCGGAGATGAAGTTGCAAGCTCGGCTGAGTATGATGAAGAGTTATATCCCCGACTCCTGTCTACTATCGGCGTAGGTGGCTCATCGGCCATGGTATGCGACTTCTTGCCTCGGCCTGTAGAGTCGCGAGGAAGTGGTGGGCGCTTTTGGGGAGTAGTTCGGTCTTGCGTTGGCGCGAGGTAAGGAAAAAGTCGTTGAGGAGCTTCAAGAGGTCGATTTGTTGAAGGTGCTGGCGATAAAGTGCCGGTTATAATCGCATTCCTATGATGATCGGTGGTCGCTATGGAGAAGATGAAGTCATTGGGCTGCCTCTTATTCTTTGAGTTAGGCGCGACCGGGATTATCCGATAGGGGTCATTATGGAGGGCGACCTTAGCTCGACACCGTGGCGAAAATCTTGAAGCTTGACTTGACTACTTTTGAAACCCGATGAATCCCAACCGAGTACTGTGTTTGCTCGCCCAAGGATATCTTGAATCCGCCGTCTTGGAGAAGGAAGTGCCCTTAAAGCAAGTGTTGGGCGCATGCTACAAGACTTGCCAAAAGAAGGATTAAAGGTAAGGCCATTTTGTGCGGTATCGGTGCAACTCATCTCCCGGATCGACGGGATACGGTTAGCGTTGCCAGTATCTCGCCAAGACTCAGACCTATTGAAGAAGTTTGAGCGAGATTGGGGATCTTGCAAAGTTGTGTGAAATTCATCTCTTAGGCGTTGTAGGAGTATGTAGATAACTTGTATTTGTAAATATTATTTTTGTAAGAACGCATGGTATTTAATAAGATTCTCCTTTTGTTGAATGCGTGTTGGTATTATTGAAGCTTGTAATGTTTGTACTTAGTTATTCGTCTTTGCGTAAAAAACCTACTTGTTGTCTAAGAATCAAACTGTTACATAAGCGCGAATAATATAGGAAGTTCATAGTCATGTATGAAAATCACGGTATACTTAAAACATAATTTCTAAGTAGTCGTATCATAATCGTGTATGGTGTGATATGCAGCGTACTGTAAATATCATGTCAAGGAGTCAAATGTCTTGATTCCTAATTTGTTAAACGCAGACGCGGTATGCATAGTTGCGACCCGTCGTGGGGCTGCGCACCAAACTTATTCAAAGTCTTGAGAACAAGGTGTTTAACAAGGATACATGATCCAATGTTGATGGGTTTGCAACCCTCTTACTCAACGAGTTATTTAGTAGGTTTCTTGTGGGATATTAGTTTTCACTTACACATCAAACCAAAACACCAAGTTAGCGTATAAATGGAATTCTAGAGAGAAAGTTAGAGGTTTAGGGAACTTAGTGAGAGAAAGTGAAAGATATTATTATGAGCTCGACTCTATACCTTGGGAGGTAGAGAGTATTTATAGTCTTACATAAACGCCACACAACGGGTGTGGATCGGGCATCAGTGGGTAAAGACCGTCAGTCCTCCACGGTGTTACTTAACTAAATACTACTTAGCTTAAAATAACAACGACTACGAGCTTTCTAACGATTACATATACTTGAGGTGACCGACTCTTTAATGCACGGAATTTCTAATTCCTAACAATCTCCCAAGGGAGGTCACCTCAATCATGTACTAAAATTACATTGAATACAAGCAGATATTACACTAAAATTGTTCTTGCATTCTTGATGTAGTACTTTGCTTGAAGATCGTAGTCATTGATTCTTCACATTGCATGTTTGGTTAATCCAAGTGGAGGTCTTTCTTGATCCACATGATAATAATTTTGAGCCGACTTTTGAGATCATCACTATCAAAAATCTCGAGACATCCATTGTGGTGTTGGTATTATGTGATGTTGTGACTTACGGCCGGCATGCTCACATTACGGATCATGATATCTTCTCATCGAGTAGCGGAAGCTTTCGTTGATTCATGATATTGGCGCAGCGTAGTAGAAGCATGGGTGAAAATATCGAGTCATTGATGCACTTATCATGATTTCTTGAGAGATGAATGTATTGTGTGAGCATGCGGCTATGGATTGACCGCTTCATTACGATCATTTGCAAAATTTGGGCGTACACGCATACAGTGATTAGCAATAAAGCGTACAAAAGTGTCTTTGACCACTTTAGTTGAATTGAGTTACGACGACCCGGTTCCCGTTGATCGATTACATGTCTTTGCTGTGATAAGGTATAATTCGAAGAATTTCCTTGCGGGGTTTTATTGCTCTAGTCGTTCTCAAACCGGAACGTCTCAAAGAAGACAACACGGAGTGAGTGAACCGGTAATTTAAGTCAAGCGATTGATGAAAGAGATTTGAAAAACAATCGTGTATTGCTCAATAGAAATTGTTTTTGCAATACAACGAAGGTTTTATTGAAAATCAATTATCAATCATAAAACACCTTTGATTTGAAAAATTAGTACACGGTCGATGTGCTAAAGAAAAGAGTTATTAAGCACGAGACCGGTTTTCAAGGGTGTCCGTCAATCCATAACTCGAACCGGGATTGATTCAAGAGATTGAATCGCCCATTGTTTACATTCGGTTGTCACATGGTTGATCTATATAATAAATCTCACATGCCACCTACCGAGGAGCTTGTTTGATGTTGGCTCGAGAAGGTTTTCCATCTTCACTATGAATATGTTTACATATCACTCGGATGTTACGGCAAAACCACAAGGATAATGCATAGGACTCAAGATATAATCTCTCTTTCCACATTGTGTGAAGCGAGAGTCTTCATTGAAAGTGTCCTAATGAGATTTATTGATGATCTCGTGGCTCTAGACTCAATATGTGCATATTTGGATCTGTCTTGCGGAGACTAGGAGAGGTCTCCTTCTTCAATATCAACAATCTCTAAGAGAGCGTCGATAGATAATGTTGGTTCCCGTGAGAATGAAACAAGTCCTTTTAAGAGGATCTTGAGTGGTTTGGAAAGTTGAAGTGCGGTCGTCCTTTGGGTCCATGACGTCTTGTCTTCAATACCGATGTTACCATCGATAGCATATGAATTGAACCGGTTTACGCCCTAAGGTTGAATAAATGGAGGCTATTTGTTTTCACCCTTTTCTCATTCAATTCTTTTTAATTCTTCAACCCTTCGGTGCTTACGAGACTTCATTGCAAGAACCTTGTTGGGTTTGTTCGGTACTTGCTCGCCTCGATCCGCACTCTTCCCATATCTCACTTTTCTCCTTTTATCATCATACCTAAGGACTTCTACACTAACTAGTGGATTGTCCTCGGTAGATCCCTCCGGTTACAGCGGATCATGGGAACCAATACTAACCTTATCATCCTTATATCAGCGTACATAAAGTAAAGTTGGTTGGTCTATTTGGTATTGTTCATCTGCCATTGGAACCAATTGAAAACCATTTGAAAATCAATCCAGATACTTAAGATGTATTATCAAAGCATTTTGTACCTGAATTGCTTTTGATATTTTTAGAATGAGAACTCCCCCTCAACATGTGCATCAAATGTTTGAAATCGTTTTGCACACGGAGGCAAGAGGAAGAATTAACTTATTTGATTACCAATTTCTAAAAGATATCAACATCACTTCCTTAATCGAATCAAGTAGATAAAGCATTTTGGGGAAGGATGAGGTTTTCATGATTTTGCTCCCCCTCAATATGTGCTTCTAGGTTTGAAAAGAGTTTTGCACATACTAGAGGAACACTGCATACGATGAGATAAAGGATCACGTTTCAAATCATAGGTGTAAGATAGATGCTCCCCTCAACATGTGAATGGTCGTTTGTCACATGCGGGGAGGATAACATGTACATCCTTGTAAAACCATTTACAGAATCCTCGGTTTAAGTCCAATTTAAATCACAAATTCTCCCCGATCACAATTATCGAATCATTTGATTTGTGATCTCTTATAGATTAAATTGATTTTGAAAGCTTTGAGGAGAATTGTGACTTGATTATGAAAGCGTTTTAGCGATAAGGATCGGATTATAAAACTTTAAACTCCATTGATAAAACATGCATGTATATCTTTTGAAAACAATTGAATGCCAAATAACTTTTAATTTAATTGAAATCATTCTCCCCTCAATCAATGACATAGGTTGTTGATTGAGAGATTGATATTTTGACAAATAAGTCGAGATGATTATCAAAAATAGAGATCGAGTTATTTTCAAAGCGATTAGTTTTCAATGCAGATAAATGTTTATAAAATCGAGCATGGAATTTTGAAAAACATGATAAAGAATGGCTCTGTTATTTCTTTAAAAAGCGGGTTCTTGCTGAAATGACAATAAACCATTGTTTCTCTTTCTCTCAATTTTTATTTTTTTATTTTTTAAGAATTCGAACAACATCTAAAGTCCGTGTCATTCTTTGAATGACAAAGACAAAGACCGTAGATATTGTCGAACCGAGAAAAGCATAACAAATTGACAATATTTTTGAAGATTTTTGAAATTTTGATTTTTATGGATTTTGAAGGTTTTATATTTTTCTATTTGATTTTGAAGGTTTTATAATTTTGTATTTTGTTTTTCGAATAGATATATAAAGAGATAGATGAAGATAGACCTTTACTCCTCGTCTTCCTCACGAAGGCGTTTGAGTGTTACGGTTGAAGGCTTTTCAAGCCAAGGCGTGGAAGAATAAACTCAAAGCGTTCTCTTGGAAGAGCTTTGGTGAAGATGTACGCTAAGCGATATTCGGACCTCACAAAATAGAGTTCCACCACACCTTTTTCCACTTGTTTCCCGATGAAATGATGTCGAATGTCGATATGCTTTGCTCTTGAGTGTTGAGCGTTGTTGCATGAGAGAGCAATAAAACTTTATTATCACGTCGGAGGATTTTGTTGAATTCAAAGCCATAGTCGGATAATTGAGATCTCATCCATAAGATTTGAGCACAACGAGGATGACATGGCTATGTATTCGACCTCTGTAGAGAAATAGAAGTACTCATTTGCTTCTTTGAAGACCGACTCACAAGCTTATCACCCAAAAACCGAGCACCTCCGGATGTACTTGACGAGTATCTTGACACCTGCATGATCGGCATCGCATGAAATTTGTTAGTGACATGCGGTGTCCTTGGTACCAAAGACCCATATTGATGGTTCCACGGAATACCGAAGACCGTTTAAGCGCTTCAAGGTGCTTTTAGTAGGCTTAGCACGGTATCTAGCACACATGCAAGCAAAGAAACAAGATGTACGGTTTACTAGTGTGAGGTACATCGAGGATCAATCATACTACGATATTTTGTTTGGTCGATCATGATCCACGAGTGGTCCTCATCTAGTTTGGTTCGATCAATCATGGGAGTGTCAACGAGGTCACTTGAATCAAATCCAAATTTCTTTAAGATCTCGGTTGCATATTTAGATTGATTTATGAAAATGCCTCGGGACTTTTCGAAATTTGTAATCCCGAGAAAATGACATTTGTCCCATCATTGACATTTGAAATTTTGAACTCATTTCATTTGAAAACGATCACATTCCATTGGGTGCCGAGGCAAAATAATATCATCAACATAAATTTGAACATGAATTAAATGTTTGCACGACTTCACAGTGAACAATGTTGGATCAATCGCTCCTTTGCTAAATCCGGTTGATAGAAGAAACTTTGTGATGTATCATACCATGCCGCGGAGCTTGCTTTAAACCGTAAAGGGCCTTCTTCAAACGATAAGCGTGAGTAGGATGCTCTTGATTTACAAATCCTTGAGGTTGGTGGCGTGAGATGACTTCTTTAAGGTCTCCGTTCGAAATGCCGTCTTCACATCCATCGATAGACTACCATGTTCTTACTAGCGAGATTAGCCGAAGATTCGATTGCCTCGATTCGAGCAATTGGAGCAAAAGATTCTTCAAAGTCAATACCCTCCTCTTGGCGGTATCCTTTAGCAACTAATCGAGCCTTGTTCTTCAACACATCACCATGCTCATCAAGTTTCACTTTGAAGATCCATTTAAGAGCAATAATCATAGCACGCCTGAGGCGGTACTAACTCCCATACATCAAGTCGATCAAACTCATGAATTTCATCTTGCATGGCATTGAACCGCCTATCTTCATTCATGGCGGTTTTAACATCTTTTGGTTCGATCTTAGATAGTACGGAGTTGAAGAAGCACCATAAGGCATCGGTTGCAAGTTGTTTCCGTGTTGATACGGGGACGAGAGGGATTTCAATGATGTTGTCTAGTGGATGATCGTGAGTCCATTTTCTAAGGTGTTCATGTGGCGGTTGTTGAGGGGCGAGGTAGCAGTCGATGTCTCCGAAGAAGATGGTTACGATGATGATTCGAGAGCAAATATGTTTTCAAATGGAGCATCTTGTGAGTAGCAAAGGGATTAACTTCATCATTGATGCGAAGCAGTTCCATTATGTACATTTGAAGAATGATGATTTGTTGATGAGATGAAGGATCGGTGACGGTGCATCTTGACTTAAAGATATTGAGGCGAGGATTGACTTCATTCACGTGAATATGAGCGACCTACATTGTAGGAATCGACACCTCATTAGTACTTGGGTCATAAAGTTCATCAAACATAGGATCAAACAATTTCTTTAAATCATCTTCGATGGAGGTACATATGGAGTTTCTTGAGAAGAGTTTGGAACAAGGATGAACCAATGGGACTGCTTTTTGAAGTGCGGGTCTGAGCTGGGTGTCCAGAGCCATTTTGATCGACTCATCAAACGTAACGTGAATTGTTTCCATGATATTTCGGGTTCTTTTGTTGTAGATTCGGTATCCCTTTTTGTTTGGTGCATACCCTACAAATACTCCAATGTCGCTTTAGCTCTAAGTTTGCCTAAGTCTTGACCTCATTGGTTGGATAACACAATGCACCAAACACACGAAGGAAAGAGAGATTAGGTTCCTCTTAAAAGTTCCTTACCATCAAGTTCTCTAACGGCGGTATGTTTTCCAAGGCTACTTCTAGATCGAATCGCGATTGACCAACAGAGAACAAGTTGTGACAAGACCTTCTACATAGTAAACCACGGAGATAACACTTTTGCCAACAACATAGTCTCCATAACCCATAATAGCACCGAAATGATCATTCCGAATCTAATCGTCTCCGATGAATTTGCTCACGAAGTTCATGAGCCGTGACCGGTCGCCATCATATGCTTGGAGCGACTGAGTCCGTGTACCACGTAAGCGATTTGAGCGATCTGCGGTTGAACATGAGACAAGAATGGATAATGGATAATTGGGATCCCCATGCAAGAATGGGTTCCATTTGGTTAGTAACAATGGTTGGAACACCGCATCGAAAAAGAAGCATTCATATCGAAATTAAGGCCTTTGGAATCATTGTGAATAGATGCGGTACTAGTGTACAGATTAGCCTGCTCACATTGTGCTCACTTCTAAGGAATAGTTCTACCGGTGGCATCCATTTTCTAGTGGGCATTGTCGATTATTCTTATGACCAACGGTGTCCAATAATAGCCCATCTTACTAAATGTTCTTCTGTGGGTTTCCACTTGTTTTCTAACTTTCTTTCGTTTTGCCTTTTAGCCTTTTTAGCATGAATTTTACCATTAACAACATTAAGCGGACAATTAACATCATTAGGCAAAACATTAACACCACATTCATGATTAGAAGCAGAATTCAAGCGAGACATCAATACAAGGTTTGCAAATAGTATCGAATTGAATTAATTACGATGCGCCTATGGCTAATACTAGAATCAACATGATTCGTTTTATTCGATTCAAGCTTAAAGTTCCTAGATTGTTCTTCTACTCTTTTCCGGTGCACATTCTTAGCTTGCGAGGTCCTATCATTCCTTGTATTGTCTTGAGACTTTGACTGCTCCCTTTAATGTCACCGATTACTCTGTAGAGGAATGGGAACATTAGTTGGTTTCTATTCTTTGCATCACTGTTTAGATGTCTTTGGGATCTGAACTACATGCAGCACACTAAGGTTCACTTTCTTAAAACTAGAAGTCTTGGGATTTGTACTCCTAGAAGGCACACTTGAGTTCTCTTTCATAGCATTGATGGATCTGGAATCGAACTACTTAAAGGCGCTAAGGTTCACATTCAAGACATTGGGCATCGAATGAATATCATACTTGGCATTAGGCATCGAACATGGGATCAAAGGATTAACTCTCTCACCTAAGGACTTTGGGCATATTGTGATCAAGAATTCTAGGATTTCTTGAGATCGTTTGGCATATAAGCATGCATGTCCAATTGCATTATCATGAGGTTTCTCTAACTTACCTCTTCAACAATCTCATGCGAGACATTCTAGGCAATCCTTAAGGGATGAGAAGTATGTTTGAGCAACAAGTTTGTTGTTCACGAGATGAGGAAGGACATATTTCACAGACAAAGCATATTTATTACAAGAGTGAACCTTTGATACACCATTCTCCCCATTGGTCATTGGCATTTTCCCTTTTACGACTCTTGATTCTCAATTTCCTTTTGCAATGAAGCTATTTGTTAGTTATTTTTGTTCTGAGTGACCTTTATTGATTCAAATAACTCATTGAAATGACGTTTAATCTTTTCATTTTCTTCTAGAAAACTTTTGTTTTCATTTTGTAATGCATTTACTAGGTTTTGAAGATGAAACGTTTGAGAATTCGAGAATCTAAGGAGGAGGCATTTGGGAGCCTATCATATTGTTCGTTTGACCCTTTAATTGAGAGATTTGGGTTTTCAACTTTACGATCGTGTTGCAATGAGCTTGAATCATTCATCACATTTGTTAATTTGAAAAGCGCATCAAACTCGAGCATCCGAGGATGTCTTGATATTTGAAGTTTTGACATTTTCTTTAAGATGTTGATATTTTAGTTGTAAATTAAAATGCTCAACTTCTAGTTTAGAAAAATGTTTAACCAAATTGTCGTGATCATCCGGTTCAATTTTCTCGTTTAGTTCGTAATTAGTTTTTCAAGCTCAATGACACGATCATGGGAGACTTTCGAGGCAACTTGAGATAATTCATGAAATTGAGAAGCATTAATAGAACAATTTGTAGCGATGAAAACACATCTTGAGCAATACATTCAAATCGGGTTCTCATTTAGTGTATGCAAGTTCTTCCTCTCAATCTCATTATATTTTAGTGCTTGCTCATAGTCGCTAACTTCAACTATCATTGCATCAAATTCTTTTTCCATTCCCTTAATATCAAGATGTATCCCTTTTAAGACTCTCAAAGTGATCTTTTAGAAGTTTAAAGAAAGGCATGACCTCGATTAAATAACATTCTTTTGTTTGTTCAAAACCCCTTTCCCTTGATAATCCCGATGGGTGTGATCCTTTTCTTACAAGTTTTCTCAAAATCAACAAATAGTTGAAAAATAACATATTGATGATTAAGATCTTGCTTTTAGTAGTAATCGTTCTAGGAACTAGATGCATTGGTGTATTAGGAGGATACACAGTCGCTCTGAGCATTTTCCAAAGGGAGGGTTTGTTTCAACAATATTTTCAACTTTACCTTATCTAAATCCATTTTCCGTAAAACTTGTTAGAGTCAACAATGTCCGAGGCTTAAACATGTTCAAGGAAATCCGCTTTTCCTTCTTGTAATCATGGGGTGTGATCTTTATTTTCTTCTCTTTACATTTAGGATCATCTAATTTCTTGTTCATCTTTTCCCTAGTGACTTCATCGATTTCTTATCTTCCTCGGTCGCACTCAGCGCAACTAGGTTTCGTCTAGGTTTAAGGTTTCATTGCCATCATAAAGAACCTTATGAGCATTTCTAGCCCTTTTAATGACCTCTGGATTTGGTTCCTCAACAAGGGAATGTTATGCTTATCGCTTAAGACTCTATGTTTAGTGATCATGTGGCGATCTGAATGGTGTTCCCTTGTATGTACAACTTGTTTTCAAGTTTGTTTTTCAAAGTTTTCAGATTAGAAAAATCTTTCAAGAGTTTTGATTCCTTTGCATTAAATTCTTGCTTAAGCATTTTCACATTTTCTTGAAGTTCTTGTTTTGCTTAGCGCTTTAGAAAGCTTTTCTTGCAAGGAATTTAATTCTTGTTTTAATACTTCTTCTAAAATTACTTTTCTAATGATTAGACGCACTTGGTCATCCATTTCCTGCTCACGAGAGGTCAACTCAAATTTTGCACGTTGTTCATAGATAGCAACACATTCTTTATAGGCATTTAGTTGGAAATTAAGAATCATCGGGGCACATGCGGTGTATTCATCAAAACATAATCATTGTTGATCGAGAAGATGCATCACTTGGTACAACTTCACTTTCCTTTGTTTCACATATTGATCATATTGGACAACATTGATATTACCCATATTTTCAATATTTGATTCAATAGTTTCGAGTTGATTGTACTTTGTCATGCATCTTTTGCACATCGGCATCATCGTATAGTTTTAATACCTCCGAGATGAGTTTGTCTTTGGATGAGCCGACTTGTGGTGAAGAAGAGACCTGGGAGAAACCATTGGAGAAATGCTAGCCATAAAAATTTTGTGTGCGATGGGTCCATCATCCACATCAGTCGTATGCATCTGTCGGTGACTTGAAAGGCATTCGATGATTGTGACCTATCTCTCGAATAAAGCCGCTCATCCACATCTCGCATCATAAGTCTTGGCATTGCCTCGGCTAGAAACAACAATTCCTCTTCATCAAAGCAACACCATTATCACGAGCTTGTACAAAGATCTTATCTCGAAGTAATCGACGTTACATGGATGCTTTGGAGATGTCTGCCTTGCAATGTGTCCCTCACCACCATGCTTATAACATTTGATCGGCTTAGCTTGACCTGATTACCATTCCTTCCTCGATTCGATTACCAACATAACCTCTACCAGCCCACCTCTTCCCCGATCATCATCTTTCCGAATCGGTTGCACCACGATCCTCCCATCTTTAACAAGAGCTTGATTGTGTGGGTTAGATGTCGTTACGAGGTTGTTGTTGGTTTAATGGAGAGAATTCATGTTTTGACTAATCGGAAGAGCTAGTTGATTAATGATGTTACCCACGTGTGCATCAAAGATCGCCTTGTTTGAACATAGGATCGGGAATGAGTTTGTGATTACCATTACCCATGGGTATGACTTGTGAGGCTTTGGTTGTGATTCCGATGTTTGAGTAGAAAGGCGGTTGAGTCATTAGGCGAGCTTGTCTCTCCACGGGTTGGTTTTGAGGCGATTAAGATTCATTTTTTCAAACATAGCATGTCTCTCATTACGAAGGAGGAAGGCATAGATTTGCTCATAGTTTGTATTCTTCAATCCTTTAGTGAGCTTCACAGAGGTGACAAACTTGTGCCATTCGGGATTCATGTTGTTCACAAATTTTGAGTTCAAATTGAATGTTAGACATAGTCATTACGATGTTCCTCATATCATTCACCAACTTATGAAATCTCACATAGTACTCATAGACACTCTCATCGGTTTCATATTGAAGTGTTCAAATTCGTCATAGAGTTGTGATTCTCTGTCTTCCATAGTTAATTCGAACACGAGAGAAGCATCTTGACATTATCCCATCACGCCTTTGCTTCGGTGTTGTGATTGTCGACTTGTAGATGTCTTTAGGAAGACCTTGAAGAACAATGTTAGAAGCCACGATATCAAGATCGAATCTCTTTTCTCCTTATCATCAAGCTCATCATACATCTTTGGTCCATCCATTCCGTAAATCGAGTTCCATCTTCAATGATTATCAAGTACATCTCTAGTCGTCTCAACTCGTCGGTCCTTCATCAATGGATTTGAGAATGTTGACACCGGTTTCCTTTCCAAGACAGTACAATCGATTCGTTGAGCCCAAGAATCGTAATCGGTTCTGTCGAGCATGGGTGGACCAGTGTCCCGAACCCGGTGCTTGAACATCCTCGACAGCGATGGAGATGATAGTAGGAGCGTTGGTAGACATGTTTATGCATTATCATGGATTTTATAACTCTATGATTAAACGGGAAATGGTATCTTTCACGGATTTTACTAAATCAAGAGAAACCGTAAAAATCACCCAAGTCGCTAGAAGATAATGCACCAAGTCGCTAACACCTAATTCGCTATACCACCAAGTCGCTAAAGTCCCAAGTCGCTAAACAAAGGCAAGTCGCTAAATAGTAACTCGCTAAGCCTCAAGTCGCTAGCAAAATTTTGGCGACAATTGCTAAGATTCAAGTCGCTAAAGAATCAAGTCGCTAAATAGCAACTCGCTACTCACCAAGTCGCTAACACCAAGTCGCTACCGTAGTGGAGAGTCCACTACTTGTCTTGTAAGTCGCTAAGCCTAAGTCGCTAGCTCCAAAAACTTCAACTCGCTACAAAAATGTAAAGCAAGTCGCTACAAGGAAATATAATCTGTAGGTCAAGTCGCTAGCAAGAAAACTTCACAAACATCACTTTTCAATCCAAAAAAAACCCAACCAAGATGATTCAAGCTTACCAAGTGAAAACCTAAACACTTGTGATGATTCTAAACGTAAAAGTACTACCAAAATCCAAGCTTTAACACAAGAAATCAACCAAATGATGCACAAACCACTAAACTTTTTCAAACTAAAAAACCACCTAAAAACCACTAGAAATCCAAAGATGTGCAAGATATGATCTAACCATGGCTCTTGATACCAATTGTAGGATATTAGTTTTCTCACACATCAAACCAAAACACCAAGTTGGCGATAAATGGAATTCTAGAGAGAAAGTTAGAGGTTTAGGGAACTTAGTGAGAGAAAGTGAAAGATATTATTATGAGCCCAACTCTCTACCTTGGGAGGTAGAGAGTATTTATAGTCTTACATAAAACGCCACACAACGGGCTGTGGATCGAGCATACAAGGGTAAAGACCGTCGTCCTCCACGGTGTTACTTAACTAAATACTACTTAGCTTAAAATAACAACGACTACGAGCTTTTAACGATTACATATACTTGAGGTGTCCGACACTTTAATGCACGGAATTTCTAATTCCTAACATTTACTCATCCCGTTACCATCGTGGGTTTATTAAATGCATGCACGCCATGTAGGCGAAAGATAAGAAATGTTAAGACATAAAGTATATAGAAATAACAAATTGAATGTGTCACGGAGTTAGCTAGAAACCGCGACGCTTTATTAAGACTTGCAAGTTTTGTGAAAGAAAATAAATAAGATATTGCCTAAGTAAAACAAAATGTAAATACATCGGTAATTATTGGGCACTTCACTAAAGTGCGGGAATGTCCGCAGGTCGGGCCGTAGCCTATTCCTAGAGATAACATCGCTTAAGATTGCAATGTTCCATGTGCATGGTAGTTCACGACCATCCATTTCTCGTAGCTTGACGCCGCCTATTCCTAATGCTTCAAGAACCTCATAGGGTCCTTCCACTTCGGTCCAAGTTTGCTCGTGTCTTCGCGTGGCTCGCATCATTGGCGCAGTATAATAAGTCGCCTGGTCCAATGAAACACTTCGCACTTTAGCATCGTAGTATCCCTTCATTTTGAATTCGATCTTGCTTCACATATAGTTGCGCTGCCTTTCTTCCAACAGTCTAAGTCGATATACGCCGCCATTGGTTGCAACATTGACTTCAAGAAGGCGAATAGTTGGCATCCCAATTCGGCCGGTATGACGGCCCGTCCCATAGACTATAGAAAAGTGGGAGGTTCCCGTTAGTTTTGATTGAAGTGCGCCCGCCCGTAACATGCGATACTTCTTCTACCCACCTTCCTTTGTGCCCGCCTGCACGTGCCTTAATTCCTTCACCCGACTTCAATTTGCACGCCTACTAAGCCGCTGGTTCATGGATGTTTAACCGACGCTGGCGTCTTGCACGATATTCAACTTCTCGCACAACCTCCTTGAAGGGTTGTCACAAAATTGTTTCCCATTGTCCAAATGATTTCCCCTGTAGTCCGACGCTATGCATACAATATTTTCCCAAACAACTGCGTTTGACCGATCGCTAGTAATTGTTACAACCGCTTTGCTTTGATCCACTTGGTAAAGTAGTCTATGGCTACTATGAAACTTTAATCCTCCTCGCGAACGGGAAGCGGACCCGCAATGTCGATACCCACTTGTAGAATGGCCATGGCGCCGTGATAGGCGTTAGCTCTCGCTGTGGTTGGTACGGAACGGGTCTATGAACCCGACAGCTGTCGCACTTTCTTATTAATTCCCGCGCATCACGTGCATGGTGAGCCAATAGTATCCTCGATCAGAGCTGCCGCCACCACGACCGGTGGTCCCGAATGCATGCCGCATGAACCGGCGTGGATTTTAGTACATAATTTGCTCAGGTGGTCCGGACGCAATGAGCCATGGTTTCGTAAAGAGCGCCGATATAGTACATTGTCTCTAAGATTAAACCTCGTGTCAGCGCCTCGATTCTTCGGGATTCCCTTTGTTCTGGGGCAATACGCCTGCTTATGAATTCCATTATTGGTGTCATCCACATAGGTCCTTCCTCCTCTATTATCAGGATATTTCCATCTCCGAGATGGACTTACTCTTCTGCTTTCCACTCAATACTTGTTTTGACAGTGTGCAAAGCTTGTGGATGCAATCTTGCTAGCGATCCGCCTTTCGATTTTCCCCAGGGACTTGCTTAATGGTAAACCCGCTTAAACTTTAAATTAGTGATTTGGTCTTGTCTAGGTATTGGATCATGTTTTCTTTAGCCACGTGATTCGCCCAACACATGGTTGGCCACTAGCCTAGAATCCACATTTGCTTCCGGGTTGTGCACGCCCATCGACTCGAAATGCAATGCGTAGTCCGGGCAATTAGGCTTCATACCGCCTCATTGTTTATCGCGGTGAATTCAAACGCAGCGTAAGTGAATTCTATCATTTCGGCTTGTGAGTATAAGGCCCGCCTCGACCCATCCACGCATGAAGATCCGTCCGCGAACAAGATCCATGGGTCTTGTATTGCCACCTTGCCTGTGAAGGTAAGTCTCGCGATCCGGTTTTCGATAATGAAATCGCTAGTATCTCGCCTTTAACCGCAAAGACGGGTCAGTAGGAGATATTATGTTCACCTAGCAACACACTCACTCGCAGCCGTCCCGACGACGGGTTCGAGATGATTTGCTTGATCGGTTGGTCCGTGATCGCCATGGGCGCTACCAGTACCAGCACTGCTTGGCGAACACTAACGCCAGACCAACTCCTCCATTGCGTTGTAATTAATCTCCGCTTTTTAAACGCTTTGCTTACAAAGTACATGTGTGTTTGTACTCAATTCCTATCCGTCAAGAAGATCGCACTAACCGCCCATGAGTCGCAGAGCAGTACATACTTAATTCTTCCCTCGGCCTGGGTGCGACTAGTGTGGGAGCGTTACTGTGTGTTGTTTAAGCCGTGGTAAAGGCTTCTTCCTCCGTAGTCCAAATAAAATCTCCTTTTTATACACTTCTCGAGTGTTTTAAGAGAGGAGTGACTTGTCTCACGATTTGGACAAGAATCTATTTAGACCGCCGCTTTTCCATTGAGAGATTGACTTCCTTCAACGCATGCGAGGAAGTCCGATGACCGCTTTAGTTTTTCTCGGCATGGTTTAATGCCATCCGTTCTATCAGTATCCGAGAAACATGCCTTCAGAGCGCCAAAAGTGCATTTCTTAGATTTAGCTTCATGTTGATCTTTTAGAGTCCTAAATGTTTCCTTAATGTCGCGCACCAATTCATCCTCAAGATGGCTTTTTATGACCAAGTCTTCAACGTAAACCTCTAGGTTGCGCCCACTGCTTTTCAAATGCATTATCTACTAACCGGTAGGTGGCGCTGCATTCTTCAAGCCAGTGGCATTTTAGTATAGCAATAGACGCCTGGCTTGTATGAAAGGCCTTTTTCCTCATCTTCCTTAGCCATCTAGATTTGGTGGTATCCTTTGTACGCGCCTAGGAAGCATTTAAGCTGGTATCACACAAAGACTCTACCTTTCGCCTATTCCCAGAGTGGGTACGCCTTGTGGACATGCCTTGTTGAGATCGTGAAGTCCACACATTCGCCACCACCGCCGCTTCTTCTTCACCATTACCGGGTTGGAAAGCCACCGTGGTAGTAGACTTCTCGCATGATACCGCCTCCACAAGTTTGTGTACCGCCGACTGCTTTGCGCGCTTGAGCTTGGGCCGCTCTTCTGGCGTATGGAAAGTATCCTTGTCGGATTCTCACTGTGTTCTCGATCGAGCGTGGTACTCAAATATGTGCTTTGGTTCATGCAAAGATATCCGTGTTCTTTTGTGAGTGCGCACACGGCGCCTTGCCATTATCCGGCAAAGGATCCTCCGATCGATATTTCTTGTTCTCGTAATCGTGTGAATTGCAACCTTCGTGTTTGGAACTTTGGTCATACCGATACTCGAATGGGTGTCGCCTCACATGTAACCGTGTTACATTCTCTATGTGGTACAAGTGCGCGTAGAGAGTAACAATACCACCTTCCATCGGGAATTTGAGAATCACATGTGTCAGAGACGGTGATCGCAAGATGGTCGATATCCCCGGTCTTCCGATAATGCCATTGTATGGCGAGGGTATTTGATCACCATAAAATTCATCCAGTCGTCAGCGAGTGTTCTTGACACCACACCGACTAGTAGGCGACGGCCCCATAGGCCATATCTTTTCTCCCCAGAAACCGCTGGTTACAACCGGCTTAACCGATCACAGATCTCGTGTCGCTCCGCTTGAAACAAAGTTGTTCAGACATTATGTCTCCGCCGATTCTCCTCCATCAACATACATGCGTGGATATCGTGACCCCCGCATTAATTTCAATGGTGAGCGGTTTCTATCACCGCGTTGTCCGCAATCAAGGCGGGGAAAGAGATTTCTTCCACGGGAAAATTTATGGTCGACCTTCCGCTTAGTTACCGCCATGATTGTATCATGTGATGGTGTCGACTTTATCTTTGGTGCTTCTTTCTTGCTCCCGCCTTCCGCCTATCTTTTCCTCCTTGATGTCCTTGACTAGGTGATCCAACTGCCTTCTTTACCGCTTTTCGATTAGTTGGCGCAATTGAACACACTCATTGGTGGTGTGGCCCTTCCGTCCATGATAGTCGCAGTATCCACTTCCCACGCCGATCTTCCCGGATGCGATGGCGGAGGCCTCAGCTTTGCACCTTCCGCACGAATATCTCTTTTGGAGTTTTTGTTAGCGGGTGTATTTATCATTATCTCGTCCGCTTCCCCGGTGCGGTAATTCCTATCATGTTGCTACTCCGTCGCTGGATTGTCTCCGAGGTTGTTCCTGTGACTCGTAGTTGAAGTAACCTTTCTTGCTATTCGCCGCAATGGCTTCTCCTGGATAAAGGACCTGTGCGCCTCATAAGTTCCTCAAATGTTCGGGGATTCTCGCTATTCACCTTTTGATGAGTTCTCGGGTTATTGATCCCGCTCATGAACCCTAAGATCTTCGATTGGGCATGCTTTGACTTGTATGCACTCATCTTTGAAGCGCCCACATAGGCGCTTGTGGATTCTCACTGCTTTCACTCTAGCGAGTTCGACAGGTTTTTAGCACACTTTTCCTTTGAGTGAAGTTTAGGCGAACGCCGCGAACTCTTCAAAACCATCAATGCTTCCGCGTGGAAGCCATCAACCGCCATGCTTCCCACTAGCGCGGAATTGAACATGTGGCACCACGTGTTTTGGCCAGCTGATAGTAGCGGCCGATTCAAAAAATTTAGGTGATCGCTGTGGTCACGTGTTCCATCATAGGTTTTCACATGGCGGGCATGCCTCCTTTATTTTCTCGAGAAATCACCATGCGCCGAGTGAACGGATCTACTTTTGGCGGCGCCACCACGGAGTGGATATGTCTTCGTCCTCCCGGTCGCGATATTTCCTTCTCGACTTCCAGTGTCCGTTTCGCTATCCTCGTCCGAGGAGTTACCAGAGGACTAACTTTCCATTTTCGACGTTTGCACCGACCGCGCCCTGAATACGCGACTTGAAGGGCTTTCACTGGGAGTACCGCCGCCCAAGTCATCTGCCCCGACCCCGCGGCTACCAAGCCTAGCATGGACATTGGTACGCGCTCGTCTCTTCGCTTTCTTCCAGACAAGCGTGAGTTAGCCGTCTCCTCATTCTCAACTCTCCTCCCACCTGTTAAACACCGGGGTCGGCGCTATCCTTCCGCTTTTCTTTCGATGGCGGCGGAGGAGGTGTCTCAGATTCAGATCGAAATTAAGTCGGCGTGTGGGCTTTGATTCGACCTCTTTTGCTTCCTCTTGTACGAGAGCGCCAAAGTTTCATAATTTTGAGATACGAAATCTCCGGCGCTAGTTCCGGCATGACCCCTTCTAGAGCAAGGGTGCTTGTCTCTACCACCGGCCCTTGCTTCGCTGTCAGTGCATCCGTGCCTTCGAGGTCACTTTCTAGCACCGACGAGGGAGGCAAAGGGTGCGGCAATGATCTCCTACGTGGTGGTTGTAGTGGCACAGGTTGTCCTCGGCGTTGTTCCACCGTAGGAAGACAGTGTCGGGCCCGACCCTTGGTTTTAGCGATCTTGGTTGTTCCGAAGTCCGTTTGAAGTCGATCCGCGGCGCTTCTTTCCTGTAAGGTCTGTTTACGATCGCCGATTAGTGCTTCGTCATTCTAGTTCTCGCCTTAGTGATGGTCCCACGGATGGCGCCACTTGCTGATACAAAAGTTAGGCGTTCCTTGTTTGGGCTCAGTTCTCGATCAATTGAATATTGTTGCTTGAGACATGCGCACTAAGTAACAGAAAACTGCCAGTTAGGCTATCGTGGGATTGTCTCCCACGATTATCCTCCGGCGAGAGTAAATGTCGGTTTAGGGTTAATAGAGAGTTAGGGTTTTAGATTGTACCTTTAATGAGGATGAGATCCCTTTATATACACACGAAATCCTTATTGGTTTCGTGTTCCCCAACCTTCGCGTATCCCGCCTAAGTCGGTTGTAAACGATTATCTCCAAAGTTGGAGGTATCCGATATCTTATTCCATAAATAACTCCGGACTTGAGCTTTCGTGAGCCCAAACCGTCATTGTATTAGCCCATTCGAAATGGGCTTGTGAATGACGTTCATTGGTCGGGTTCGTGACCCGAATACGGACTATACGTCATCACAAGCTGCTGTTCCAATTGTGTGCCCACCTGATAAAACAAATTCATATAGTTTGTTAATTTATACAAATAACAAATGATCATTACATTGTTAGGTAGTTAGATATACACAGTTGTGATCTACTTACCAACTAGAGTAACAAGATCTTGGATGTTTAGACCTTTATCAGCAAACTTTTGAATTTGGACAGTCATAGGGTCATTAAATGCAGGCAAGTTTGCAGTATCCGATGCTCGTGATACTAATCCATCTCTACGTCCTAAAGGCACCGGCCAACTACGTCCACCAGTCTGCAAAATTTCATAGAACATTAAACACCTATCTAAACAAAATCTTAGAGAAAAAACATCAGGAGACAGTGCTAAGGAAAAGCATAATTCATTGATACGATGGTTCAATCGATTATTTAGCGTATATGGCAATGCCGGAATGACATGGTTTTCACTACAAGCAGCCCAACAAGCATCTAATCCTCGAAAACATTAAACTTTCATCATATAGTTGGATTACTAGTAGAAAAAAAGAGTCATTCCGAATTGGATAGAGTGGATTTGTGTGACCCTCTATAATTGTTTCCTAGCACCTTTCTAGTTCTTTTTAATCAATCAGCGTCCAAGAAAAAAGAAAAAGCATAATTACCAGGACACCAGAATCACGAGCAGCTAGGGCAAGAATATCAGCACAAGAGACAACTCCTCGACAGGTGGTTTCAAGCTGGGTTTTTGCAGCATCAATAACTTCAAAGCCTCTCAACAGGGAGTTGGGACCCGCGGACTTTTCAGTATTTGCACCATCAATAAGTATAGATGCATCACAACCATTTACAAAGCAGTCATGGAAGAACATCCTTAGCAAACCGGGTGCTATTGTGGGATTGGCTTCGACGGCAGTCCGAACCGCGGATTGGACTATTGACTCGACGTTACGGCAAGTGGAACTATAGAAGCCAACGCGAGTCCCTCCGCCACCACCACGAACACTTTGGCCTAGTGCCAATGTGGTCAATGTGGCTAACAGGAGCACTAGCATGACTAGTGTTTTGGAGGAAGGGTATTTATAGCTCTAAAAGGCATAATAAAAGTCAATCATGAAAAGTTAAAATACGTAGTACTCAAATTAATACAGCTGCAAGGAAGTAAGGTATGCAAATCATATGATATGCAAAGCATTGTCACAAATATTAGAGAGTGAGCTTCATAAATCATAATTCAGTTAAATATGATATGATTTCTTCAAGTTTATCAAGTGATTTTACTATTAGTGGAAAATCAATTCTTACTTTTTCTATGCCAACTTATAAATATTTATTAGCAGCTCGTTTACTTTGATGATTTCAGAATGTTAATTAATATTTTACTAACTTTTTTATAGGTTTTACTTAGAAACTGGATGTACTATGTACGTATGATTAGTAGTTATTATTTTATATTTATTTTTGAAAGATATAGAAAGGTAACAATATATAACACTACTTTCAACATTCTCGCTACGACGTCGTAAATTATCCCGTCAAAGAATAATTGATGTGATTGAGGTCAGAATACGGTGCTTATAAACTCAGTTAGTTTTTAATCAATAAACACAAAGCACTGTAAATGAATTTCATTATCAAACGTAAATTATATTTTAACTATATTACATTTATTGGGCCTCTTATGAATAGTAACATGGGTTTTTTTTTTTTTTTTTAACGGGCTCCGTGGGTTATTTGCTTTAGCCTATCCGAACCGCTGCCTATTTATTTTCACTCACAACATACGCTTACCTTTAGATCCGATTGGTGTGACTCGGAAAATTATCCGACGATTTTTAGGTTCAAATGAATGAAATTGTGGTTCTACAAAGTACGATTGTGAGGGTAATCGTTTCTTAGCAACATAAATTATTTTTATGTTGATTTTGCATGCCCTCTTGCCATTTGTTCCTCACTACAGGTCATGTCATTTTCCTCCGCATATTCTTTTTTTCCTCGATATATTGTCTGATTGTTGTAGTTGAAGTTAGGTAGATCAATTATTTGTGCTAAAAAAAATCCGGCAACTTTACTGTTTGCACAATTTGATACTAGGTTTGATGTTTTTCCCTTTAATTTTTGACTGTTTTCTTTTAGATTTTTGGTGGGTTTCGTTAGTCTTTTCAATTGACTTGCCTGGTTGTTGTTGCCTTAGGTAAATGGCGGTTATGCTTTTATGTTAGTTCCTTTTATTCTAGGTTTGTTATGTTTAGTTGTTAGAGTGATTAAATGTTGATAGTCAGATTTGGGGTTGCATTTTAGTTTAATGAGTCTTTGGAATTGAATTCTAGCTTCATTAAATGCTTTCTACCTTGTTGTTAGTTGGCTCTCTTAACTTTTGTTTTAGGTTTTTTTTCCCCTTTGTTTTTGTGTTGGATCACAAGTGCTAACTTTCTTCTATTTTTTTTTGGCGCCTTTTTCTCATCTTCTATGTTTTGAAAATATTTCTTGCTGATTCTTTTGTTGCTCACCATAACTATAAAAAAAATGTTGATAGTTCTGATTTGCTTTTTGGGTGCTGTCTTTGTTATTTGTTTACGCGCTGTTTTTTGTAACTATGAATTCAAAAACTATACCTGACTCTCAAAACATTCGCGACCGGCCATGTGAAAACGTCATACAAAACGATGTTGCAAATGTTCATGGGTTTACTGAATGTGGAATGCCTGAGGTCATTGCATCATCGCTCACTTTGTCAAACGACACATGCTTATGTTACTGGTCCTTACGTATTGGATTTTGTTGCCGGTGTAACTGCATCACTTCCTGCGGATACAGAACCTCAACACTTTGTTTTACGGGGAGTATCACAGGAACCACGTCGCGGTACACTTATTCTATTTCCAATTACCTGTTCTATTCATTTCATGGCTCTCCCATTTTATGCATACGTTTATTTGTTTCTTTCTAGGTAGGAGGCCAAACTATCGGCCACGTCGTCCTCGACCACCAGGTATATGCCGACTCCCTAACGTTTTGGGTTGCACGTCTTTTGGCACTTTGTTTTTTCATTTTGTTGTGCATTGATATGACCCTTTACTCTTTCTATGTTTCATGTACTTTTGTGGTGCGCAGGTGTCCCAACACCGCCACGGGGATTAGCTCATGCTTTACCTGATTCGCTTCGACCGGTTACCACATGTACTATATATGGTTCCTGGCTTCGTAAGTTTTTTTTAGGTGTGTTGCGTTTTTATGAATTCTTTTTTGACATGCCACTGTGGTGACTTTTGGCCGCCGTTGCAGCGTCGGCAAACACTCATTCTCACATCATTCATGCATTTATGTAGTTTTTCGTTTGCAGATGTTGTTTAGGAACGAGGCATACACAATACAGGCCAAGAGATGCCTTTATATTATAGTGGTCATATGGGGGTAGGCTATGCACCGGTGGGTGGTTCTTTGGGGCTGAATAACAATATCGCAGACAATTTGGAGCCACATTTGGCAAAGACTCCTTTAAAAAACCATGGTAAAGGTTGTTTCATGTTTTTAGTTTTTACAAAACACTTTACAATGATTCGATTAGATTCTCATGGTATTTTCTAAACCAGGCCAGGGTCAGCTGCAGATGGTGCTGCATGTTCACAAGAAAGTCTAGGAAGAGTTAGGTTGCGAAAACACCTGGCCAGCAAAGGAGTTAACCTTCACAAAGGTGTTCTGATGTATTTTTTCTTTACACAACATTTTTAAATAATTGGATCAGGTTCTTATGAGAATTTTTTAATCGTGGCAGGATTGTCTGCAAATGATGACACAGCTTCGCAGCATCCTCGAATGAGAGGCAGGCCGAGTAAGCAGCCGGCCATCAAGCAGGTTGTCGTGGGTAGTTTGGATGGTCAGGTGGGTGATTCATCCACTTATGTGCACTTTGTTGACAATCCAGTGACTCCTAATAAGATGGGAGCGGAAAAAGGTGCTTTGATGTATTTCCTTTTTACGCAACACATTAGAATAATTAGACCGAGTTCTCATGAGGTTTTTTTAATTGGGTTAGGAGTGAGCACAGATGATCCTGGGTTTTCACAGCAACCTCGAAAGAGAGGCAGGCCAAGAAAGCAGCCGGACAGCAAGCAGGTTGGACCGGGTGGTCCAAGTGGTCAGATGGGCGGTTCATCCAGTTATGCGTACACCGTTGGTCAGCCAATGACTCCTAATAAGATGGAAGCAAGCAAAGGTCGTTTACTATATTTTCTTTTTACACAGCACTTTACAATGATTAGATCAGGTGCTCATGAGATTTTTAAATTGGACTAGGAAGAAAAAGACGCCTGGAACCGTTCTCCACAACATGCATGGACCAACCAAATTCAGATGGTCATGCTCATACCGTTGTTCAGTCCACGGATACTCATGCAAGTCAACGTGAGTAATTCTTTAGTTTTACCTTTTCCGATGCATTTTTTTGGTTCTAAAAATCAGTTGAACTTTTCTCCTCCTTTCTTTGGGTCGCAGCGATTCGCAGGGATGACAATGTCCAAGCAAGTGCTCCACAAAATGTTACTCATCAGTCACAAGGAAGAAAAAGGCGCCTGGAGTAGCCCTTCACAACATCCATGCACCGATCAAATTCAGATGCTGATGCTCATACTGTTGGTCAATCCACAAATACTTATCCAAGTCAAAGTGAGTAGCTTTTTAGTTTTATCTTTTGCGATGCATTTTTGTGGATCTAAAAATCAACTAAACTTTTGTGTTCCTTTCTTTGGGTGGCAGCAGTTGGCATGCATGACAATGGCCAAGCAAGTGCTGCACAAAATGTTACTCATCAGTGACAAGGAAGAAAAAGACGCCTACAGCAGTCCTCCACAACATCCATGCACCGATCAGATTCAGATGCTTATGCTCATATCGTTGGTTAATCCACGAATACTCATGCAACTCAAAGTGAGTAATTTTTTAGTTTTGCCTTTTGCAATGCATTTTTGTAAATCTAAAAATCGGTTAAACTTTTGTCCTCCTTTCTTTGGGTGGCGGTAGGTCTGGATGACAATCCCGGAGCAAGTGTTCCACAAAATGTTACTCTTCAATCACAAGGTCGAAAAAGAACTGGCCACTCAGGTCAATCCTCTAGAAAGACTAAACGTCAGCGATTCCTTAAAAGTAGTTTCCATCATGGCATGGGTAATGGATCATGCAGCATTGATGAAGGATCGTCTTCTCATACAACACAAGGTTACTTCTTTTTTAAAAACATATATTCTCAAACCTTTGAATTAATTATGGTTTCTTAATAAATGTAGATACATCATATGCATATGATGATTTAGGGGGCTGATACGAGTGGTGCTATCATTGTGCTTATTTGTCTTTTGGCACTGGGAGCACTTGCAAGCCACCGGTTTAGAAATGCCACACCTCAATACCATTTATGCCGTGAGGCGGTAGAATATTTATGTAACTAGAAGCGAGTCACCTGAGTATATCAAGCAGCTGCTTGGCAGAAGAACCTTTATGGAAAATATACGAACCTACAATCAGATGTTTGCAATGACTTCTTTCGGTGCGAATGTCGACACCACGATCAATAATGGTGGAGGGCCATATATTTTCATAGTTTCAGGCCAAATATACCATCGAATTGGGTCGCTTTGCCCAGCTAATGATGACCCAAAATTTTTACAGCTCTATATCTATGACACATAGAACGAGGTTGAGCATAGGTTGAGCCATTTTTCAAATTCAGATGCCACTGATTTGGATCCGCAGATCGTGGAAGGGCTCATTCACTTTCTAGACACCCACAATGAGTTGGTCCAGATATTTAGAACTACACGCGACAAGTTTGCTCAGCATGATGCCCCTGAATTTAAAGTGAGGCTTTACAGGGATAAAGGACCCCGTGGTTATGAGCTTCCAGCATCACAGACTCTTGGCGTCATTGTCTTTGACAGTGGCCCAGAAAGTGAGTCGAATTATGATGTTATACTAGAATACAGAGATGGTCCACTAAAGAGGATCAGCAAAATTCATAAGTCATACATGTCGTTACAGTTTCCATTGATTTTCATTTATGGTCAGCAAGGGTATCATACAAAGTTAATGTTAAGAACAGCAAATCCAAACGATGAGCCAAAACGTGTTTCGATGAATGCTTTCTACACATACCAGCTGCACCCGAGGTATGGCAATTATAATCTGCTTTTTCGGACTGGCAGGCTTTTTCAGCAGTATATCGTTGGGGTGTATTGTTGTATATAACATAATAGAATGGATTTTTATAGAACACATCGAGAATGATATTGAGGAGACTATTTATCGTGCCCGTATGATGCGGTTTCAAGGGAGATCGTGAAGGGTCAAAGGCGGGGCTCATGAATTATATTACCTTCCTTATTTATCGAGGTCCAAGATATATGTACTGATCATTACGGATGCATTGGCCATTTGCGGTTGCTTGGTAATCCACGCTTTTTTTATAACATTCACATGCAATGTAAAGTAGCATGAGATTCAAAGATACATGGGTCAGTTTCCTCACTTGACTACAGCGGATAGGGCATATATAGTGTGCAAAGTATTTGAGCAAAAGATTAAGTCATTCATCAAGTTCATGAAGCAAGAACAAACATTTGGGCGTGTCACAGGAGGTATGTCTATGTTTATTTATAAAAAAAACCACTTGAATTTTAGCTTTCAGTCACGTTCATTCACTGAATCAGTATATAATGCGGTGTCCCACCTTGTTGTTCTAATTTTAGTTGTTATCTTTTGTTTATATGCAGTATTTTATACCGTTGAGTTTCAAAAGCGTGGCTTACCACATTGCCATACACTTCTTTGGATTTCTTCAACGACGAGCATTGACGAAGGCTCGTGATGTGGATCAATACATTTCGCAGAGTTGCGACCCGATGTTGATCCGCCGCACTTATAAAATTGTTTCGAGATGATGATGCATGGACCATGTGCGTGGCTAACTTGAATGCCCGTGTATGCAAGGCGATATGTGCGGTAAAAAATTTCCAAAGAGATATAATGAAGAAACGTTTTTTGACGACAAGGGTTATCCACATTATCGAAGAAGGCAAGGACAATTTACCGCAACAAAAGGCCAGATCAAGCTTGACAACGGGTATGTGGTTCCATATAACCGCGATCTTTGCTTGGCGTTTGAAGCTCATATTAATGTGAGTATCGTGGTTGGAGCATGCTAATAAAATATCTGCTCAAATATATCAAAGGGAACTGATAGGATTTTTTCCAAAGTAACAAGATCTGTTGGTGAGGCTTCTACTTCGTCAGCACAAGCAGAGGCAACCATCGATGAAATCCAAAATTATCTTGATGGGCGGTTTATATGTCCTCATGAAGCATGTTGGAGAATACTCAAATTTGAAATATACAGCAGAGAACCAGCGATGCAAATTCTTCAAGTCCATCTAGAAAACATGCAACATGTAACCTTTAGAGACGGTGACAATTTAGAGTCTGTGGTTAACCGTCGTGATCGGAAACTGACAACACTCACATAATGGTTCACTTACAACATTGAAAATGAAGATGGAATGCATTTGACATAATTACAATTCCCATCGGAGTTTGTGTGGTATGCAGATCGAAAGAGCTGGTCACGGAGGAAAACCAACACATCTTCTATTGGGCGGCTTGCATATATTCACCCAACTTCAGGGGAGCTTTTCTACTTAAGGATGTTGTTATGTCATCAAAAAGGGTGCAGAGACTTTGCAAAGCTCAGATCAATCAACATATTTGTATACCCAACATATCGTGCTGCATGTGACGCACTTGGTCTTCTTGGTGATGACAAAGAATGGGACACAGCTCTTGAAGAGGCATGTGGCTCGGCTTCATCGCCAGAAATGAGGTTCCTTTGCGCATGATTACCCATTGCGACCTTGCACAACCTTTAGAGTTATGGAGCAAGTTTTGGCAAGAAATGGGCCATGATATTCCAGGAATTGTCTCGCAGCAGGTCCGCATTCCCAACTACCACGTCAATGACAATGAGTTGCATGGATACATATTATATGAGCTGGAAATAATACTTACCAGTTGTGGCAAATCAATAACAAATTATGGTTTGCGACCCCCTCCAATAGAACTGCTAGATCAGTTAAACAACCGGTGATTAATGGAAGAAAAGAATTACAATAGGCACATGCTAGCACAGCAAAGAGATGACTCGATTCCAAAGTTGAATAATGAAAAGAAAAACATATATGACCTCATCATGAATGCTTTTAAAGTAGGTAAGCAGGAGTTGATATTTGTATATGGTCATGGAGGGACTGGTAAAACGTTCCTCTGGAAAACAATCCTCAACACTATACGGGCTGAAGGTAAAATTGTCTTGGCGGTTGCTTCTTCTAGCATAGCATCTCTCCTTCTTCCAGCAGGACGAACTGCCCATTCAAGTTTCAAACTTCCATTGGAGCTGACGGATGAGTCACTTTGCAGCGTTAAAAAAAACACTCTAATAGGAAATCTTTTAAAAGAAACAGATCTTATTATCTGGGATGAAGCGCCGATGAATGACCGGCGATGCTTTGAAGCATTGGACAAGACTTTGAGAGACATATTAGATGCACCAGATGTTTTGTTTGGTGGGAAAATAATCATTTTAGGCGGTGATTCCCGCCAAATACTCCCAGTCAAGAAAGGCGCGCCAAAAATGGAAGTAATAGCATCGTCTATTGTAGAATCTCATATGTGGCCATGCTTTCAGGTTATGACACTTAAAAAATATGAGGCTTTTCCGCTCAGATTTAAGCCTAGAAGAACAGAGCTTAGCAGCCTCATTTGCATCATGGCTTCTTGATATTGGTAATGGTAACATTGGTGAGCCTGATAAAAAAGACAGCAGAGATACAACATGGGTAGAAATCCCAACTAGATATTGCATACATGATGATGACGAAGGCCTCTCAAATCTCATAGATTTCATCTATGATCAGCCTACACTTCAAACACCTTCAGCAATTACTCTACAAGAAAAGGCGATCGTCTGTCCGAAGAATGAAACATCAAATATTATTAATTCAAAAGTCTTATCGATGGTTGATGGTGAAATAAAAACTTATGCAAGTTATGATATAGCCATACCAGTTGCAAATAGCGGAGCTAAAACCGAGATGTTATACCCTCCTGAATATCTAAACACCTTTAAGCTGTCAGGATTCCCGCCACATGAGTTGCAGCTTAAGGTTGGATCACCGATGATGTTGTTGAGGAATGTTAACTTGGCGGGTGAGTGCATGCAATGGGACACGTATGATAGTCGCGCGGTGATGTCGAGGCATATTGAAATGCAAATCATCACGTGCACAAGATTCGTGAAAAGTTTTTATCCACGAGAATACCGCTTCATCCATAAAGATCCGTGATCTTCCTTTTGTGTTTAAACGAACTCGGTTCCCAATAAAACTATGTTATGCTATGACAATAAACAAAAGCCAAGGCCAATCTTTAAACAAAATTGGTGTTTACCTTCCCGAACTAGTCTTTGGCCATCGGCAGTTGTATGTCGCTCTTTCTAGAGCTACATCTGCTCATGGACTAAAAGTTCTTATTAAACAACAAGAAAATGAAAAGCCAAATGTGACCAAAAATATTGTTTACAAAGATTTTTTGGAAAAAAATATCAGGCGCACTCTCTGTTTTCACAACGCAAATGTAGGATTTAATATTTGCTTTTTTTGGAAAACAAACTTATTGCTTTTTTGTTGCTGATTGGGTTCCCTTTAATTTTCAGTTTATGCTGCCTTTTTTTAAATGTTGTTGCGTGTGTCTTTTATTGTGAGCTTTGTCTTAGGATTCGTGTTCACTTTGCTTTAGGCTCATACAAAATTTCTTCGCAACCTTTCCTCATAAACATTCTTTACACGATGCGATCGAATGCATGTTAGTATCTTTTACTTTTATAAACTTATCGTGAAATTCATCAGCTACAGGTAGATTTTCAAACCGCCAGTTTTATGTGCCATGTATCTTAATCTTATTACTGAAATACTTATTCCCTTATATTGTCGGTTTAAAATCCTTTTTTGGTATCTAACTTTCTTTTTTAACACTTGGCAGCACAATGGAAGGAAATGCAAATGCTTTGGTGCTACATGCCTCAAAGACAAAGCCATTGAACTTACCAAGTGCACCGCTGATGCACAATTCGTCATTAACACCAACATCTCACAAAGAAGGTCCTTGAAGCTAGAGTATCTGAGAAAATGGGTTTGGTCACTTATGGCAAAAGGATGCATTGGGTTCATTGGGAAAAAAAGAGACTGGTATTGTTGTATCTTGATAGATCAAGAGGTATGCGTTAATTCACGTAGCATAGATAAGATGTAGCTCCAGTTAGGTTTTTTCTAATAAGAAATCACCATCGACAGGGTAATGCTATACAAGGGAACATGAATGTCAGAAAGATTGACTACTTCAACCCAAAAATCAAGCTCGGAGAGGTTTACAAGATTTTAGAGTTCATTTGTGAGCCAACCAATTCTTACCAGCAAACCATTAACAACAAAACAAGCCTCAAGTTTGGGAAAGCCAAAAAATTTGATGCTATACAAGCACCAAACATCCCGCACCACTACTTTGATTTTGTTTCAGATAACCGACTTGACAAAGATGAATCCCTGAGAGAAGATGCAATGGTAGAATGCAATACCCGATTCGACAGGTCGTCTTTCAACTCTCGAAATTTTAACAACAAATAGAATCATAAAATGCTAACACTTTTCTCCTCACAGATTACATAGGTTGTTTGCGGTCAGTAGGGGAGCTTACACGCAAACCAAGTGCCAACCAAGAAGCAACTGTCTTTAGAAAAGTGGATATTGAAAATTTAAGGTACATTAATTTATGTTTAAATTCTTTTGTTCAAAAAATAAGCTAGCAAGATTTATCATCTCTCTTATGAGTTTCTGATCTTTGTAGTGGTAATGTTATTGAGTTCACTATGTGGGATGACATGGCTGAAAAATTTGAGGACGCTCAGGTTGAAAAAATGGAGCAGCCAGTTATAATTGTCGTCAACTCTTGCCGCGTGTCAAAATACAGAGGTATTGCACTAACAATTTATGAAAACTTAAATGGAAATTCCTCACTGCATTTTTAAACAATGCAATGACAGATTACCAGCTAACAGCGACTTCTGCAACAAGCTACTACTTAAACCCGAAGATACCAGAGGCCGAAGAAGCAAGGGCAAGGTAAAGTCTTTAGGCCAAAAAATTTTGAATATTACGTCATCTTTGCATCAAAATTTTCCCTGATCTAATTTTTCGATACAAAACATGCACACGGAGAGGCACCAAAAAGAACCGCCACTTCGCATTGCCAAGACTCCATGTGAAGATATGGAGAAAGAAATGTTCCGCAACAGGTTCCCTTTAAAGACACTTTTACAGCAGGATCCTGAAAGTTACATGGTCAGTTATCTGCCACATAAAATTGCATGGCTTAACATTCACTTACAACTTTGTGCAAAACTTTGTTGCCAAAAAAATAGCACAACTAATCATTTGCACAAACTTTTGTAGGGGGTGCAATTCACTACTGAAGCAACGATCACCAGCATCAACACAAAAAGAGATTGGTATTACATGTCTTGCAGTCAATGTGCTTCGAAAGTGAAAGAAGAAGAAGGGATGTACCGTTGCCTAAACCATGGAAGGCAGGCAAAACCATCTTATAAGTACGTGGCTTTCTATGTCGACCTTACATAATATTAAAAAAATGAATGCGTTGCAAATGCAAACCTGATAATTTTACTACATGCAATGCGCAGGTTTAATTTCAAAGCCTTCATCGCAGACGCATCTGCAACAGTCCCGGTAACTTTCTTTAGCCCTGCAACAGATGATGTTACAGGATATTTGTGTTCAGAGTTGCTGGCAAGCCACAAAGCAGAGGACCCGCAAGAAATACCAGCACAGATTTTTGCGATTGAAGGTAAGAAAAACATTTTTAAAATCCATTTCAACATAGCAGGTCGAGCAACAGATTTTGTTGTCGATAAAGTTTTCAACAAGAACAGCCAGCACAGTGAAAAAATGAAGATGATAGAAGGAAGCTCAGGTAACAACATTTAAATCAAGCGTGTATGTTATTTGAATAAAACGCTGCTGCCAACAAGTATTGAACATTTGGGTGTAAACGATTAGGAACACCGGCGATAACTCACACGCCAGCAAACCAGCAGCATCTTCACCGTAACGAAAATGAGGAAAGTGACAGATCAGAAAGGTAAATGCTACAGTTTTAATACGCTATTCCGCACCCGTACCATTTGCAGCTTAAAATACTGAATCTTTCTTTATGAAAAACTGGGGACACCACCGACACCTCTTGCAGTGACACTCGAGCAAGATTTGGAAGGGTAAAAAGATAAACCAAGCGAGTCAAAAAGTGTAAAGAGGTCGTTGTTCCAGGATGAGCAAGAAGATGCAAAAAAACAGAAAGGTGCATCTTACAGACCTACGAACCAATTTTATTCAATGAAATATGTTACAATCATTTGTCTTGGCTCTCACACAAATACTACAATAACACTAATTATAAAACTTCACACATGCATGCTTGGAAACACAACAAACAACAGAGACCACACTTATTTGCCACGACTCGAAATCCATCAAACCCCGAGTTTACGAACAAAGATGTCATTGTCACGAGCATTAGCTCCAATTCACGCGCCGGGATGCTCATCGCATGACCTTTTGGTCATCTCTAGCTTGATACTCCTCGGATACTCGCTTTTTTTTAGCACACGTTCCCAACATTCTCCAACTCTTGAATGAAACTCGACCTTGCAGTGATGTCAAGTAATTTTCCGGCAATTTGGTTATCTTCGTGCCATCTTAATATCTTCACGAAGATTGGTAACAATCTGACTCAAGATTTGGACCAATTGTTAGAATTGGCCTCGGCTCTTAGCTGGTCACATTTAGGATGTCTAGACATATTCTTCTCTCGCTTCTTTGTGACAAGGTAAAATATGTTGGTGCAATAACAAGTCACCTCAACTGTCTTAAATAGACAAGCATCAAATAAAAACAAAACAACCGAGTCGCTGCTATCGTTCTAACCTTTCTTTTATCATGATTTATCTATAGTTAAGTTACAATTTTATTATTTCTTTTATTCAGCACAATATCTTGCACAGTTGTGTTACACAAACATAAATGCCACTTTGGTGAACACAACAAATCCTTATCATAGAAACTTAAATACCCTGCATTTGTCATTGTTACCGTCTGATCAACCTTTTTATCATCTTTTCTATCAAATTTTGTTACGTATTCTGAAATTTTCTTTGGCAAAAAAAATTTGTCTGCGGTTTCTACCTCTTCGATGAAACACCCCTTTTAGTAATAATGCAGACTAATATTACAGAAATTGCATTTATTTCTCCAGCCATTTCAATGTCCACTAAGGTTGGCACATTTAAGCTACCTCACAACCAAAATCCTCACAGTTCAATCCTTTAGACAATGCATACATGGTCTACTATTATTGAATAACAACAAAAGAAAATCACAGGTTCTGCACCATTTATGCACCTGCATTTATAATCTTTGTCTGAAATCACATGCTATTTATTCAACCTTTTAAATAATGCATGCAAACTTCACTGTAAATTAGTACCAAAGACGAAAATTGCAAATGACCTTACTATTTACACGGCCTCTTTAAAATCACGACCACAACTTGGCATTAAATATCTGTTTCTACTTACACATTATCACAAGAATCACTATTGGTGACTAGGCATTCCAAACAAGTGAAAAAATAATAATTTTGCATGCCATCGCATTTCTTAGCCTCATACACTTATCAAAGTTTAATATAATAATGATTTCTATAGGCACTTTAACATGCAACCACAGTTGCCATTAAACCATAAGCGGCATTTTCCTTCACCCACACATAATATCGGTGAGAAACTGATTCATTGTTAGGCATATCATTTTGCACAAAGCTAAGATATCAATGCATTCACAAAATCAAGCCTTTATTCAAAAGAAAAACATCATACTTCACTAGACAAAGCACATCAAAACACAAAAAAGTAAAAAATAAAACAGGCTTGCTACTAACACACTTAGAAACAGCAGACACCAAACCAACCATCACTAATATTTTAAATCCATCAAACCAACATGACGATGCTTTTCAATCCTCCCTTCACGAGCTAAATCCAAAACAACAATCAACGCAGCTAGGATATCTCGATCCCTCTGTTGCGTCTCAGTCATACACTCAACTACATCAGGAGCAACATCATCGAAAGGGCTAAAAGTTTTAGCCTCTTCGATTAGTTGATCTGTTTTCTCGGTGCTGCTCTTAAGATCAGCACATTTCTGCCCAATATACATGATAAGATTCTCATTCTCTCTCCATTCCTGCACAAACAAATACTTGAAGCAATGTTGAAGCTTGCTAGAGCCACAACAATGTTTTAAATGGTCAATAGTTGGTTTTGCACCCATGGTTGTTAGATGTAACCCGACCAACAAATACCGCAACAAAGGTATCCTTATATAGGCGCACAAACAAATAAAAATTTTAAAACATCTAATAAAATAAGAATGCACATATATAATAAAAATAAAATAATTATAATTATATATATATATATATATATATATATATATATATATATATATATATATATATATATATATATATATATATATATATGTATACTAGTTTTAAGTTACCAATGGGCGACATGACTCTAATTATTTGTTTGTTGTTTTTGTTAGCTTAAATACATTTTTAGAATTGTCAAACAATATTATAAGACAATTGTTTTTTTTTTTTTTTTTTTTTTAAGAATTATAAATAATTGTATGGTTTGCGTCCGTTTTGGTCCTTTTATCTATTACTTTCTTAAATAATATATAAAATCGTGAATATTAACAATTGATATATCTAAAGATTACAACTTCAGTAAACTGAAACACAATCAAAAACTAACGTATTCAATAATATATAGCATCTTGTGGATAGCAAAAATGGATTCCAATTTTTCGTAGCTAGAAGGTATCAAGTTTAATAACACATAATCAATGTTAGAAAGAAAACTTGCCTTGATCCTATACGCAATGAGGTCATACATGTTACCATTATCACTGTGCATTTCTTGTTTCATACGAAGTGTAGCTTTTCCCTCGTCAATCTTTCCCTCCTTCATATCATAAAAAAAGTTTTAATGATTCTGAGATTGGCCTATCTCTCCAAGGGCTATTCGTCTTTTTCAATCTATACTCCTTTATTTCTTCATTCCAACAGTTGCGTCGGCACAAATTACTAAAGATATCACACTCTGCGCATTTTGTCCTGCTGTAAATTTGAAACCACCGAAAGAGCAAAATAATGAATACTCGAGACACATGGCGTGTTTAGACGTGCGTTTTTTATACTAATAATGTTATTCGTTAATATGGAGTTCAAACTTTACCTCGGCTAAGAGTGATGGATGTAACCATCAACCCTCAAATCAATAAAGGCGATGCCATCGAGATTAAGCGCAAGCAACAAACGATGTTTAGTAATGGAGTACTATTGTTTAAATGGTTTACCAAACGAAATGTATAAAACCGGACATATACTTGATTACTTACGGTCGTGATTCAAATTTGTTTAGCTGAAATGGGAAGGACGTTTCCATTCACAATATAATTTTCGCTAATAAGGTCAATATTCGATAATGAATAGTTCACGATCAAGGATTGCTAGTTTCGTTTAAATCTACAACCTGTTTCGATAAAATTAGTCTCCATGGTTTAAACGTCTTGATGTGTCTCTTGTCGTTATCGGGAACTATGGTATGTCATTGACTATCCTAAGTGTAAGCGATCTTTATAATTTAACCGATGGCCACATATCGATCGTTGTTATTGATTTTGGGCGTGAGCGTGGGTAAGGTTTCAAAATTAGAACCAATTCTCGATTCGGTGAGTCACAAACACTAACAAAGGCATTATAAAAGTCAAGTTGCCCACCCATGAACCAAATCAATTGTTATTACTAACTTTATCAATATTAGCACCTTAACATTCAATTAAATAGAACAAACAGATGCATTTTAAACGAACAAAAACAAAACATTCTACCGTATATATTGTCCTAGCATAAGTAAACACCGATGAGATGGGGTATTAGTACATAAAAAACTTCAACCTAAAGCGACACAATGAATGATAAATACCTTCACCATAGGGAAACTTCATGGTTGTGATATAAAGAACATTGGGTGTCATTTTCACGACCAGCAACTTCTTGTCCTTGGAACCACGGACCAAATCAGCAAACACTGTCGTAAAGTACAAAAAAAATGAATCATAAGAAGACACCACTATGTTGACAACACTAAGCAAACTCAGCTTATGTAAGTGGTTTTTTCATTCTGAACATGAAACAAACAGGGTGTTAAAAAGTCCTTGTCTAAAACATAAGTCAGATAATTTAAGCAACAAATAAGCAATTAGCAGATAACCATCTCGGATAACTTTAAGAAGAGTAATTTTGGCCTTCGGATGACTAATAAGCGGTTAGCACATATTTCATTAGGCGTCGGAAAGAGTAGATTGAACATTTACGAATAGCGCCAATATGGTTTTCATGGATTAGTTCTGGCTAGCTTTGCATTAAAATAATAGAACATCCAAAAATTAAGTCTCGTTTCACATGTTTAAAAATTAGTTACAAAAATATGTTTTTATCGGCATAATGGCATAATGTATGGCGAAACTATAAATTATATGTGTCTACTTGCTACGTTTTTGATTAAAATTAGAATGTAAATACTTCTATTTTACTAATGGGCATGTGTGAGTACCAATCTCATTATCAAATAAAAGTTTTAATTGGGTGGGCATGTCATAACCACACTTGAATACATGTCGGATGACTTTCAATACTTTCAACCCATTTGACGTTGATAAATAAAAGCTATTGCCACCTTCCAACCAATAAGATATAAATAATGGATAAGTTATACCTTCAAGTGATATCCCTTCTAAGTAAGGAATTCATTGTCGAGACTATAGCAAAGATAGATTGTCGGTCTCTCATGTAGGCATAGAATCATTCTGATGAGATTTCTAACTTCCACCTGCAAAAATGTAATACAATTACATGAAAGCAACACAAACCCACTAAAAGCAACACAAACCCAAGAGACCAGATGACATTATGAAAATATTATTTCATTTTGTTATATAATATTTGAAACTTCTCAAACAATGTATTTTGCATATTGTGTCGAATTCAATAAGAGAAAACATTATATGATATTTTAATAGTATGATCATCATATCAAAATTGTGTGCATTCTTTGAAAAGCGCAACCATAGATAGCCCTCGAGTTATCCGTTTCTTTGGTGGCCAATTGGTTGTCGATACTGACTTTCAAAGCGGTCTTGCTTGACTACACGCATGTGTTTTCTAATCACACAACAACCAAATTAGGCAGTTATTTTAATTACATGATATTAAACTACAAATGAATAATAGATTTTCAAATACAAAATATTACTTGACACTCACCTTATCATCTTTGTTGGTATTCGAGTTATTTTTAATAGACAACTTTTCAATTGCTTCTTTAGTCAGCTCGATACTAATTCGGGGCCTCATGGGCTTCTCATCCACAACATTTTCATTGATGCTTTTATCCTCTTCGCTATAAAAGCTTGCGACTTCCTTCCATTATTCTCATTATTTTGAAACACGAGTCGGTGTTGTTTTTGATCTTGGAATATCACTTAAAGCTTGCTTCAAGAGAAGTCAAGTAAGTTGGGTTGTTGATATCGTCATTTGCAAACCCTTTGAATGACTCTGAGAGCATAAACAATCCTACACAACAACACTTATCTTGAGAAGGCATGTAACATACACTTGGGCTCGTCATGCACACGGAAAAAAAGGTAGAAGCCTAACACACCATATTATAAAGATCTTTCTAGGTGTCGCAAATGGTGGGTTGGTTAATGGGTCCGGGTCAAGACCAAATTTTAGCCCTTTTGAATTACAGTAAAGATCATCCACAACCTTACCTTTGGTATAGACAAAGTGTTCCCATTGCCCTTAGATGTGTATACGAAGCATATAATAAAATCAAGCATCGGAAATAAGGACATGTCCACGTACAATGAGTTCAAAACGTTGACATGAAATTAACTAAGTGGTCTATGAGATCGGCACAAATACGCTGCTGCACCTCCATTGAGATTGGGGTTTGGATTCAATAGCTTTGGTCGACAAGCGTCTAATGTATCAAAAAGTGATTTTGTTTTTCTAATACGACCATATCTGTTTTTCATTGTTCGAGGCCCGGAGGTAAAGTGGTGCCTTTGTATTTGGCTATAACCGCTCTCGATGCCGGAAAAAAAAGCATGGAGTTTAGCGAACACACCAACTTACTCTTTATCTGTCCCATTTTGTATCGAAACCCCTCAAACCTGCTAGAAAATGACTCGGTTATAAAAGAAATGACAATGCCTAAAACAGAAAAAAATGAAAAACTGCTCCCATTTGTGGGGGGAGATATTACCTTTGAACTTTGTACCATCCACATCGCCAGAATCGCTAATAGGAGAGGCCTACAAAAAGTAACAGAACATGTAAATTTATAATTAGTCTCTTCAAAATTTGCAAGACAAGTGTGGGAATTTATCTGCCAATTTCGTTCAGCACACTCGACATCTATTAAAGAACCATGGTTTCATTTCTTCCATCTTTAGTATAAGTGCATCGGTAGTGAATCTGACTTGCTGATACATGCTTATAATAGTTAGAAGCAAATAAACTGGAATGATACATAAAAGCAAATATACTATGAAAAGAAGTTTTTGTATGTGCCTAAGATTTACCTTACGAGTCTCGGGGCTCATTTGTAACAACATGTTTAATGGTACCATGTTCCTTAGTCTTTCTTCCTTGACATTTATGCATCTTTCCATTCGGTTCTATCGGCAGTGGTGGCCTAGCAAATTGGTTATACCTATTAAAATAATAAAAACAATGAGAGACCTATGAGGATTTTTGAATTCATGTATTTGAGACTAAAAAGGACTAACAGTTGCATGTTTTAACTTCCCTTTCTCTTGAAGACAATATATCAGTTACCAGGAAAAACCACAAAAATATATCCTTAGTATAAAGATAGAAATGGGTTATCACCTGCACCTGATGTGCCACTGAGAACTTGGTCATCCACACTGAATTTACCATCGGAGGTGTCATGACTACTTTCAAAGTAGCTATTTGATATTCTGGTGTCATCAGATGCCAAAATAGTCATGTTTTTCATTCTCTCAGCATCACATGATGCATAACTTTTGAAGGGCCAAAGAATTCCTTTGCATTAAGTGGTCTCACTGTTCCTTTTCAACATGTTAACTAACACCTACAGGTATCTCTAAGGTCATCGATCCAAGACAACTATATTTTAAAATTTGAAAATCTATAATCATTTACACCGACTTCATCGATAATTACGTCGTCACGTGGTCTTGTGTTTCTCAAGTTTAAGGTATATAGGACATAGATAGGCGAGGTGTTTTCTTTTATCAATTTGTTGGTCATCTTAAGGTTTACTTGAGAGAGAATCGATAATATATGTAAAACTATGCACAAAGTTAATGCTTCTTGGAAGAATAAACAGCAAAATGCCCGTACTTTAATCCTTCTAAATATACATCTAGAAAAATAAATAGCCAAAATCCACAAAAATAAGTAATAATTAGCATTATATACCTCTTTGTTTGAGTCTACTCTTTGTCATGTGACCAGCAGCTAACAAATCCTTATGCAAAGAACACATAGCACCATTGGTGTTTGTGGTGTCAGGCTTAAGCATCATTTATGGTGTTCGCTTTGAGGTCGACTTGATCTATAGGTTCTCATTAGTCCGCGGACCATGAATCGAATCGGTTTTTTTTCCGTTTATGTGAGCATCACCATTCATAGTACCCTTTGTGACATCCCTTGAGCTAAGCGTTTACACTTTATGTGAAGACCAAGTGGCGGATGGGAATTTTGGGGTGGTTGTGGGCTGTACTTTGCTCTTCTTTACTGACTTTCGATTCCTCCACCTATAGATTTCTCAAAAAAAATGCACATTCTTTGAGTAAAAAATAATAAAAACAACGAAAAAGCAACATAACAGAGATACGCTAATAGAAGTGGCACCTTGAATTGACCTTGAATATGTCAAAAATACCTTAGCAGCAGCAAACTCTTGTAAACCTGCACAAATCATAGAACAAACACAAAATCAGTAAAGTTTATAACATCATTATCCGTATAGATGAAGAATGGAGAATAAAGATGATAGATATGAGAAAACGTGATATTAGGGTTTGAAGAAAAAGTATATTATGAATGCGGAGTTTTTTTTTACGTGATATTAGCATTAATACTTATCTCATTAAATTAAAATAGTCAATAATAGGCTGTATTGATTTATTAACTTTGTCTTGCAAAATATAAAACAAAAATTGAATTGCTCTAGTGGTAGAGATGATGGTTAAGTTTGGAGAGTGACCAAGGTTCGAACCATACTAACTACAATTTTAAATTACAATTTTTTAACATTTAATCTAATAAAACATAAATAATTTCGGAAAAAATAAAAAAATAGCCTAAAATTCAAAATTAATTAAATGTCTTCAAATAAAATAAATTTTAAAAATGCTTACATGGCAACAATGTGATGACATGGCTAATAATGAATTTGGGCAATGAGGTGGCGTTTACGTGGCATTATCTCGTGTAACGCCTCCTTTTATATATATATATATATATATATATATATATATATATATATATATATATATATATATATATATATATATATATATATATAGTTAGGATCAAATAAGAAGGAAAATTAAAATGAGAAGGATAAGAAGAAACCACAACCACATTTCGGATGCACCTATTAAAATAGATGCATCTCCCCTTGAAAATCTCTCCCTTATTTGAAATGCACCTATTAAACAACAAAATCAAAACAGCTCCATTGTCGGTAACTCACAAACCAGATACCAAGTTTTATTGATACACACGATATCTTACAACAACAGATGCAACGATGACAAGAGCATAACATTAATCGATAGTGCAGACCTACATGAACTTATACTCAGAAACACAACAAGAACTAAAACCGCAGAAATCCATCTTAATTATATTGCTCCATAGTCAGTGCATGATGGTTCTGCAAAGTACGTGCTTCATGTGCTAGGTCAACAAGAACGACCATTGTAGCCAACAGTTGATAATCCTTATTATGTGCTTGCTGCAAACATGAGAGACCATCAATGACCGGGGTCACCGGGATAAAACTTTCACCTCTCTAAGTAATTCCTTTTTTTCGATTCTTGCACGGACATTATTACATTTTTCATTCAAAACCATAATAAGGCCTTTGATATCAGCTTCTTCATGCAAAAACAACAAACGAAAAGCTCGGTTCAGCTTATTAGAACGGCATGCTGCTTTAAGTTCATCAAAATTAGGAGTCGCTGCCATCTGTTTTGCACAACCTTCTTAAGAGAGAATTAATGGAGTATGACCCATACTCATGCTCACATGGGCACTACTTATATAGACAAGAGATAGAGACATGTAACCCAAAACACTTTAGGGAATCAGAAACAGTGTCAATCTCAAATGCATTTAATCCAAACATTTTTCTACCCAACAATCACATGCTCCTTTTTTTGCCACACTAACTTTTTACATGTTTTGTTCCTAATGTTTTTGCTCTTATTCTATTTATGCAGTGGCAGTGGAGGGTTCAGGTGCAGAAAAAAGAAGGACCAGGAACACAGAGAAAAAGAAAGACAACTAGATGTTGGGTTGACGATGTAAATGTTTAAACTGGATTTGTTAAAAAACATCATATGTTTTGGAACATATTTTTGCTTCAACTGCAGAAATGTGACAAAACATTGGCCATCTTTGTGTATGACTTAGACTAAACATATGGTATGCTTGCATGCCAAGGGTCTTTTATTCTGACATAGTGGCACCCAAAATGCAAGAGTATTCTTTTGTGTAAGCTGCAACGCCAACTGCTTCCATCAGTTAGGCCTGCAAATACATTGCACCACTACATGTTGGTGAAACATATGTGCCTTGCTACTATGAATTGATGCAGGCAGCAACTATGTGTACAACATATTTGATGTCTAAACTGCTTGCAGCAGTTGGTATGTAAACTGCTTGCATATTTTGGTATGTGAATGTAGAAACACCTTAACTGTTTATGTATGTTTACATCCATGTTTCATAGAACACACCGCGGCAACGCGCGAGCACAAATTCTCGTATATTACTACTTATAGTACGTTTAAAACTTATAAACAGTAAAATATAAAATTATATGTTCTATTGAAAACGTCAAAGGGAGAGTACATTAACAAATCTAAGGTGACGTTAATATTTTATTGAAGTTTGTTTCTTCATTGATTTATCAGACTTGAATAATATTTTATAATTGGTAAGAGTTGATCAATTGACTTAATAATAATTATTAACATATAATGCATATAATAATAATTAGAGTTAATTACATAAATCGTCCTTGTGGTTTGGTCAAAGTTATGGATCTTAACCCTATACTTTTTTTAGGGCGTTTCGTTCATGTGGTTTACAAATCTAACGGATCTTATCACGATCGACCTGTCCCAAAAAGACACCTTGCAAATCTCTCTAACGTGAGGGCTAACGATCGTTATACAAACCACAGGGACGATTTATGTAATTTACTCTTTAAAAAAAAAAAAATCTTCTTAGTTTTATTATTCAAAATTTTTATAATTTTACTACGATTAAAATTTTTAATAAAAAACTTTTTAAATTTAATTTTAATTTTATTATAATAAATTAAAAAAAAAACAAATTTTAATTTTATTATAATAAATTAAAAATTATTTTTAATTTTTTTTTAAATTTAAAAAAAATCAAAAAAATTATAATAAAATTAAAAAAATATATATTTTAATTTTATTATAATATATTTTTTTTAAAAACTGTTTTTTCTTTATAAAAATTAATTTTAGAAAAAAAAATTAAAGTAAAATTAAAAAAAAAAAAACTTTTTGAAGGCTTTTTGATTACTGCTCGGTTCTCTCATAGTTTGGTGGCTTGGAATAATGGATTTGAAGGCTTTTTGATGTTCTACCTCTTGGTTGATTTCTTTTGTTTTGTGTTTCTTGCAATTTCGGTTTTGTTTTGGAACTTTTTGTTAATAAAATCTTAGCCTTTGAAAAATAATAATAACATTACCAAAGTCTTGTAAAATTTACGAGAACATTTGTTTCATGAGAAAACTTAAAAAACCTTGATTAAAGTCAAACCGAAAACATTCTCACCACTAAAGCCTAAAGGAAAGCGAGCTTATTTCTAGGTTCAAGAATCTTGTGGCGTCTTAAGATATGTACAATATCAAAGAGAAATAAAATAAAATGAGAATGTCGAAAAAATACCACGGTTTTAATAAAATTAATTTTTTAAAAAAAAAGCTTTTAAAAATATATATATAATTTTTTTTTAATTTATTATAATAAAATTAAAATTAAATTTAAAAAAGTTTTTTTATTAAAAATTTAATCGTAATAAAATTAAAAAATTTTGAATAATAAAACTAAGAAGATTTTTTTTTTTTTTTAAAGAGTAAATTACATAAATCGTCCACGTGGTTTGTATAACGATCGTTAGCTCTCACGTTAGAGATTTGCAAGGAGGTCCTTTTTGGGACCGGTCGGATCGGGACAAGATCCGTAAGATTTGTAAACCACGAGGACGAAACGCTAAAAAGTATAGGGACAAGATCCGTAACTTTGACCAAACCACAAGGACGATTTATGTAATTAACTCTAATAATTATTAACATATAATGCATATGATAACCACAATGTTTGTTTATTTATGTATTTATCTAGCATTCTGTTTGTGGGAATAGGTCGTAGAATAGCAATATAGTTTTTCAAATATATCAATTTGGTACATGAACTTTTTTAAAGTTGTAAAAATGTAATAAATTTTCATAAGTATTCTAATTTGGTACGTGAAACGTGTCACGTTATAAATGGTGTCACGTGTCAGACTTTCAGGTATGACACGTAATCATCACGTACCAAATTAGAACAATTTTAAATTTTTGTTATATTTCTACAACTTTAAAAAGCTCACATGCCAAATCAATACATTTGAAAAAATACATTGATATTCTACGACGTAATCCATTTTATTTGTTGTACTGATTAATATGCATTAATACTGATTACTCTGTATGATTGACAATATGGAATCGCGAGCTCATGAGATTGAAGTTAACTTACAAAGATCATGATATTGAGATATTAAGATTTCACGATATTCAATACAAAATAATTCAATTTTATGTATGTATAATCTTTGCAAACTTGGAATTTTAATTGGATCTAGATCTTAACCATAAGATTGTAAAATTTTGATCAAATGTGATCTTACTTTACTCGAATCATAAGCTAAATAACTACAAGCTTATGAATTAAGTTGGTTCAAATTTAAATACAAGAGGTTATTTTCCAAAAGGTTTAAACCGACGGAAAACCTGACCCTCTCCAACCTTTGGATGACGGCTGAGCCTTCCCAAAGGATATAGCACATCTAAAAAAAAGAAAAAAAAAAAAGAGGTAAACTTGACAACATGAAAATGGAATGATATGATAGTCTTGAAAATGAAAGTTCGGACGATGGGAGCATTTTTGCTTGGGATGATGATACTCTTAGTGATGCTCTCGATGGGGATACGGAATTGACGAATAATGCATGTATTACTTACTCGAAAAAATCAAATATAACTTAATATGTATCTTATTAATTTGCTATTTTTTATTTATATGTAAGATAGAAGTGCTTGATGTTTTTCAGTGGCCAATATCAAGAGGAAGAAAAAAAAACCATGTTTCATCATTATTAGATGTTTATTAAAATTATTTGCATCTTCAATTTAATCACTCTAGCTCCACCTTATGGGTGTCACTATTTCAAACATTTTTTAGTACTTTGACATGTTTTGAATTTATACTTCATCTTAAATAATTAGAACCATCTCCACTTTCAAAACGTTAGGGCTTTTTGTTATGTTGATGTATGTTTTTTTCTTTTTAAGTATATAATTACAAGTCTTTCGATATTGTTTGTAAGTTATTTAATCGTTAGACTCGTGCAACGCACGATATTGCACTTGTTAAGTTGGTTTAAATTTAAATACAAAAGGTTATTCTCCAAAAAGTTTAAATCGACGAAAAACCTGACCCTGTCCAACCTTTGGATGCCGGTTGAGCCTTCCCAAAGGATATAGCACTACACCAATTTCCACTTCTCGCGACGGGACACCTTGAGCGACTATGCATGTTGTCCTAAATGTCCACTACACGACAAAAAAGTTAGTTCCATGGCCCCGGTTTTGACAAAAACCTCTAGTGACAATGTGTGGTCGCTAAAGTTTAGCTAGACGACAAAAGGAGTTCATATCAAATCTTTGACTTAGACTATAACCTATAGCGACGACAAAGTAGTCGCTATAAGTGTGGCGACGACAGATTATCACTCATGGTCAACACTTATTTTTTCGCCTAGGAGTTATTTACCCGCCAAATTTATAGCGACATCAAGTATTCGCTAAAATTCGTCTCACGTTTAAGTTATTCAATTATGTTATTAATTTAGATAAATTTAAATTATTTATAAATGGTTTAAATGAATCATTTTAATCAATTATAATGACTTAAATTGATTAAAAGTAATTTAATGATATAAGTTATCTAAACTAAGCTATTTACATTAAATTATGTAAATTAATTTAATTGTTTAAATAAACTTAAATTAAATATAAATGATATGAACTAATTATTTAAATAAATTTAAATTAATTATAAATGAATTAACTTAACTAAAAATGATTTTACGACCAGAAGGTATACGTGCGCATGATTTACGATGACACATGGGTTCTCTGACGGTTTACGTCAAAAGGTACATGGTTTCTGGGTCTAGTAGATACTGGAAAATGTATAGACCATTTCTTGTTACGGGAAAAAAGTACATATAAAGTGCCCATTAAAAAAAAGTCAAGTTTCAACTTACTTAATAAAGCTTGCTGTACATTCTTAAAAATCACAATAACAATTTTAATATTTATATTCCCATCAGCATCATGAACATAATCAGCTGCATAGTTGTAATCAAGGTTATAAATAACGTGAAGCATGACATGACGGCATGGTCAAGCCTCACGACTTAGAAGCTATGGCAAAACATAGCGTTTTCTAGGCGTAACTTAAACAAAAAAATATGAAAGTAATTATAGATTTATATATTATATCATATTTCAAACATTTCGAGTTTATAAAAGTGTTATAAATAAAGAATCAAGTCAAGAAATTATCATTGCATGTAATCTTCTTCATTTTATTATAAAAAAAAAAAAAAAAAAAAAAAAAAAAAAAAGGTTTTCATCCTAGTTAAATTTAAACAGGCGTCACGTCTCGCGTCTTAGCGCGTCTTATCACACCTTTTCACGCCTCATCTCACGCCACGTCTAGAGCCGACGTATTTGTCTATTGCGTAATGTGAAAGTCACGCCCCACACTTTTATGTCACCAATGACGTATCTTTTAAAACCCTTATTGTTTAAAATCATCAAATAAGTTGAGATTGTTAAGAAAAATATTAGTCATTTTATTTTACCATAATCAGATATTAGTCTAATTTAATATGTTTAGATTACTTGATGCCTTTGGGATGAACAAACTAGATTTTTTTTTCTTTTGCATTTCAAGCTGGTGAATAGTTATCAAACTGAACGAACAAAGTTTTCGGCTCATGCTTATTTTGAAAAGGAGGTGATTTGTAAACTCATTTTTTTTATTTACACACTCACTGTATAAGTATTCCCCATGATATAAATATAATACAATAGTATAATCCAATCAAATGTCTAATGCAGTAATTAAAGTGTCTCAATTAATAATGAAAATGTGCAAATCAATTCTCCTTTTGAAAACATGCAATTAAAGCAAAGGTCAACATCAACAGAAGATAATACGAAAGTAGACCCTAGCTATTTTAGAATGAATTTTCAAGATATACTCATAAAGGACTCGACTTAGGGATAATGAATAAGTTTCATTATCTCATTAAGAATTAGTTTCTTTATTATAATCTACATTCTTAGGGTGTGTTTGTTGAAACTAGCAGTAGCAGTTACCATTAAGCAGTTATCAGTAAATATTTGATAGAGTAGCTGTAGCTGTAATTTTAATGTGTAAAATACCGTAACGCTAAATGTCAAATGCTTATTCAAAGAGCCAAAAAAAATTAGCTTTTTTATAATTTTATAAATGCTATCTGCTTTCTTCCAAATGAGCTTTTTAATAATAATGCTAAATGTTAATTACTCTAAAACGCTATTAAACGAAGTGTACCAAACACACCCTTGGTGTAAATATTATTTATACTCTATAAACAGATCGTCTCATAAGAATGTGGAATGTTATTAGTTTATAGAAGATCGTCGATTGATTTTAAAAATTGTTGAGTTTGATTTTTCTTAAGTTTTGTATCAACTTAGTGTTCATATAGAATAAGTAAGCTTTTAGACAATTGTATCTTATGTTTAATACAATTTATGTGTCATTAAATTAAGTTTTGTTAGTGTCTAAACTGTACATAAAAAATGTTTTGTAGAGTAATTTTCATTTACTTACTATTATTTTAGTGCTTACCAATGGACTATCCCCATCATTTATTTATTTTGATCTAATAATGAGTATTAACCTAAGATTTAATAGATAAACCTATGTCTATGTTTTTTTTCTGGCCTTTTTGTCTTTCTTTTTTATGTCTTTTTCATTTTTTTTAATTCTCGTTTACTTTTAATTAACTTTTATTTTCACTTTTTTTTAATTTGCGTTTTTTTCTTTGCTTTTAGACATTTTCTTCTGTTTTCATACGCTTTCGTCCGTTTTCATACGTTTTCGTCCGTTTTTATACATTTTCGTCCGGTTTCATACGTTTCGTCCATTATTCATACATTTTTGTCCGTTTTCATACGTGTTTTTACGCTTTCATACGTTTTCGTCCGTTTTAAAATGTTTTCGGCCGTTTTCAGATGTTTCATATGTTTCAGAATATCACAATTGATATTCTGAATATCACAAATGATATCTGAATATCACTTGTGATATTCTGTGATATTCAGATGATCACAAGTGATCTTCAGAAGATCACTTGTGATATTCTGAATATCAAAAGTGATTTTCTGAATATCACAAGTGATTTTCAACTAATGTTTTGTAACATGAAACCACAAGTGATATTCATAATATCACAAAGTGATCTTCAGAAGATCACTTGTGATATTCTGAATATCAAAAGTGATTTTCTGAATATCACAAGTGATTTTCAACTAATGTTTTGTAACATGAAACCACAAGTGATATTCATAATATCACAAAGTGATATCTATAAAATCAAAAGTAATACTCATAATATCACAAAGTGATATTCAGAAAATCACAAGTGATATTCAGAAAATCACAAAGTCATATTCAGAAAATCATCAAGTGATATTCTGAATTACACAAAGTGATATTCAGAAAATCACAAGTGATATTCTGAATATCAAATAATAACACTTGTGATAGTCACTAACGTGTGAAAATGTAAGAAAACATACCAAAACGTAAGAAAATGGACGGATACGTATGAAAACGTATGAAAGCGTAAAAACACGTATGAAAACAGACGAAAACGTATGAAAAGTGAACGAAAAGGAAAAAAATGATGAAAACGGACAAAAACATATGAAAACGAATGAAAACGGACGAAAACGAACGAACACGGGCGAAAACGTATGAAAACGGACGAAAACCTATGAAAACAGACGAAAACATATGAAAACGAAGAAAAAAACACGAATAAAAAAAACGTGAATAACGTGAACTAAAAAAACGTTTATTTAAAAAACCGTTAATTTAAAAAAATATATAAATAAAAAAGAAAGATAAAAAGACAAGAAAAAAAAACCATGTACTTAGGTCTATATATTAAATCTTAGGTTAATCCCCACCATTAGATCAAACTAAATGGATGGTGGTGATTTGTCACTTGATAAGTATGGATTTGTGGGTAAGCAAAATTAAGTGACTCATGTTTTGTATTCATTTAGTTGACAACAAACACTTATCACGTTTCCTCCAACAATTTTTTAGTTAGTAGAATGCCGTATTTTCCCTGTACTTAGGTTCTTTGTAGAGTCGTTCTTAAGGATGAACGATCACCTAAGGCCTAAAATATTTTAAGAATCGATACCGTTAACAATTAGATACACGAGCAGAAATATTTTACTCGAAATAAAAAAAAGCAAGTAGATGAGAAAATTCTTAAATGGGTCGTACGTTGAACGTTTAAATAGTTAGTTTGCATTATATCTTATTAAATGGTGACACTTTGTATATAATATTAGTTTTGAAAATTGTAGTGTTAATGAAGAAGGTGATGATAGTGATGGCAACGAGAGATTCATAGAACGTGGTGTTGTGTATCCTTGTTATGATCCCACCATTAACTGGAAAAAGATTAAACCAATGCTAGGAATGAAATTTGAAAGTGCAAAACAAGTAAAAGAAAGTATGATTGACTATGGTGTTTCAAATGGTTATCCATTGGAGTATCCTGTAAATGACTCTGAGGCTGTTGGTAAGGTGTGGGAAGGAAGAAGCCGATGACGACGATGTGAGAAAGGCGACGGGCAATAATAAAAATAAGAGAGCAAGGAAGTGTCCATTTAGGCTTTGGGCCTCTAAGATTACAGATGATGGTTTATTCCAAATAAAAAGCCTAAATGAGAAGCACATATGTTCAAGAAAGTTTTCTTTAGGGTCCCTTGTTACATATAATTGGACTGCAAAACGTTATTTCAAAGAGTTAATTCAAAATTCCGATATGAGTATAAGAGCAATGCAAATGGATATATATCTTAAGGAAATTTAAATGCAAAGTGAGTACACGTAGTGGTCAAGTAAAGCAAAGAAAATGGCATTACATGAGTATGAACTCACATTAATTTCAAATCAACACAACGTATAATATGCGACTAGTACACTCATTTAATATATATGCAAAAAAAATGCGATAGTAGTACACTAGTATGTGTTTATGCTGCAAATACGCACTGATGCTTAAAGTTATTTGTTTAGGTTTTGGATCATGCAAACATGCACCTCATGACCCATTTGTTCATGCATAAAATGATAGTAGGCATAAGGATACAATTCTATATTAAGTCTTAGTTTACTAATTTGTTTACATGGTATAATATATAATGGTTATAAGTTAGTACTACATAAATGTAGACTTTTGTGAACAACTTTGAGTGAAATGATGATAACATAACATATGGAAGAATCATGCATGTCCTCTGTTTGTATGTATATATCAGCAGATTGATAAGAAAACACAAAGCGAACTTACTTTTGCTACTGGTTACATAATATTTTCGGGTCACAAAAACCCGACCCTTTGGCATGAGTGAAAGCTTTAATTCAAGGATTCGGAAAGAACGAAATAAGCCTATCATCACAATGCTAGAATAAATAAGAACATATGTGATGAAAAAAACTTCTAGAATGGCAACAAAAGCTAAAAGTCTCAAACATGATGTGTGACCTACAATCAGAATAAAATTAGAAGAAATTAAAGTGAAGCAAAGGTAATGAAATTGTACTTCACTACATTCTTTTTCCTTGTCATAAACGTTTTTGTTTGCTTGTGTAGGCATTGTAATGTCATTCCAATCATGATCAATTGTAACCAGTTTTAAGTAATGAATGAGTACGATGCTTATGTAGTGGACATTAGTGCACGTACTTGTAGTTGCAGATCATGGCATGTATCAGGCATACCCTGTGTTCATAGGATTGCTACATTGGCCTTCCCAACAAGGACGCGGAGACTTATGTTAGTGAATGGCTAAAAAAGGACATGTTGAAAGAAGCATACAACTACCCTGTTAGACCAATGAAAGGCGGTTCTTTCTGGCCTAAAATTTTCATTGGTCTAAAATAGACTATATTAAACCATTACCACCAAAAGAAAGGCGAATGCGGTAGGCCTAACATAAAGAGGAAGCGGGATGCTTTGAGAAGAAGAGTAATTATTCAAAAGTCGGGATTAGAAAAAGGAAGACTTCCACAATATGTAAACAAAGGGACACAATCGTGGGTCTTGCAGAATCACCAAAATCATTACAACCAAGGAGGTAAGGCGAAAGGTAGGCCTAAAGGTTATTCCACCAACAAATGCACAAACGTCGCTGGTGTGGGAACATCGGCAAGTGTGATTGGAGTATGTGTGTTAGTTTTATTTGGTGTTTCATGTATAACTTTTCAACATCAATTTACGATATATTTTTCTTATAACAGAGCACAACGGTACTTATACCAGCTTCACCAGGAAACGTTTTACCACACTTTGCTCGTGATGAAGTAGATGTTGGTGATCAGATGACTCGACAAGGAAGCCAAACAATTGATGAAGTCTAAACATGTTTAGCTTTCATATAGAACACGCTCTTTTGAGAGAATATTGTGATAAACATTCGTAGTTTCGTAATTGTTTTAGGATTTATGGTTAGGTGCAGAACTTTTTAAGCTTCTGTTTCAGTGCAAATATTTCGTAAACAATTTCATTTTATTTAATTGTTTCTCTTTGTCATGTTTTAGTATCATTGATTTGTTTGTGTTGTCCGTTATGGTCATGTAAACGATTCGAAAACTAATGCTATAGTATGATGGTGTGGAATGTTGAAGCAGTTTCTGTTGGAAGATAAAGAATGCAGGTTCCTGTATGGAAGATATGTTTTCTTTATGTATTGATGTCACTATAGATATTATGCTTTGTTAGTATGTATAAAGAGTTGTATGGAATGTTTGTTATTTGTATTTTTTCTACTTAATTGTTAGTTTGGGTATGTCCAAATAACAATTATTGTAGATTGGTCTTGTAAATACTCTTGTGTTTAGTACGTAATATATTTCACATTTGACCAAACAAACAAAAATTACGATTCCAAAACTAAGTATCTTGTGTATTGTGATTAGTTAATGTTTACTACGTAGTGTATGAGTTATATCATTATAGTTATTAAAAATAACATAGCAAATGCTTCGGTAACATATGCTATTTTGAAATTGCATGCAAAGGTTTATAATACTTAACTAGTATTCTATGTCAACTAAATGAATGTACACATCATCTAAAATATAACGTGTAAAAAAAAACGTAAAATTTTTGAAATTTTTTAGTAAAATTTTTTAAAATGGTGACTTGGCATATAAAACAAAAAATTACACAATAATAAAGTAAATATGAAACTTGGGTGGTTTTCTATTATAAAAAAAAAAAAAAAAAAATCTTGAAGCGACTTTAGTGGAGAAACTAATGAAAGTTGGTTATTATTTAGTGATTTTTCCCAACTTTATATATTTCTAAGTTTTAAAATTTTAAGTGATTATTTTTAGTAATATTGCTATGTTTAGATCTCAACAATGGAATTTATACTTTATATTATAGTATGATATGATGTGTTGTATTGATGTTTACCTTGTGTTAAGTTTGCATCTATATGTGAAGTATTAGACTGCAACTTACGGTAAAGTTTAAGGGATGAGTTTAGTAAAATTTATGCTTACTTTCCGAATGTTAATGGAATAACTAAACATGAACTTTAAACATACTGTAGTTCTTTTCGACCGGGTACATTTAAGAGATTATGTATATTTTTCCCAAAGTAGTATTACAGAACAAATTTCATTAGGGTTCTCATTCCACCCATGTTTGGAAGATGCCAAAGCGTCAAAGTTTACGTCCCAACACCAGTGTAAGCGATAGAGATGAATGCTACGATATGATTATATAGATTATTCCCGTCTTCACTGAACTTTTGATTTAGTATGAATGAAGAAGGTCATTATCACTTTTCTTTCAGCAAATTTTTAATGGTAATTGCAGTATTTCCTTTTACTTAATTATGTGCTTTCTTGGACTCCTTCATACCTTTCCTTCTCAGGTTCTAGATATATTTTTCTGTTTGATGACCAATATACTAATACGCAAATTATTTGGGTTTAAACTCAAAAGAATAAGTATTCGAAGTACATAATGTCAGGACCAAATCAAAGTGACTAAAGAATACTTATTGCATGCATTAAAACTGATGAGCTTTGAAATAGCTTCTTATTTGCTGTATTCAACTCAAAAGATGCTCATCTTAAAGATTTGGGTTTACTTGTTCGTCAAGAAAATAATTAAATTTGAAGATAACCCCATTTCATATGGTTGTAATATTAGTCGGTGGTCAACAAGACTATCTTTTACTATAAATTACGAGTATAATATACACAGGTTGCGCATGTAACATAAATTTGTATTCTTTTATATTGTGTCAACTAGGTAAACACCATCAAAATGTTCACAATAATAGAATAATATAAAACGAAGTCAACTGTTGAAATTTGGTGAAATGGGATATTCAATTTCAAAAATGGTTAATAATAGGATAAACAATCATTGATGAGTTTAAACAGTCAACTAATACACACTAAATCTCTCTTTCGAAATATAAAAAAATTGATCTATTTTGACTCCTCGTAATGTAATCTAGCTTTTTGCTACTACGTAATAGCTAGCCTTAGAGTGCTACTGGTAATCTCACCCTAATCACAAAATCAACTGTTGGATTAATCAACCTGTGGATGCATTTGTTGACAATCATACTTCATAATTATACAAGTACTTGGGTGTTTCAAACGAAAGTAAGACACGAATAGCTAATTAAACTAACATGCATTCGAATATAAAGTACATGAGATATTAACAAAGGCACGATATCCTAAAAGGCACAATATCGTATTAATGCAACCCTTGCAGCCTCACTTGTTTATTAAGCTGTAGCAGTGTAGCTGAACCAAATTTGAGATAATGAGCCATAATTTGAGCATAATGAATCTAATAATTGCATATAGCAAACAAAGTAAACTAAAAAAAAAGCTCTTAATTTAGAAATAAAATAAAAAATAAAAAAGAAGTAATATCTATCAAAGTTGGCCTCTTTTACAATGATATATATCCATTCGTACTCATCTATACAAATATAAGCAGTGTCAAACTTGTATGATACCTAAGAGATTTCTACAAATGGTAATTACAGTAGGCAAAAAAGTAGTTGGACTTTTGGCGCAACTCATAGAACAATTTAAAAATACTTGTTAAATTACAGGAGAGACTTGTTCTAAATAACAGGGACCATAATGCATGTGCATGTGCATTTTAGGTTTAAAACTAGGAATATTTAACACTTCTGCCAATCATCAAATAAAATGAAATCCTTTTATTCAATCTTTGATTATTCCATATATTACACAAAACAATAAACTTTTCAAACATTTGTTACAAGTTTTTGCTGTTTTCCCACATCATTATCAATTGGAAGCAGTACAAACACTACGAATTTCGCCTTGTGTCCCTGTCTTCACCTCGACATTGCCCAATCTCACCATCGCTCTTCCAAACTCAGCGTTGAATCTTGCTCCATTTGCTCCCAAAAACCCTTGCACAAATCTCTGCGTCCTCCGGTCACTCCATAGCTTGGCATCAGATTCAATAACTCCCCGTCCATTCCTCAAATTATTATAGAAGGAACTACCAAAGCTATTAACGCTGTCGGTATCAAGAGCCACACGTCTCGAACCATCACCACCATTGGGACAAAGTCCTCGGAGTGTTGGTAGGAATGCTGGATTGATGTCAGGATCGGGTGCATTGGTGTTGTTGAAGTTATATAGTCTATAGCTGAATAGCGCACAAGCTGCTGTTCCAATTGTGTGCCCACCTGATAAAACAAATTCATATAGTTTATTACGGAGTAATTTATAAAATAACAAATGATCATTACATTGTTAGGTAGTTAGATATACACAGTTTTGTGATCTACTTACCAACTAGAGTAACAAGATCTTGGATGTTTAAACCTTTATCAGCAAACTTTTGAATTTGGACAGCCATAGGGTCATTAAATGCAGGCAAGTTTGCAGTATCCGACGCTTGTGATACTAATCCATCTCTACGTCCTAAAGGCACTGGCCAACTACGTCCACCAGTCTGCAAAATTTCATAGAAAAATAATGCAAGATCACAGATAAACACATATCTAAACAAAATCTTAGAGAAAAAACACCAGGAGACTGTGCTAAGGAAAAGCATAATTCATTGATACGGTGGTTCAATCGACTATTTAGCATATATGGCAATTCCGGAATGACATGGTTTTCACTACAAGCAGCACAACAAGCATCTAATCCTCGACAACATTGAGCTTTCATCATATAGTTGGATTACTAGTAGAAAAAAAGAGTCATTCCGAATTGGATAGAGTGGATTTGTGTGACCCTTTGTAATTGTTTCCTAGCACCTTGCTAATTTTCTTTTTAATCAATCGCCATTAAAAAAAAAAAAGAAAAATTATAATTACCAGGACAACTGAATCACGAGCAGCTAGGGCAAGAATATCAGCACAAGAGACAACTCCTCGACAGGTGGTTTCAAGCTGTGTTTTTGCAGCATCAATAACTTCAAAGCCTCTCAACAGGGAGTTGGGACCCGCGGACTTTTCAGTATTTGCACCATCAATTAGTATAGATGCATCACAACCATTTACAAAGCAGTCATGGAAGAACATCCTTAGTAAACCGGGTGCTATTGTGGGATTGGCTTGGACAGCAGTCCGAACCGCGGATTGGACTATTGACTCGACGTTACGGCAAGTGGAACTATAGAAGCCAACGCGAGTCCCTCCGCCACCAGCACGAACACTTTGGCCTTGTGCCAATGTGGTCAATGTGGCTAACAGGAGCACTAGCATGGCTAGTGTTTTGGTTATGGAAGAACCCTCCATTACTACAAAAGAATGAGTGATGTTTTAAGTAATGTATTTAGTGAATGAGATGGTGAGAGATATAGCCTGGAGGAAGGGTATTTATAGCTCTAGAAGGCATAATGAAAGTCAACCATGAGAAGTTTTTATACTCAAATTAATGCAGCTGCAAGGAAGTAAGGTACAAGGGAAGCCTTCACATTCTGGTGAATAATGGTATGCAAATCATTGTCAAAAATATTTGAGAGTGAGCTTCATAAATCATAATTCAATAGCCCAATTCAGTTAAATATGATATGATTCAAGTTTATCAAGTGATTTTACTATTAGAGCAAAATCATTTTTTACTTTGATGATTTAAAAATGTTAATTAACATTTTACTAAATTTTTGATAGGTTTTACTAAGAAATTGCATGTACTAGGTACAAATGAATAGTAATTATTATTTTATATTTATTTTTGAAAGATATAGAAAGGTTACAATCTATAACTACTTTTAACATTCTTGCTACGATGTCGTAAATTATCCGGTCAAAGAAAAATTGATGTGATTGAGGTCAGAATATGGTGCTTATAAACTCAGTTAGTTTTTAATCAATAAACACGAAGCACTGTAAATGAATTTCATAATCAAAGGTACATTATATATATAAATTACGTACTACTTATAGTACGTTTAAAACTTATAAATATTGAAAAGATAAAATTATATGTTCTATTGAAAACGTCAAAGGGAGAGTACATTAACAAATCTAAGGTGACGTTAATATTTTATTGAAGTTTGTTTCTTCATTGATTTATCGGACTTAGAATTATATTTTATCATTGGTAAGTGTTGAGATTTATAATCTTGTGCTTATTTGTAATGTGATAAGTGCTTGTTTGTGTTGCTTATTGTAGTATTTTGGTTGATTGGTTATAAGATGTTGAGGGGAAGTTATTGAAGCTTTTTTATCTAGAGAGACTGGATGCAGGGCCGTCTCATTGATTTTAGGTCTTGCTTGGGTTATAAAAGTGCCCCCAACAATCCTTAAACACGAATGATTTAAATATTAGTAGAATTTTTTTTAATTGATAAAGTTGAAACAAATGAGAAAAATATAAATAAATAAGAAAAAACTAACGGCAAATTAATGAATTACTATAACAAATAGCTATATGTAGTGTAACTTATTTTTTGAAAAATACACTTCTTTGAAGCAAAGTTATTGATTAAAACTTCATAATAAATTATGTACTAATGAATTAAGTAATTTAAATTTTTAATTAAGATATTTGTAGTAATTCCTCAAAAGGCAAAACCTACATGGAACATCAACACGACCAACGTCTAATATCTATCTTAATATTTAAATAACTTGTAAAGAAAAAATAAAGAAAATATCTCCCTTATAGAGTTGTACTTGTAGATGCAGTCACTCTGATTTGGGAAGTTGATTTGGAGATTTGAGAAGTTACTATTACAAAGACAATTTGCTTAAAACAATCAATAAAAAAATAGCTAGTAAAGAGAAAAAGCATTTAAGTATAATCAATTTAATAAAAAAAAATACCTTTAGAGTTCATCACTGTCACAAACAAGATTTGGGAAGATGTTGTGTTTTAGGATGAATAAAAAGGATGGAGGACATTATTTTTAGAGAAAAAAAACAAATCATGGAGTATTTGACTAGGTCTTGAATGTAACTTGGTAATTGGGTCTACTGTTAAATATATCTATAGAAAATTTTGGTGCCCTACAAGATGATGGGCGCATGCTGCTTCACGTTAGACACCGCTTGCATCCGGACTGTTGGATCATAAAATGTTTTAGCCTTGAAGTCTTTTGGATGGATTCTAGCAAGATGGTTAAAGATGAAGGTGAAGTTGAATATCTGGGGCTATATAATGAGAAAGACTTGAGTCTTCTCATATCCTCTCTCGCTTTCTCTCTACAATATTATCTCTCAAATACTCTCTCACATGAAACCCTAATTGTGTTATTGATTCTTGTAACACCCCGATTTCGTGATACGCAGTGAATTCAATGGGTGTTACTTACCAGCACAATGATCATAACAATAGAAAACGAACTCTAATGGAGTCGTTTAAAAGATTTATCATTCGATTTATATAAATATCGAGTTTACAAAATGAGGTCCCAAATGATTCCAAGTTTACAAAATACATTAAATTGGTTTCGAATGATAATAAAATTTATAGCATTCTTGAGTATCCGTGCTCTCCTCCGCCGACCTCGTACAATATGGACCAAATACATGCTTAAACTGTCAACACAAAGGTTGAGTGAAATTCATAGAGTTTAGAAAATCAGTTGAACACATAAGGTTTGTGTGGGTTACGTTGTTATACACCCATAATGTTGAAAATTAAACAGATATTATTGCACTAAGTTCATGATACCGAAAACGTTAACAGCTTGTCAATAGAAATTGATATAATAGTAACAGTTTCCCTAATAGGTAATTTGCCAATAAACCTATAAATCTTCAAATATAGTGCGTTTGTTTGCCTACCCGGTCAACACAAACGGGATTTGTCAATCCCAATAGGCCTATCCACAATATTCGCGTTCACTCGCAAGTGATTAATGGTTCATGATAGTAGGGACTTAAGATTGGCAATAGTGGTACTTAGTGCAAATAATACATTAAGATAAGCATACAGTTTGAAAGCAATGTGTTCGATTTAAAATAAAGCATGTATCTCCCCCAAGGGTTTGTAAAACAATTAAGTAATAGAAAGTGGGGCTATGAACTCACCTTAGAGTAAATGATATCAAATGTATAATGAGAATGATGGATATGCCGATAACTTCTACGAGCAACCTAGAATAGGATGATGCGACTTAGGTTTGAAATAATGATGCGAAAGAAATAACAAGCCTATATACGTCTCTATGTTGATCATGATGTAGTACATGGTTTTTGTGTATGTCGTTTATAGAAATGGTCTAGTTGTGAAAACGTGTTTAGTTTATATATATCATTACTACCGTTCGGGCCATCACAATTCGGAGGTCTTGTAGTAAGCGTTCGAGGAGCTAGGACACTTTAAATCGTAAATCCATCAACTCGTCGATCGTTTACTCAAATGAAACCCTCACATGAAGCTCCCTAGTTTTGTAGCACTTAGTAGATACAACATATGTTTTGAGTGAAGATTGTTATACCATAAAGTTTATCATGTTTTTAGTAAATATCTAGTTTTACAAGTTCTCATTGTTTACTAGTGATTACAACTTATTAACATGTTCAAGAATGAAGTTTTGGTAAAAATTGTCGGAAAAGGTAAAATGGTCATTTTTTCGTTACTTGTGAAAACACTGTTTCAAAGATCAAATGAACTTTTGTTAAGTTAATATGTAACTAGCTATGAAAATAACTTGGTTTTGCTTTTAGTTGTGACAAAAGTATAGTCTTGAAACTACATATAAGGCAGTTTCAGTTTTTGAAAGAATATGGCTTGTTTAAGCGTTTTCAAGGTCCGAGTTTCTTAACAATTGAAGGAAAACGGCGTTCCGGACAACTTTCGTGTTTTAAATTTTTGATGATTCAGACCATAAGTACCACTTTTAACACGGATGACCTTAACAACAAGCTATTTGGCGGTTTAGTTTTGGTTTGCTAACTTTTTGGCTATAACTTTTGACTCGTTTGTCCATTTCGGGTGATTCAAGTTGCTACGTTTACCTTTTTATCTTGTCTACCATAGTATGTAAGTTAGAAAGTCCATATGTGACTGGTTTTAATGGTTTCAAACATGTAGAATATGACTAGTTTACTAGTTTGTTACTTTTACGACAATATATGAATTAAAACATGTGATTGAGTATATGTACATCATGAATCAACATAGTAACTATATATATAGCATGAAATAGTTAAGATTATGAATAATAAAGATGATATGATGGTGGTGATTAGTTGCTTACAACTTTTGGCTTTCAATCAAGAAAGGAGTAACTAGTAAGGATCGGACTTTGATTGATCACTTAAGACTTCGGATTGAGCTAACTTTCTACACCTTGGCACCCTTGAAATCTTGAAGAGTTGGTGATGAAGTACTAAGTGACTCGAGTGGATATAAACTCAAGAAGATCACTTAAACTTGCTAGAGATTTGATGTAGTAACTTACTACTTGAATCTTCTTTGCATAAACTTGGAGTTTATAGATCAAATTATGGAAGATATGAATATTTTGTGATATGAACGACCCAAATCAGAGTTTGAGGGGTTTTAGGATGTATTTCACTTGCTATTTATAGGAGGGTAAGTTTGGTTAACCATATATTGGGTTAAATATTAACCATGGTTAAGTTAGGACACATGTAATGATCTAAATGAACCATGGTTAGGATGATGCCACCAAAATGATGACTCCCCCCCCCTAAGGTCGGCCATGAAGAGATAAGATGACTTAGGTGGATATTTTTGGTATTATCTTGGTTACGGAGTGAGTTTTGGTTCAGATTAATCGCTAGCTGTAAGTAGTTAAGCCATAAACGTAAAACCGGTATCGTAAAAATATGAAACTTATAGGAATGATTAAACTCATCATTATACTCCATCTAAAAATATAAAATGGGTGATAAGTCTCATTGGGTGCAAAACGCCGCTTAAACCGAAATCTGGTCAAAAACTCGTAATTCGCAATTTATCGAAAAGAACGAAATTTCGGAAATGACCGTGAATTTATTTAAAGTAGACTAAAATTAGTCTAAAAGTGATATGAGATTTCAAAATTTGGTTTTAAGTCATACGTGGGATAACTTATGATTATCGTGAAGTCTAAAAGTTACGCGATTTAAGCAAAACTAGAACGTACAAGGTTAATTTCTTTATGGTCAACGGATGAGGAAATATGTTTGACTTTTCCAAAATGTAAAATTTTCTAAACATCTTAGAAAATACCGTGCGGAATGGTTAAGTGGGTCTATGTAGATTTGTTTAAAGCGCAAGTTTAGTCTCGTCGACTCATGGTTTATTTGATAACATTTTAAAATGAAATCTTAAAAATTCTCAAATTAATTATGAGTGATCTAAAATGTCGATGTGGTAAAAATTGTCGAGTTGGTTTTCGATATCGCGGGATGTTGAAATGGTGTTCACCAAAATGAAACTTTAAAACGATGTTTTCTTAATAACTTTTGCGAAGATGATCTAACGATTGTCAAATTCTCTGGATATTACTAAAATAATTTATCTTACGAGAATGTGAAATAAAATTTTTTTATGGGATGAATAGTGAAAGTGAATAGTAAAAGTGAATAGTAATTTCTCGAGATGAATAGTAAAAATTTGAGAATAGATAGAAATCCTGAAAATGCGAATTGTTACAATTCTCTTGATCAAAACACTTGTTACTTGTTGTTTGATACGCTTACGCAGCGCGTTCGGGGTCAAAGGAACTTCCTTTTCGTCGAGCAAGTTTTTCAACACCCTAGGCAGTGAACCTAATCGTTGTAGTGTAGTATTAGGGTAAGCCACGGGAATTAATATCGTTCTCTAGGGGAATAGGAATGCTAGTGAGAAGTTACTACGCTAAGGTTGGGGTTGAGGAAGATTATTTTTTTTTATCTTTTTATGTTTTTTTAGGAAATGGAAAGGTACGAACCTCGGGGTTTGGATTTGGGGGTTGGTATTTCTACCGATTACTCTACTTATCTAATTATCTAATCTAGTGGTAAGGATAGTCTATGTCTAATTATTGTGTGCTCGTATGATGGTTTAAAGATGTGTTTACTTAGGTTTTATTACTCCTTAATTATCTCCTATTGATGGTTGAATTGTCACGTCCTTATTCTTAATCGCGTTGTGTGTCTAAGGTCGTAGGGTATGCGTTATCTCAACTCTTTGAAACTACCAAAGGTTATCGCCTACAAAGTCTCTAGGATTTATAAACTTTAACTCTAAGGTACTCTTCGGATGGTTTAGCCTACAACAACTCTAGGTGTTATAAACTAAGGTTCACAAAGATTAATCAAGCATTAACTACACAACGGATGACCTATCGCATTACTAGATCATTAACAATTAAGATAAGAGACAACCAATCAATATTCAATAATTAAGTTTCATATTCCCTAAGCAAACACACAAGTAAATTAGCCGGACATGGAGAACATGCAAGCATACACACAAGTAATTGAAGACATAATCAAATTAATGAAGTAAAACACTTATCTTGACATAAGATAGGGTTTAGAACCCTAAAATATTGTACAAGACAGCCTTGGTTCGGTTTAGGTTTTACTCCAAAAGACTACTCTCGAAAACTAAAAATTCGGATTCTATATATAAGATTACATATGCGATGGCGTCACCCTTTGATTTGTGGCCGTCGGGTCGCCGTTATTGGGTTTCGTCTTGGCACGTTAGTCTTGTGACGGCGTCACCTTATACTTGTGGCCGTCCCCTCGATCTCGGCGCCGTCTGGGTCAAATCTAGGCCGTCGAGTTGCGACGACCTACTCTTTTAAAGCTGACACCGTCACTTGTAAATAAGCAATTTGGCTCTTGGAGTCACAAAGTGATGCGACGGCGTCGCGGTAACACCGACGCCGTCCCCCGCTTTTAGCGACTGAGTGTCTCGATTCTTGACTTTGGCCATTTTCTTCAGATATTCGCGCCTTTTCGTCCGAATAAGTGTCATTCCAACATTTTGCCTTCAAGATACCTAAAAGTGAAAAGGAACAATATTAAGTAATAACGGATACAAAAGTGATCAAATAAGGGCTTAAATGACCCTCAAAAAGGTACATTTTAAAACCTTATCAAATATCCCTACACTTGGTATTTGCTTGTCCTCAAGCAAATGTGCTTTTAGCCAATTAATTTATAAGTTAGGGTCATGAAGCATTGGTTTAGAACAATCCACAACACATATAAGCCCCATAAAAGTCATAACAAGCACGAAATTACATACTAGCACCTCACATAGGGTGTTTGGATACTCACATCTCTTGGGTGTATATGAAATATAACAAGTTGGAAATGAAAGATAAACACTCATTAACCGGTCCTAGTACATAGATTACCATAGGCTTGAGACTAGATCAAACCTCCATCGCTTTGGCGTAAGCACCTAGGAAAGACTATCAAAGAAGTCTTTTAAAGGGTTGTAATGTTAGGCTTACGGTAGGGAAACAAAGGGTTTGGTGGGATAGGCTATTTAGTGGTGGCAAGTCAAAAATCTTTATGTTACAAGCATGCGAAGAATGGCGTTGCTAAGCCAAGACTCGACACTCTAGACTCTAGATAACTGAAACAAACAAACATAAATTAAAGATAGATGTAGGATGGTAGCCCTGTTTTTTTTTTTCAACACTCTATTTTTTCTTTTTCTCTTTTTCTATTTTTTTCATACACTTTTACTCTACCATCCTCTACGATAACATCAAAATGATAGGGATTTATAGGCACATCCCTACACTTGAGTTTTTATTACTCTAACACTAATTTGACCCGAATTGAAAAGATCAAAATACTTGGAGTACATTATTACGCAAATAAAGGGAATTTGAATTTAACGTTCCATTCCCGTCATTTCATAAACTTTAACTTTTCCCATGAGTCCCAATCGTCCCAAAAGCGTATACAAAGGATATGACTCGACTTAGCAACTTATGCAAGCAACTAGATAATTGAACTAAGGGTTTTAGGGTGATAACAATAATGCACTAAAAGTGAGTGCATACAAGGTAGGCTAAGGTGATTTGGGTGTACATTTGGGGTGGGGTGTAAACAATGCTCTTCATTGATATTCGGAAAACCGAAATATCACGAGAACCGCGAAATGATAGGCTCGGAGGGGTTAACTAGGGTATCGTGTACTAAAGATGAGTACAATGCAAGGGTGTGGGGAATTACTCAACCGGGGTGGAAGAAGTAATTATATTACGGTGTCAAACAAGGGTTATCCTAATGCCTCTTATCATTTAGTTATTCCTAACTACACAAGTGTAGTCTTACTAGCGATCTCGGGATGCATCACAAAACAAGTTCTAGAATCTATTATACTACCGGTTCACACACTAAGCATCAAAGATAAATGCTTTAATTCCTACTAATCTAAGGGCGATCCTCACATTTTGGGTGTAATTTAAGTGGTAAAGGGTTTTTGTGCTAGTCATATAGCTTCCTATCCATGAGACGCTTTTGTTAAGACTAATGGCCCACTCCTATATGTCATGAAAAATTTTAAATTTGGTGCCAAAATTACCCTAACCGACATTTTCTCATGGTTTATTACACAAATTCAATTGGACAAAGCAAATAATCAAGGATAAGCATAGTTTCAAAGTTCCTGTTTTATTTTCCCTCCCTACACTTAAACTGAACATTGTCCCCAATGTTCCCGAAGTATCAAAGTTATGATAATGGAAGGTAATAAAAGATGAAAGAAACTAGTACTCCACGATTAGCTTGGTAGGATCCGTGTAAAGTGGTGGTTACATCCTTCTTCAAGAAGAGCGTTTGCGTGAAAAGCTCCTTCTCATCTTATGTATCTCCTTCTTGATAAATTAAACCCGCACACTTGAAGAAAACAAACGAAACCTTGGCGTAAAATCAACGGTAATATATATATAAGACTCTATTAAACTAGGATATAATGCTTGTGGAATGGATGTTTACTGAAATTTACGGAAAATTAAGACCTAGAGAATTCCAAAAATTATGAGTAGCTCATAAAGCGAGAAAAAGTAATCAGTTGTTTTGCTCCTTCTCGACGTCGCGTCAGTTATCACGACAAAAAGCGGTGCGATTTTACGGAAAAATTACGGAAAATTTACATCTTTAGAATCTGGAAAAATTTCCTGCAAAACATCCATTATGACTCGATACAAGCATTTGATTCGAACAAACACACATGTATATCTTTTAATTAATTGAAATTCTCATGTTTACGTTCCTTTTGAAAACGTTTCTAAGAGGTTGTCCTCTCCCCAATCGGTTCTATATTCCGGTCCTAAGTTCAAGCAATCCTTATAGAATCCGAAAATCTTGGCCATAACATAATCTACTCCTTTCTCCTTATCCTCCTCATTCCTATAATAGACCGATAGTTTAAGTTCCTTTTCATCATTGGAGAGTGATGAAAACTTCTCAATCTTAAACGGCATTTGGTAAGCTACATCATCGGTCTTGTCCTTGAATCGCACTATTCCTAATGAGGGATCAATAGTCATCCCGGTGTTTTCTATGAAAGGTTTTTCTAGAATAACGTGGGACAAGCTAGGATCTATGGCCGTACTAATATCATCCACAATTATGAAGTCCGTAGGAAATGTGAAACTACCTACATAAACGGGCAATCCCTTAATTCTACCAAGAAAATTACACCTAACCCTAGGATTATCGGGGTCTTGCCTAGTTGGGATAGGCTTCTTCATTACCCAATTATAGTAGATGCTAGTCATTATGTTTATTGGGGACTTGCGGTCAATATAGGCCTTTGCCACGAAAAGGTGTCCTATGCAACATGGTATGTTAAGATTCCAAGGGTTCCCAAACTTGATCCTAGGGCTTTTCCTAACATACATGTGACGGAGGTCACGCACCATGTGAGGGTGGCGAGATAGTTCTTCTTCCGTAGGAACTTTATTGAAATAGTCATTGTCTACTTCATCTACTTCCTCAGTTGTTTTATTAAACTCAAGTATAGTTTCATGGTCCGCTTCGTCATTTGTTCTATTAGGTTTCACTAAGGTGATGGTATTGACGAATTGAACGTGTTTAGCTAACTTACTTGGGTCCTTAATCTCAACACTGGAAGGTTCGGGAGTTGAGATAGCATTAACCTTCCTATCACTATTGGTCATGGCTTTTAAGAGGTTATCTATCTTTCTATCCATCTCGGCTTGTTGTTGGTTAAAACGGTCTGAGAGCTTAGCTATTTGAGCTTCTTGGGATGCGACTAGGTGTTGCAACATCCCCTCAATGTTTTGTTGGTCAGGGCCAGGAGAAATCATTGGAAGTGAATTCTTTGGTTTTTCCCCAATAGAAGTCGGGCTTGCCCTTCCATGCTTCTCGGGCGTCATTAAAAGTCCTAGGTCCGGGTGTTGTAGGGAATCTTCCTCCCGTTTCATTAATACGCGAGGATGCGTAGTCAACGGAAGCTTGTTCGGGGAATCGGGTGCAAGTGTGCGTGTTATGAGGGTCACTACACGGCTCACACGAGGAAGAAACTTTGTTCACATGGCGTCAAGACTTAGGATTTTCGTAGGAACTCATTAGGAATTTAACTTGATCTTCAAGTTCGAGCATCCTACGGTCGGAAGGTTGTGAGTCAATGGGAGGCAAGGAGATTTCCTTAACGGTTTGGGCAACTCACGGGGTCATTCCAACTTTCGTTGTCATAGAGAGCAAGGTCCTCTATTATACCTCATGATTCTTCATTTGTGAGATCACTAAGTTTTCCACCGCCGCTTGGTCAATGGATCGCTTGGTGGGGAAGTTGACATGATCATAGAAGAGTTGGACTTGGAGCCAAAGATCAATGTCGTGATGAAGGACTTTATGAAGTAATTCCTTGAATCGAGTCCATGCTTCAGAGAGATTCACCTTAGCGTTGTTGGAACATCAAGATATCATTCCTAAGCTTAGTGGTTCTCCCGGTGGGAAAAATTGAGAGGAAGCGAGAGGTGAGATCATCCCAACTTGAGATGGAGCCAAGGAAGTCGCTCAAGCCAATTACTAGCTTGGTCTCGTAGAGAGAATTGGAAGAGACGAGACGCGTGGTCTCCCAGTAGTAGCATCGAGGTTGATGGAATTAACAATTTTAAGGAAATCCTTAAGATCTTGATTAGGATCTTGAACGAAGTCCATGGAATGCACATCCATTTTGCACCAACCGGATGGTGTCGGATCTCGGGGCCGTAGTTTGGGCTTGGTCGGAAGCTCAATGGTGTTCCTATAGCCTAGGTGGCTTGGTCTCAGTATTCACCAAGAGTACGGCCTCTTGGCGGGTCATTTGGTGGTAGGTTGATAAATGGTGGTTGGTTATCACCTTCCATGATGAAAAGTGAAGGGTTCTGAACAAAGGTCACGAAGAAGGGGATAGACTACGAGGAAGCTAAATTTGAGAAAAAATTTACTTGATAGGAATCAACAAAGAAACCTAACGAGGTGGACTCTAACTAGCTATTCTATTCCCGGCGGTGGCGCAAAAACTTGATACGCTTATGCGACGCGTTCGAGGTCAAAGGAACTTCCTTTTGTCGAGCAAGTTTTTCAACACCCTAGGCGATGAACCTAATCGTTGTAGTGTAGTATTAGGGTAAGCCACGGAATTGATATCGTTCTCTGGGAATAGGAATGCTAGTGAGAAGTTACTACGCTAAGGTTGGGGTTGAGGAAGATTTTTTTATCTTTTATGTTTTTAGGAAATAGAAAGTACGAATCTCGGGGTTTGGATTTGGGGGTTGGTATTTCTACCGATTACTCTACTTATCTAATTATCTAATCTAGTGGTGAGGATAGTCTATGTCTAATTATTGTGTGCTCGTATGATGGTTTAAAGATGTGTTGACTTAGGTTTTATTACTCCTTAATTATCTCCTATTGATGGTTGAATTGTCACTTCCTTATTCTTAATCGCGTTGTGTGTCTAAGGTCGTAGGGTATGCGTTTATCCCTAATTCTTTGAAACTACCAAAGGTTATCGCCTACAAAGTCTCTAGGATTTATAAACTTTAACTCTAAGGTACTCTTCGGATGGTTTAGCCTACAACAACTCTAGGTGTTATAAACTAAGGTTCACAAAGATTAATCAAGCATTAACTACATAACGGATGACCTATCGCATTACTAGATCATTAACAATTAAGATAAGAGACAACCAATCAATATTCAATAATTAAGTTTCATATTCCTAAGCAAACATACAAGTAAATTAGCGGACATGGAGAACATGCAAGCATACACACAAGTAATTGAAGACATAATTAAATTAATGAATTAAAACACTTATCTTGATATAAGATAGGGTTTAGAACCCTAAAATATTGTACAAGACTGACCTTGGTTCGGTTTAGGTTTTACTCCAAAAGACTACTCTCGAAAACTAAAAATTCGGATTCTATATATAAGATTACATATGCGACGGCCACCCTTTGATTTGTGACGTCGTTGGGTCGCCGTTATTAGGGTTTCGTCTTGGCCACGCTTAGTCTTGCGACGCGTCACCTTATGCTTGTGACGCCCTTGATCTCGGCCGACTGTCTGGGTCAAATCTAGGCCGTCCGAGTTGCGACGACCTACTCTTTTAAAGCCCGACACCGTCACTTGTAAATAAGCAATTTGGCTCTGGAGAGTCACAAAAGTGATGCGACGGCGTCGCAGTAACACTGACGCCGTCCCTTCGGCTTTTAGCGACTGAGTGTCTCGATTCTTGACTTTGGCCATTTTCTTGTATATTCGCCTTTTCGTCCGAATAAGTGTCATTCCACATTTTGCCTTCAAGATACCTAAAAAGTGAAAAGGGCGATATTAAGTAATAACGGATACAAAAGTGATCAAATAAGGGCTTAAATGACCCCTCAAAAAGGTACATTTTAAAACCTTATCATTGTTACTGATTGTTCTTTATTTAATTGAGATCAAATACTGTGTTGTTGATTCATTTTATTTGAGAATAGAGTTCTAGAGTAGTATTATTGTTTCTGAAGTAATAAGAAGTGTTTTGTTTTCATAAGAATATGTTTTTCTTCATGGTATCAGAGACAGGTTGCTCTGAATATCGATTTTGAAAATTAGGGTTTTTGATAAATTGGGTTTCTTTAAAATTCATTGGTTCTTGGTCAATTAACTTGTGTTAATTGATAGATCTTAATGGTGAATTTGGTTAATCTTGAGTTTTTGAAAAACCCTAATTTACGAAAAATTAGGGTTTGGTATATTTGGGGCTTTTGTGATTAAAGCCTTACGTGATCGGTTAAGATTGGTTAATCGATAAGATCGGTGATTTGGTTAAGATTGGAAGTGGTTCTAGTGATTTACCCTAACTCACGAAAATTAGGGTTTGTTGGTTCTTGGATCTTGGATCTTGGTTCTTCTTGTATATCGCTATATCTCTAGACTAAGTGAATCTAGAGTATAGTAGGTCTGTTATTCCGCTGCTGATTAATAATTGCGTGCTCTGTAACACCTCTCTCTCTCTTTTTAATTTTTGTTCTTATTTTTCTGCTTAGATTGCCGGAGGATAGGTTTTGGGATTATTGGAAGTTGTGATTGGTTGTTGGTTGAGTTTTTTTTTGGTTGTTGTTCTTGATTCTTTATTGTGTGTGCTTGTGTGCGCCCTTGACCTACCACTTTAGTGGCAAGGAAAACCTGGGAACTACTTTCTCTTCTTATATAGTGTGCTTGTTTGTTTGTTTCTTGGAATCATGTATGTTCATAATTCTATTCATGGTTATACTGATGATGAGTATGAACCTGATAACCCTGTCACTTTAATAAGTAAATTGGATTTGAGTCATCCTTTACATTTACACCCAAATGATTCAGCTTCTTTAACTGTTGTTTCAATAAAACTAAAAGGAACTGAGAATTATAATGTCTGGTCCTGTGCTATGATGTTAGCATTAGAAGGCAAAAATAAAACTGGTTCTATTGATGGAACATGTAGAAGGTCTAATACTGATGAAGTTTTGGGAAGACAATGGGACAGGGTTAATGCTATTGTTTTGGGATGGATTCTAAATTCCATCTCTGAAGAGCTGTTTCTTGGTCAAATTTTTTCTAAAAGTGCTTCTAGTGTCTGGAATGAGTTAAAAGATACCTTTGACAGGGTTGATGGTTCTGTTACTTTTAACCTGCATCATAAAATAAACTCATTAACTCATAATGGTACTACTATCTCAAAATATTTTAACAAGCTAAGTACTTTGTGGAAACAATTTGATGCTATGGTGCAATTACCTAGATGCACTTGTCATGCTGCTGATGATTTTAAAAAGCATAATCAACTTATGAAATTAATGCAATTTTTAATGGGTCTGGATGATACTTATATGCAAATAAGGAGTAATATCCTTTCTAGAGATCCTTTGCCTGATGTTAAAGGTGCTTATGCTATTATCAGTAGTGAAGAAAATCATAGAAATGTTGTGTCTGGTAGTACTAGTAGAAATCATAATTCTGCTTTTGAGAGTTATGAATCAAGTTAATAATCAGAGCAGTCAATCTACTAGACCTATTAATCAGAATACTCAAGCTAATAATCCTACTGCTAATAGAGTTTCTGATAATAGGAGAAATACTGGTCCTACTCTTGTTTGTGATCATTGTGGTTTTAATGGGCATACTCAGGACAAATGTTTTAAAATGATTGGGTATCCTCCAAATTTTGGAAAAAAGGGTAACAATAATAGACCTCGAATACTCAAAAAGGTTTTCTAACAATAATTCTATGGGTCTAGTTCATCTTACGGTTTCTGGATGAACAACTTACTACTCTCATTCTCTCATCAAACACAATAATGTCAAAAGAAATAGTGTGCAGCCAATAAGGCGGTACTTATTTTAATAATAGTAGGATTTTTAACCAGAATTTTCAAAAGGTTTTTTCAACTAATGCCAATTTGAAATCCAAACTTAGTTCTGATGGAAAGATTATGGATTCTGGTGCTAACCAGCATATGACACATTATGACAAGGACTTAATAAATGTTTTTGATATTTCTCATCTTAAAATAAAAGTTGGTCATCCAAATGGAACATAAGCTTTGATTACTAAAATTGGGAATCTAAAGTTAGCAGACTCTTTAATATTATATGATGTTTTGGTTATTCCAGAATATTGCGTCACCTTAATTTCTGTTCATAAATTGGCCAAAGATAATAAGATTGTGGTTGCCTTTGATGAGAATAAATGTTATTTCTTGAATCAGGATTTGAATCTGGGAAAAGTTCTGGGCACTGGTAATCAGTCTGGTGGTTTATATTATTTTAATTCTGGAGGTACCTCTTTTCAAAGTCATAACTCACTTTCTTATTATGACTAGCACTGCAGACTTGGTCACCCTGCAGACCCTGTTCTAAATTTTTTAAAACCTGGTTTGAATTTTAGTTCAAAGGATCAAAACTTAATTTGTGAAACTTGTCAAAGAGCTAAGCAAACTAGAGAACCTTTTCCTTTAAGTGATCATACTTCTACTGTTTTAGGTGAACTTGTTCATTTAGATCTTTGGGGACCTTATAAGGTTGCTAGTAAGGAAGGGTACAAGTATTTTTTGACTATTGTGGATGATTACACTAGGGCTGTATGGGTATATTTACTTAAAACTAAGGATGAAACTGTTCATTATATCACTATCTTTTACAATATGATTGCAACTCAGTTTGATAAAAAAAATTAAGAATTTTAGAAGTGATAATGGTACTGAATTTGTTAATCAATCTTTTTCAAAGTTATGTGAGGAAAAAGGTATTACCCATCGACCTCTTGTGCATACACTCCACAAATAAAATGGTATTCTTTGAAAGGAAACATAGGCATCTTTTGAATGTTGCTAGATCCTTACGTTTCATGGGGAATTCCTCTTAAGTTTTGTCTTGAGTGTGTTCTTCGCTACTTTTCTTATTAATGATTTCCTTCATCGTGCTTAATGGAAAATCTCCTTTGAGATGATATATAATAAAAGCCTACTCTCGCAATTTAAGAATGTTTGGTTGTTTGTGTTTTGCTACCGTTGTTAATAATCATGATAAAGCGAGTAGCGGATCCGAAAAATGTTATGATGGGGTATTCTAATTCTAAAAAGGGATATAGGTTATATAGTCTTGATAAGCATCAGTTCATCTTTTCTAGAGATGTCAAATTTTTTGAGTCTATTTTTCCTTTAAAGGAATCAACTGCTGATAAGAACAATACTACTTCTGAAAATGTTTTTCAAGACTTAAATCAGTTGAACTTTTTTTATGTTGAAACCCTTGAACTACCCAATGATGAAAAGAGAGTAGACCCTAATCTGAATAGTGGCACTGAGTCACCTAGTGACACTGAGTCACCAAGTGAAGGTAGCTACTCTCCTCCATCTAGTAGAGACCATGTCACTGATCATAACAGTGACATCAATGTCTTTGCTGATGAGGATGAGCTGGTAACTACACTTGAAGACAATATTAATTCTGATGGTAATTTGAATCTTGATTCAAATTCTCCAGTTAAGGAAGAAGTACCTTTGAGAAGGTCTTCTAGACCTTTTGTTTTTCCCAGAAATTATAATGATTTTGTTGTTGAATCTAAAGTTAAGTATGGAATTGAAAAGTTTGTGAATTATTCTAAACTTAACTCTAGAAACTATTGTTTTACAGTTCAGTTGAACAAAAGTCATGAGCCAAAAAAATTATTTTGAAGCTGCTAAATCTATCTATCGGACTGATGCTATGAATAATGAAATTGAGGCTTTATATAGAAATGATACTTTTGAAGTAACTGTTTTGCCTCCTGGAAGAAAAGCTATAGGAAGTAAATGGGTGTTTAAAATAAAGTATAAGTCTGATGGAGAGATAGATAGATATAAATCTAGAGTTGTAGCTAAAGGATATAATCAGAAAGAAGGAGTAGATTATGAGGAAAAATTCTCTCCTGTTGTTAAAATGGTCACTGTTAGATGCTTGCTTAATGTTGCAGTTCAGAATAATTGGCCTATTTTTCAACTTGATGTTAATAATGCCTTTATGTATGGTGATCTTGATGAGACTGTTTATATGAAGTTGCCTAAAGGATTCTTTCCTGAAGGTGATAATAGAGTATGCAGACTTCAAAAAATCTTTGTATGGTTTAAAACAAGCTCCTAGACAATGGAATGCTAAACTTACATCTGCTCTTATTGAAAATGGCTTTACTCAAAGTAAAAGTGATTATTCTTTATATACAAAGTCTAAAGATGATGTGTTTATTGCATTGCTTGTTTATGTTGATGATATTATTGTTATTGGGAATAATATTGATGAAATTAACAATTTCAAAATCTTTCTTAAAACTAAGTTCATGATCAAAGATTTAGGAAAGTTGCAATATTTTCTTGGCATTGAAGTTGCTGAGACTGACAAAGGAATTTGTTTAAATCAAAGGAAGTACTTGTTTAGATTTGCTAAGTGAGTATGGTATGCTTGGTTGCAAATCTTCTAAAACTCCTTTACGCCTAAACTTGTTATATCTAATGAAGCTACCGATAATGATCCTTTACTTGATAATATTATCGACTATCGAAGCTTATGGAAAAGCTTATTTACTTGACTAATACTAGACACGATATTTCTTATGTTGTTCATTGTTTAAGTCGGTTCATGCATTCTTCTATTAAGTCTCATCTTAGAATAGCTTTAAAGATACTAAAGTATCTTAAAGGAGCTTCAGTTTGGGTATTCATATTACTAAGAATTCGGTATGTCCCTTCTTGCCTATTCGGCCGATTGGGCTAATCGTATTGTGACTAGGAGGTCTCACATCGGCTATTGTGTATTTTGAATGGGTCTTTAGCATCTTGGAAAAGTAAAAGCAACCTACTTTCTCAAAAGTTCTCTTCAAGCGAGTATAGAGCTCTTGCTTCAAGAACAATGAAGTAATTTGGATTATAAAATTTTGAAAGATCTTAATACTTACGGTCTTTTACATGCTCCACTTCATTGTGATAGTAATCGCTATAAAGATAGCACCAACCCGCTTTTTCATGAAAGGACAAAACATCTTGAGATTGATTTGTATTTTGTTAGAGAGAAGATTTTAAATGGTGTTGTTAAAACTGTTAAAGTAGATACTGTAAATCAAATTGCATATATCTTTACAAAAGGGTTGGATACATTACAACATAATTTTTGGTGAAATATCTCAGCATGTTTTACATTTATCAGTTATCAGATTAAGGGGGTGTTGAGATTTATAATCTTGTGCTTATTTGTAATCTGATAATGTCACAATTCTCAATTTCCGGTCATTTCTCAAACTCAATATTCATCATTTCATATCGGTTCGTGCATGGTTTTGCATTTTACATTAAACGTTTATTTTCTTATTAAATAAACGCTATCGCGTAAAGATTATTTTGAATATTGATCCGACACTTCCAAAAATATTCTTAATATATTTTTGTACTCATTTTAAGACTATAAAAATTATATTATTAGTTTACCCAATGTTTTAAATTTATTTCGTATATAAATTGTTATGTTTATATAAATTACGACGGTTTTCTTAAATTCAACCCGATAAATATTTATTCACTCAAATCTTTCAAGAAATGTATTTTTATAATTTTTATGACCTCAACATATTTTATCTTGAACCGTGAAAAGTTATTTTTATCTAACGCTACTCTAAATACTCAAATGTGTATACAATTCAACACTTAACTTCAAATAACTTACATTTGATTATACTTATACATTTAATTGCTACAACTACAACTTGATATTTTTCTTTCTTTGTATGTCGACCATCCACAAGGGGGGGGATGACTCATTGAACTTGCTAAAATATCTACTCAAGTATATGTATTATACTTTTATACAAAAACAAACACACAAACTAAATATCTAAGGTGTAGATCAAGATTTTTCTCTCTTCTCTTCCTCTCCACACAAACCGGCCACCATGGAGGTTCAAGAGGAGATCACCAAAATTTTCAAGACAAGTTTTATTCACTCTAGTTACACTCTTTGTATAGGTTTTGAAATAAAAACCTAGGGTGATTAGGAAATCCTTTGTTCTCATAAACCTCATCAAGTATTCTTGTCGCGGTTAGAGAGTTACGTCTCATTTCTGTGCATCCACTTTGTCATCATAACTATTGCAATGGTGAGTTCGTAGCCCCACTTTTACTCGTTTAATTGTTTTATAAACTCTTTGGGGAGATACATGCTCAACTACTTGCTTTTACTTTACATTTATATGAACTTAAATATCTTTTGTTTCACTCTATGCGCGTAAGTAGATTATGCCCGAACTAAATTGATCACTATCTTTTAAACGCTATTAGTTGAAACACTTTCCTTGATTTTGAACCCTTCGACATGTATATTTGAGCTCTTTTAAATTGATTTGAACCCTTTAACATATAAGTGAACACTTTGGACTTGATATGAACTTTTTGACATATAGTTGATCTCTTTTAACTTGTACAAGGACCCTTTTGATATATTTTAAACTTGTGTGACGTGATTTTGAACGCTTCGACTATCTTGAACCTTTGATATTATTCGAACTCTTTGACCTTACGAACTTTTGAACTCGACTTAAATCTTTGAACTTAATTACGAACTTTGAACGGAACTCTTGAACTTAAATACAAACTTATGACTTGTTTGAACTTATTGAACCGTCGTGTTATGACCTTGACCTAAAGTCTCCCATGTTCGAGCATCACTATAAAGTCTCCTTTGTTGGAGCAAACCTTAAGCCTCCCGGTCCGGAGCGAATGTCTCCCTATTGGACGCAGGCATTTTCAATCTAAGTCTCCCTTGTTCGGAGCGGTGCAAATTCTCCCATGTTCGGAGTGTTCTTGATTGTATATTAATAGTTGTATGATGTCTTGTTCGTACATTCGCATTGTTAGTCTCCTATTAGTAGGTAGTATGGATAGCGCTATTAGAGGTCGGCCAACCTCTCGCTCACTATGTTACGGACGCATATTATTTATTCTAGGAGCTTTGCGGCATACATTATTATATACGTGGTGCTATATTGTGAACTATTATGACATCGACACCTGGACTATTAGACACACTATATTTTGTGCAATGGGTTGTGAACACACGGGTTGCAAGTTTTGTATGGGCGGAACTTGGGCCGAGTGGATTACAATGCCTTTGCTTTGTGGACTCATTTGACATCGTGTGCTTGAACATAAACTAGACATATTTTGGCAGTGGGTTGTGAACACACAGGTTGCAAGTTTTGTATGGGCGGAACTTGGAACTGAGTGGATATACAATGCCTTTGCTTTGTGGACTATTCTAAATGACCAACAACTTTGCCTTTGTTGCATGAACGCTCTTTAAAAGCTTTACTTGTTAACCAAACTCTATGAACTCACTCAACCATTGTGTTGACACTTTTAGCATGTTTTATCTCAGGTATCTAAGGCATTCACTTCATGGCATGCATGTGGACTTATCATAGAGTCGCGGTGTCGAGCGTCTCACATATATTTTATGCACTTAACTATCGCTTGATTGTAACAAACTCATTTTGATATATTGGAAATAATTTGGGACCTAATCTTTGTAAACTCGATTATTTTAATGAATCAAGCGGTATTTTCAAAACGACACTTTAGGTCGCTCGATATAATCAGAACTTTGATGCTATGACAGTCCTCCCAAGGTATTCCATTCATTTGTAAATGTGTAATTTGGGGTGTGGATAAGTGCTTGTTTGTGTTGCTTATTGTAGTATTTTGGTTGATTGCTTATAAGATGTTGAGGGTAAGTTATTGAAGCTCTTTTTATCTAGAGGGACTGGATGCATAAAATGTTTTAGCCTTGGAAGTCTTTTGGATGGATTCTAGCAAGATGGTTAAAGATGAAGGGCTGAAGTTGAATATCTGGGGCTATATAATGAGAAATACTTGAGTCTTTCTCATATCTGTCTACGCTTTCTCTCTCTACAATATTATCTCTCAAATACTCTCACTTGTGAAACCCTAATTGTGTTATTGATTCTCTTGATCAAAATACTTATTACTTGTTTTTATTGATTGTTCTTTATTTGATTGAGAGCAAATACTGTGTTGTTGATTCATTCTATTTGAGAATAGAGTTCTGTAGTTGTATTATTGTTTATGAAGTAATAAGAAGTGTTTTGTTTTCATTAAAATCTGTTTTTCTTCATAAGAGATGATCAATTGACTATAACAATACTACTAATAAGGGTTCTAAAAGGCGCGCTTTAGCGCCGCTAAGGTGTGAGACGTGACTTCGGCGTTTTAAAGGATTTATTAGTATTTGGGTTAGAATTACCGAATTACTGATATAAAAGATTTGAGCTTAGGCATTGTAACTTTATAAATTAATTTCAAGTTTTTAACTTATTTTTATTGTTCTACCTCTCATACAATGAGTGAAGAAGGTTTTGACGACTACTCCGATAAAGCACGTTTTATTTAAAGAAATGACACAAAATGCAATGATAGTTTAGTTTTTTAAGTTTATTTCTTATGTATCACGTTTTTTGTAAACTTGATGTATTATCTATATATGTATATATGAAATATGATATAAATATATAATCTATAAAAAAATTATGCCGCCTTGAGTTACGCCTTAGAAAACTTCAGTAGCTTCGCTTATGGCTCAGAAGCTTGAGGCGTGACTTGACGCCACCACGCTATTTATAACCTTGCTACCGATTATTAACATATAATGCATATGATGACCACAATATTTGTTCATTTATGTATTTATATAGCAATTTGTTTGTGAAAATAGGTCGTAGAATAACATTATAATTTTTTTAATACAAATAAGCCGTAAAAACGTTTATTTATATTTTACGATCTTCTAATGTTTTGTCGATAACAAACGTAAAATCATTTTAACGAAACAAATAAAATACGTAAATGGTTTGAGCCAATAGTTTCCTAACACACTAAGGTTTTCACATAAACACTAAAAAAAGTATAAGTGATTTTATGATTTTGTAATACATATGTACAACAACTAGTGTTTACATATTGGGCAAATATATACATAACTAGTATGTATTATAATGGGTAATATAAATGGGTAGAAACTTAAGTATTTGACCCATTGACCAAATACATTGAATGTAGTTGGGTATAACCCAAAGTCCATGACCCATACCCATGGAGCATGACCCATAACCCATTGCATGACATCATGCTTAAGTCATATATGGATATAATCCATGACCCATGGTTTTAACCCATGACCCATGCACTAGATGCATTGCATCTTGTAGATACATTGTATCTACTTGGATACCCATGATCCATAACCCATGACCCATGACCCAAAACCCATGGGCAAAAGGGAGCGTCTCACGGATCCCCAATATTACACTTGACGGATCCCTCAAGTGAGGGATCCGTGGAACAGTAGTTGTTTTTTCTCTATAAATAGTGAGCCATTTCTTCCTTTTGGGTTGCCACTCCCACACATACTTTTTCCAAGTATTATAACCTTCTAACCACATATCCTAAGGATCTTTCTATGTAGTTTATCTTTTGTTTTTGTGTGATTCTCTAGGTTCCTCTTAAAGGCGAGATCGCCACCTCTTGAAGTCGAGCAAGCTCAAGTCCATGAGTTGCCATGCTTCGTCATCATCAAGACTACTGAGGTTCTCTTGTTGATACTTCTTTCTTCCTTAATAGAATGTTGTGTCCAAGGAATTAGTGAAGGATGCCAAAAGAGTCAAGACGAAAGCATTAGTGAAAGATGCTAAAACGTCCGTGTCATAAGCATTAGTGAAGAATGCTAAAAGAGTTAAGACGAAAGCATTAGTGAAAGGTGCCAAACGTCCGTGTCAAGGGCATTAGTGAAAGATGCCTAGAAGTCAAGTCAAGTGGCATTAGTGAAAGTTGCCAAGGTTGTATAATCGATGAGGTGCATCGATATACAAATCAAGATAGGTTGTATCCAAGGATACTGATATCCTTGATGGTGTTGTAATAAGGAGTTGGTCTCCTTTGGGGTTAGGTGTTGTGTTGTGTTGGGTAGTAGTTCCTCCATCGTAATGGAACTTGGTACTTAGCCTAGTACCGGATAAAGGGTAGGAGACGTTGTCATAAGTGTGGTTCTACCTTGTGGAAGATCCCGGTGGTTAGCCTAGTACCGGAAAAAGAGTAGGTGACGTTGTGAAGGCTTCTCCGCCATAAGGAGTTGGTGTCGTGTAGTGATTACAAACTCTCGAGTAGGTGAATCGGGGAGTGGAGTAAGGCAAGGAAGGTGTGCTTGTAGCCGAACCACTATAAATACTCATGTTGTGGTTATGTGCTTCTTACTCTTTATTTTTCATTACACATTTATATATCTATCTATCAATGTCCAACATACACATCCAAATGGATTGACATAAGTCGATCTAAATATTTTAAAACGTAGTTTTAATTGGTAAAACTATTCAACCCCCTTCTAGTTTTTCACAATTGGCATCAGAGCTTCGTTACCAAGTTTCGTAGAGTATTTTGTACTTTAAAAACTTGATACGATCCGTGTATGTTTGAAAACTACGAAGAAGGAAATTTTTAAAAACAAAATTTTGTTATGTTGGATATTGATAGATTATTCTAACATTTCTCTTCAAGAAATTTTCATGCTAGGATCTCTCCAAAGTCTTCATTTCTTTCAAAGAATAACGAAGTCAAATTTCAAGGAAGAACCTAAAAGTAATCGCAATCTACTTATTCTAAGTACAACTGATTACTTTAAAACCTCATGAAGTATTTTCGGTCTTATGGTCTCCTTAAACCATACCAAGAGCATAAAGGTATGCTCACTTTTTATTAGCCAGTTTACATCTACATGAATATGTTGAAACCACCTTTTATCTTAGACGTTAATAATTGCTAGTCTCTTAAAAGTCTCTTTTCGTCACTTTCCCGACTTACTCATCATAGGGAATAGTATTCCTCTTGATATCGTCAAACTAACGCCGTCGTCACAAATGGATCCTTGATAATTAAACTATCAAATCCCGTTGACCAAACATCTTTTCAATTAGAAATCTCAAAACTATTTTTGTTTCATGAGCTAGTTTATAACTTATTACAAAAATAATGCCAAACACCCTTTTTCTGTCTATGATGGCGGATCCTCTAGTTGTACTAGCGGATCCCTAATACAAGGATTCGGGGAACTGTGATGTAAACCAACTATACGCCTTTCAAAATCAATTCGCCATTTTCCTTCTCCTCACAAAACACAAAACGACCCAAGAGTCAGTTTTCATCTCCAAAGGACTCCATGCCCTCAAGCATCCATCTCTAGAACATCATTGTAAGTAATTACACTAACATGTTCTAATTTTCATCATCCTCATCCTAGGGTTTATGGTTTCTCAATTTTTCTTAATCAATTGATAAAATTAGGTTTTCCAAAATTGATCACTAGAAAAGGTTTTCACAACATTGGGTTTACAACATTGTTAATACAAATCAAAACCATAAACCCATCTCAACAAATTTTGCCTAATTGGAATATTTGTTCTTCTAGGACCAACCATGCCTAAAGCCGCCCAACAAGACCACCATGATACCGTCCATTACCTCACCCAATACTATCGAAAAGAGGTGTAACACCCCCAAAAATGGATTTGCAGCGGAAGATAAGGTTACTGGGGTATTACTCGATTGATATCACAACGCAAAGTATAGAACAACGGTTTAACTTGAGAAATCTCATTTCATAAAGAATTATGTTTACATCTTTCAAAATATAATGCGGAATATAAGCCCATGAAAAGTAAAGTGGTCCCAAATGTATATCAGAGTCATCTATGACCATGTCATGCCAATGCCCAAGCGCCTCCAAAGTTTAGCTATCGCCTTTAATCCTGAAAATACATGCTAAAAAGTCAACACGAAGGTTGAGTGAATTCATAGGTTTGGTAGTAATATAGTTGATCACAAGGTTTTAGGAAAAATAGTGGGCTACGTTGTTATGCGCCCATAATCAAAAGTAGTTATTATTGCACTAAGCTTAAGACGAAACCTTAAGTGTTCAAGTTCTGTGTTGGTGTCTACGCAGCCAAATCACAATAAGTATCATCGTACTTGGAGGTATCCCCGTACCCAAGTAAAGCAGGTATCAACGTACCCAAGTAGTGTAGGTATCAACGTACCCAAGTAGTGTAGGTATCAACGTACCCAGATAGTGTAGGTATCAACGTACCCAAATAGTGTAGGTATCTACGTACCCAAGTAAAGCAGGTGGTTACGCACCCAAGCAAAGCAGCTATCTCTACGTAAGTAAATAGCTACTGGTTTCTAACATAGGCAATAATAATATCAGGAAAACATTTATTTGTAAGCAATTGTGATCATAGAAAAAGTAAGTAGCATGTATCTTCCCCCAAGGAGTTTATAAACAGTTAAAAGAGTAAAAGTGGGGCTATGAACTCACCTCAGAAATAAGTCCTCCGAAATGAATAGTCAAGTAGTAGCAGTATGTGGCACCAACACGCGACCTAAATTAGTATGGCAATTCTTAGTTTATAGTAGTGTGTACTCACGACTCAAAGTGTGTAAATAATTTTAAGTGTTTACGAGTGGTTGTGTTTAATGTTGCTTCTGTGGCAGAGTTTATGTTTAAATCGTTTTCAAGTGTTTGTAAGTATTGATTCTCGGAAGAAGTGTGAAAAAAAATGTATACGAAACATTCGTATAAGAGTTGGCTCGAATATTGGCTCAAGTACGCCAAAGTGTGAATAAATACAAATCAATTTGTATATATTAGATTTGTTTAGTTTCGAAGGGTATAAATATATACAATATATATTTATCGGAGTTGTGGAAAATATGATATTTATGGTTTACGCGGATGGAGTCGTTAAAAATATGTGTTAACGTATTCATTTAACAAAAGTGGTAAAATAATATAAATTTATTATCTATGAAAGTTTTAGGATGAAAAGTGTTAAGTGTACAATTTAGAAAGACTAAAGTTGTAAAGATTATTACAAGTTTGTAAAACTTATGAAAGTCTTGATAAAGATATAAAAGTATTCAAAGCTGAGGGCTAACATTATAAATTACAAAATTTATTAGAGTGTTGAGAGAAAGTGTCAACTGTTTGGAAGTTGAGGGTTTGAATCTGCCAAGTGGCCATAGTTGTAAAAAAAAGTAGAAAGGGGAAACTGCCATTGAGGGGATTCGAACTCCTGACCTTGGGAATAAAGAGACTCGTCCCTCCCAACTGAGCCAACAGCTCCTTTGAATTTAATTTCGCAGTAAATATATTTAAGAGTTTCGTGACTGTTTTATATTTGTTATAATTTGCATCTCCTTAGTATGTACTGAGGCGACTAAATTTACATGTATACGTTGTGTTTCTCTCTTCCATTTCAGTTGCCATTTTCATTTAACAAATAGGTTCTCAAGCTTATTCACTTGGCTTAATTAAGTTACAAAACTTTGTTTATGCCACCAAGTCTTAAACACAATCTTGGTCATGTATGCATGAAAAGTCGAACGTGTGCATGTGGGAATTAGAGACGAGTTTAGAGAACTTAAAACTTGTCGCGAGCGTAAGGAATGTTATAAAATAACTAAGTAACGAGACTGTAAGCTACTTAACGTATTGAAATAGGTTCGAATACTTACAAGAGCGAAAGTGTAAGGACCAAGAATCAAAGACCGACTAGTCTTCCAAAACTTAAAACCCGTGTTATGCTAAACCCAAAACGATCAAAAGCTAGCAACCTAATCTTAAAAACCTTTCCTTTCTATCCTTGTTAATTGTGAACGAAAGCGAGGGAGTGAGATGAAGGTATAATTTTGTATATTGAGTGAGTTTGAAAGTGTTTTATTCGAGTGAGTTTATGTTATATATTAGTAGTAAACTTAAATATAGATTAGGGACTTAATTGTACTTTGTAATAAGATTAGGTGTTAGACATAAACTAGGATTAGGTAGCTTGGAGTGCAAGCCAAGCTTGTTTCCTATTTGAATTAGGAAGAGTTTCTACCCCTCATCTCTATAAATAGAGATGAGGGGATGCTAGTTATTCATTCTTCTTCCTCGTTGTAATAGCTTTATTAGGTTTTAATAAAGGTTTGGTACGAGGGTATACCGTCAATGCATATTCTTGTCGGTTCTTTGTAGTCTATCGTGTTTGCTACTTGTGCTCGATACAACTCGCGATCTAGTGTTCCGCGATCGAGCTTCGGGTTGTTGGCGGTTTTGTCCAACAAGTGGTATCAAGAGCCGCGGTTATTGTGGTCATCGAAGTTCGGGGTACTAGATTGAGGTTTCGAGTTCGTTCGAAGTATCGAGGTTTGGTTTCGAGAAGTAGCGATCGTACGAACAAACGAAGAAGACGAAGGTTTTATTTATTTTTCCTTCTAAAAGTCACATGAATAAGGATAAAAAAAAAGGTAACCATTGGTGGTAGTTGTTTTTATTTATCCACGTGAAGAGTTAACTACAAAGATTTACAAAATAAAGGGTTAACTAGTTTTATATCAATACTCAAGTTTTTCTTTATTCGTTTTTAATAACGAATTAAAGTAAAGGTTCTAGTTTGTCAAAGGTTTCAAGTATTGATTTAAAACTCGACTTCGATAGTCGTATTTTTTTGTTTTAAAATACGATTAAATTGAAAGATTACTTGTTGCGTGTTTCTTGTGGTTTAAGTTTCGGTCGTGGTTTACTTGGGTTTCAAGTTTACGATCGGGTTTGCTTGTTCGAAATCGAGGGGTTAGGTTTATTCTAATTAATTCGATTTGCAAGAAAAGATTTTTAGCAACAAGGGGGAATATTGCACACGGCTTGTGAGGCTTGTCGGTAAAGTTGGTTAATAAACAACTTGACAAGGTTTTTAGCAAGGTTAAAGAAGAATGGCTAGTTCGATAACTAGGTTTGACATCGAAAAATTCGATGGGAAGAATGACTTCGGGTTATGGCAAATAAAGACGCGTGCTTTAATGGTACAGCTGGGATGTGATGCTGCATTAGAGACATTACCCGAGGACATGGAAGCGGTGAAAAGGCTGCTTTGATGAAGAAGGCATACAAGACCTTGATTCTATGCTTGGGAGACCGGGTTTTATGGGAAGTTACCAAGGAAACAATCTGCTGCAGAATTTGGACTAAGTTGACTAGTCTTTATATGACTAAGTCCTTAGCAAACAGATCAGATGAAGAAGAAGTCAGACACGCACTATATGAGTCCAGTCTGGCTGGGTGATCATATAGATGAGTTTAATAAGTTGATACTTGACTTGGCGAATATTGATATTGAGATTGAGGATGAGGATCGTGCACTTATGTTACTTACGTCGTTGCCATCATCTTACGAAAACTTTGTGGAGACGTTGTTGTATGGGAGGAATCCTTGACAATGGAAGATGTTCTTGCGACTCAATTCAAGAGAGTTGAAGAAGAACCAAGGCACAAAGGAAGAAACCGTGACGGGTTATATGTGAGGGAGGGTCGATCATTCAAGGAAAGCTCATTCATTGGAAGTTCGCGGTTTAAGTCAAGAGGTGGGAACGGTAAACTCAAGTGCTTCATATGTCATTCGAGGGTCATCGAAGAGGCATCAAAGAAGAAGTCAAGTGGGTTCGTTAAGAAGGGTAAGCATGATCGGGATTCGATTCTTCGATGAAGAGGTAACGCCTACTTTGGAGAAGCCTTGGTGGTAGCTCGGTAATGATGAGATGGTGAATTGGTAATGGATTCAAAGTGGGTCTTATCATATGACACCTAGGAGGGATTTCTTGTATGACTTCAAAGATATTGATGGTGGTTCGGTTCGGTTAGGTGATAACGAACACGCACTATCGATGGGACAGAAAAGTGAAGATACAGTTGCATGATGGTTCAAGCTTTATCTTGAAAGATGTCGGTATGTTCCGGGGTTAAGAAGGAGCTTGATTTCATTGGGTACTCTTGAAAAGAGGGTTATACGGTGAAGATGCAGTTGGTTAAAGTCAAGGTGATCAAAGGTTGTCGGGTTATGATGACCGGGATCGTGGAAAGAACTGTGTATACTCTTGAAGCAAAAGTGAAGACTTTTGGTGTACAAAAGCATGGAGGTTCAAAACAAGTTGGATTCAAACAACTTGGTCAAAACAAGTTGGGTTCAAACAACTTGGTCACAAACAAGTTGGGTTCAAACAACTTGGTCACAAACAAGTTGGGTTCAAACAACTTGGTCCCGTGTTAAAACAGAGTCCATGGAGTACATGTTGATGAACGTGTTTGGTTTGAGGTGGAACTGCAGGGAGCTCGGGAAAATCGTGAAGCTCGGGTTGTTCGGGATAGTAACGATGATGCCGCAGATGGCTCAAAGAAAGTTGGAAGACAAGCAACTTGAAGAAAAGACAAACACGGACCGCTTGGTAAAGGAGCAGAAAAGGTACACCTTGGTATAAAGGTGAGGCGGACATTATAGTAACCGAGTACACGGTCAAAAGGGTGCAGAGGGTAATGTCACCGAAAGAAGAAAGTGAATGAGTCTATGAAAACTAATCAAGGAAATTACTAAAGACAATCGCAGTCTACAAGGTGGTCCCGGTCCGGGTTCCAAAGACAAGGAAAAGGTCTTTGAGTATCGGTTATGTTTAAGTATTACTCCTAAGGTGGAAATTGTTATATATTAGTAGTAAACTTAAATATAGATTAGGGACTTAATTGTACTTTGTAATAAGATTAGGTGTTAGACATAAACCAGGATTAGGTAGCTTGGAGTGCAAGCCAAGCTTGTTTCCTATTTGAATTAGGAAGAGTTTTTTCATCTCTATAAATAGAGATGAGGGGGACGCTATTATTCATTCTTCTTCCTCGTTGTAATAGCTTTATTAGGTTTTTAATAAAGGTTTGGTACGAGGGTATACCGTGTGCATATTCTTGTCGGTTCTTTGTAGTCTATCGTGTTTGCTACTTGTGCTCGATACAACTCGCGATCTAGTGTTCCGCGATCGAGCTTCGGGTTGTTGGCGGTTTTGTCCAACAGTTTATGTGAAGCGTGAAAAGAAGGGTGAGCTGAGGATCATATATATATATATAGGAAGGAAGAGAAGGAGATTGCTTGTTAAGTCTTTAAATTCCAAATGGAAATGGTACTACTTGAGCTGACATGTGATGCTTCATAGACTGTGTTCTTTGTCTGCTTAAAATTCACATGCTAAGGAAACAAATATAGCTTGTGTTTTAGTGTTTGGGCCCCCTTTTGTTGCTTGTTCCCATTTGCATACGCCAACAGTAAAAGAAAGAACATGTAGGAATTGACTTGTGATGAATCATAAATGGTAATTGTGGCAGTCGACTCATGTGGAGAAAAAGAATGATGTGAAGTTTCATAGGAGTTGTCATGTAAAATGTCCCACATGAATTGACAAGTAGACAAGAGTTGTGATGAGAGGTTGTGGTGTTGAACGATAACAATCAAGAAGGAAAAAGGGAAGTATGGTGTATGCATTTTTTTTTATTGACCTATCATTCATAGTTTAGTTAAAAAAAATATTGTGAGAGTGGTCGGTTGGGGTAAGTGAAACCGGGCAAGGCCCAAAGAAATAATACAGGGTGCGTTTGTTTGTTTACCAGCCCAACAAGAGAGAAATTAAAAAAATGAATTTGAAATAAAAATTTAAAATAAATAAGTTTTATAAGTATTAATTGTAAGTAAAAATGTAATTTTCACGAAGGGTTGTGTTGAAAAATAAATAAATAAAAGGTGACGATTTTGAGTATAACTCTGGATAATGTGTTACGTAACGATTTGTAACAAAACAAAATTATGGTTCTAAATTATCCTTGACTCATATTAGATAATCTCAATGTCATTTATTTATTATTTTATTTATTTAATTATTTTTTTTTTACGGGTGCTTACAAGAGGGCTTATCAAAAACCGATCGCAAAGTCTTCAAAAGACTTGAAAAATGACTTATCCACGAAGGTTGTGTGGTCAAGGAATATTTCCTTGAAAATACCGACATTCATCAAGTCTTCTCGGCAATCAACTTTGATTGTCTTCTTGATATTGATGAACAAATTTGTCCGATCTTCATCTTTGACTTCTACAAAAGCGTTAGGATCATTCGAAACACCGATGATAACATTTCAATCGCCTTTATCATCAACAAACGAAACTTCACTCTACCTCTCAACTCATTTGCTCAAATCCTTCGCATTCCTTGTGAAGGAATTTGTATGTATTCTCAAGATTGGGCAATATCCACTCAATCTTTTGCTCTTGATTCCAAACCAAAATACCATACTCCTCTTGATGAACCCGCAACCATTCGAGACACTATTTTCAAAGTTAGAGCCGACCAATCCCGTTTCAACCGAAACAAAGAGCTCATTCACCGTGATCCCTTTCAAATGGAACTCTTCGAAATGTACCCCATTTTTAGAAAATGGGAAGAAATTCTTAGGTAAAATGTCATTAGCTTGGTCGGTAACAAAGACCATCCAAATGCATGTCTCGTGCAAATGATTTATTGCCTTATTCACCAAAAGCCATTTAATCTCGCCTATTACACGGTGAAAAGAATGGTCGGGGTATTCAAAGTTGCCAACATGGTACTTCCATATGGTATGCTCCTAACACGACTCCGTGAGTATGTTAGTGCAACAACCATCTCCTATCAACGATGATCATTTGCTTTCTGATCACGTTGATTCGCTCCCGACGGTCAGTCTTTTATCACACAAGTCAACCACTTGTGAATGGTCAACCGTAATAAAAGCCAGACAGCCTGAAACCAAAGCAATTAAGTCCAGAGGAGTTTAGTGTTTCCCCGGGTCGTTAAGTCCCAACGAGGTGTGAAAACTGAAATACAACGAATTTGTGATCGGGTGAATATTGAACAGGAAAAGGGTGATGATTGATTACACTAAGGAATTAAATCTAATAAAGATTTTGAAGTCATTTTGATTCTATTCTAAAAAACGCTTAACGATTAAAACCTAAAACGTAAAACTTAAACTAAAACAAACGTAAACGTGTAAAATAAAAATGTGAAATCGTAAAACTAAAAGACTCATGAAAATGAAAATTACTTTTTAACAATTCTAATAATAAAAGAAAATTTTAAGAAAAAGAAAATTATTTTTAAAACTATTTATCTAATTATTATTAATTAAAAACTATTTTTAACTATTTAATAATACCCTAAAATATAAGAAAATATGAAATAAAGCTAGAAAAGTGAAATTATGACTTAGAAAAATCTAAAATATTATAAAAGTTATTTTAAAACTGAAAATATATTTTTAGACTTTTAAATAATTATTATTAATTAAAACTAATTTAAACTAATTAAAATTAAGAAAAATAACAAATGAACAGTAAAAATTATGAGACTTTGCAGGAAAATCTAAAATATTATTCTAAGCCTAGGAAAAATATAAAAGTTAGATAAGCCCACTAATAAGTGAATTGGGGAAATAAGCGGTTTGAATAAGCACTTGAAATAAGCTAAAAGCTAACTATAAGCTACCATAAGCTACTAAAGCCTAAATCTAACCTAAAATGAGCTAATGCAACTGATTGGGAAGTAAAAAGCACAAGCTACAGGAAAAAAACTCGCGATCAGATTTTAATAACTATATGCCAAACTTCTCTAAGGCCCTACTTTAAGCACTAATTAAGCTAGCTTATAAAATTCCTAAAAATAAACTAAAATGATCATGAAATCCACGACCAACCAAAGATCTTGTATCCCAAATTTGAGCTCAAATGGACTTATAATGAATCCGTGAAAATTCCACAAAGTTTGGCAAAAATCACGTTGCAAAAACAATAACCAAACACCCCTAAGTAATTAATTGCGTAGGAAAGAACCAATAAAAGACCCAAGGGCAGTTGGACTTGAGTGTGGTGTTGTGGTCGTGGGCTATGGGTCCAGGAGGTCCTGGGTTCGATTCCAGTTCCACTCGTTTTTGGCAAACTTATTTGTTTTTTTTACTTGGCTTTTGCAAGGGAACAAGATTGAGCCTTTTTGACAAAATTTCAAACTTGGAAAACTTAAAAACAAGCTGTAAACAGCTTGTTTTCAGCAGGTATGGCAGAAAAATGGAAAGGTCTGTTTGGCTCTAGGGAGAAAAGGCAACAAAAAGCTATCGAAAAGCTTCGTAAACAAGCTAAACTAATAAGACCGATTAATATACCTAAAGCACAAATGGGAGCTGAAATAAGTTATAAGAATAAGCCAAGAAGCCAACCAAAAGAGACCAATTTGTTTGTTGTTTTGTCAGACCCCAAACAACTCAAATGATGGCCTTCTAGCTTAAAAAATAAACTCCTAAGAGAACTCTAAGATACCAACTAAGCTAAAACCTAATAAATCCACAATAAAGGCTATCTTAAAAACTAACTTGCATCTGATTTGGGAGCTTATTTTGGATAAGCTACAGGGGGGATAAGCTCCTTAGCTTAATGGGACTCTAAAGCTCCCCTAGCCAGCTAGCATTAGCCCCCATGAGTAGTCCAATGGAGAGCTTATTCAAGCTCACTAAGGGCTGTTGAAACAGCCCGTTAGGGGCTGCTAAAGGACTATCAAAGCTACAAAAAGCTAAGACAAAACTAATATACTAAACCTAAAACTAGTGGGGAATCACAAATAAGTTAGTGGCACACTAAAAAGATGAAGCTAAACAATAATAAGCAAGAGAAAAAAAAAGAATGCAATGCATTGTCATTGTGTACCGTATGTAATTGGGTCAAAACAGGCTAGGAAGGCACTTTTGAAGCAAATTCTAAATAAGCTACAAAGGGAATGAGCTTATGAGCTTATGGATTCTTGGAACTCACCAAGCTAACTATCAATTTCCCCTCTATCCAGCTTCTGAAGAGCTCCCACGAGCTTGCAATAAACTTGTAAAAAGGGCTCCATGGGGGCTGTTGACAGAGTAAAAAAAAACGCCAAAGGACATTTTGACTTAAAAGATAAGCTCACCAAGCACTTCCTTAAATCAAACCAAGGCTCATGACTAAGACCAAGTTATTTTTAGAACAAGTAATCAAAACTAAATTGCTCATTTGATATCAACAAAAGTGATTTGAGTTCTAAAAACAAACTAATTCCAAACACTACTTATGAAATCAAAACTGCATTTTAACCAATATAATGTGATGAATCTCAATTGAAACTAATCTGAACTTATCAATAGAACATTAAACTCATCTTAAATTCAGAACTCAACCCATAACTCAGTTGACCTTTATTGTTGACTTAATAAAGAAAATGCGATTAAGGACAAGCTTTAGCAATCAATGACTCACAAAAGCTTATACAAGCTTTTGTGAGTTAACAAATACAGAAATAGAAGCTAGAGTAAGGTTTAGAATAATAGAACAAATTCAAGTAAATTTCAATGAAAACCTTAAATTTTATTGATTAAAACTAAGAGTACAATTTAAAAGATGATTACAATCTGAAATCAGAAAGCTAAACTAATTAAACATTTAAATGAAAACTTGAAAAGCAAAATGTTAAAACTTCTCTAAGACATGAGGAATTGGACCTGACTAAAAAAACTAGAAGGAACTTAAAAACTAAAAACTAACTAACGACCCCTTTATCAATGGCTACTCTCCATCATTTATACGACGAAGGATCTTCACTCTCTCTCCTTTTGCGTCTTTCTCTTCCTTTTCTTTACTGATAAGGATGGGTTGGTGATGGCAGGGAATGGGTTGGTGGAGTGTTGCAGGTGGTTGAGTGTTTCAGTTTTAGAGAAAGCAGGAAAAGAGGAGGAAAAAGGGTAGAGGGTAAGCAGGAAAGCAGGTGGGAAAAAGGGGTGAAGGATTTTTTATTTGTGTTTGGTTTGGATTATTAATAAAAAAGGATCCTTTTGGCTTAGTAGTTATCACAAGGACCAATTGTGTAATTTCTGAATTCTCAAGGACCGAACCTGCCAATTTTTCAAAGTTATTCCAAGGGTCAATCTTGCCAAGTTTCATTAGTACAAGGACCATAAAAGATAATTTTCCATTTTTAAAAATCCTGAGGACTTGTTTTGCCATTTTTTTGAAAGTTGGGGACTGAAATCGCCAATTATGCAAACTTTGTTCATTTTTTAGCTGTTTTTACTCATTTTGCATTTAAAACATATAAAACACAATTTTGGGGTATTTTCAGTATTTTGATGCATTTCTGAGTGTTTTTAAATGTTTTGCAGTTCAGATTTGACCAAAAATGATGAGTATTTACACACTCATCAATCACGTCATGGTACCTCTTACCAAACAACCCTCTAAATGGTTCATGATCAATGGAAAGAAACCTAAGGCTCTCCCGGACTCCTCGGACGAAGAAGAAGAAGTAAATGTCAACCCCGAAGCTAACATCGATTTGGACCCCATTGCCTACTATCAACAACTTCCAACTCTTCCAAACAAGACCGCGGAATTCAAACAAATAAAGGGTATGTTCCAAAACCTAGCTAACTACGTCATGAAGTCGGGAAAGAGGAAAAGAAAGGATTGACGAAAGAGACATTAGGATTATGCTTGTTTTTATACATTTGGTTTATGTATGAATGCTTATGTTTTTAAAGCACACTAGTTTATGTTGTTTTGGATATTGTCATTTCTACTCTTATCTATGATATGATATATGTGATATCATGCTTGTGTTGCTGTTCTTTGGAGTAGAGTTTAGTGTACATAGTATGGTGCAAAAACTGCATTTCTTTCTGTGATGTTTCTGATCTGCAGTTTCCGGATCCCTAAGATTGTACTAGGCGGATCCTCCTTTGAGGGAACCGTGGGATCCGTGATAACGGATGTGCAACATGTAATCCCACACATCAAAACGACTCACTAGATCACTTCACACTAGCTAAACATAAGGATTTAGAACCACTTAAGCCTTCTTCAAGATTAGAATGCTCCACACTTACCCATAGCTAACTTAGGATCAAATTCAAAGTGTTTTGATTTATCAACTCATCAAAACTCACCATATTTCCGCTCAATACTCACACATTGTTCCTCACATCTCAAAACACATAGGTGGATATCTTTATCAATTTTAGCAAATTGATTTTAGTTATTCTTATCTCAAATTGGGTCAAAAACTAATTTTTCAATTTTTGTATTTTTTGAGGATTTTTCAAATTTTATCTCAAGTTTACATCTGATCTCTAGGATCATTTATTATTACTTGACACCATCAAAATGCCTAGTGTCATCCTTGAACACTCATTAGTGATCATAAAGTCCCATTTTCCTTCCATAAAAGGCAATCATTAGCTACATCACTCATTTCCCTTGATCATTTAAGTACTCTTTCATTTAAGACACTTAGGAAGACTGAAACACTCAAGGAGGTATAGGTGTTAGACTTCACAAACATCATTTTCTTCTTCTTCGTTGCGATAGCCGGATCCCTAGGATTAGCCTAGACGGATCCCTCATTGGAGGAACCGTGGGATCCGGGTGATGATTCATGTCAATTCTAGCTTAAACAATCATTTCAAGTTCACCTTGCTAACTTGAACACTCCACTTCATCTTAATTAAGTCCCTAGACCAAGAGAACTCAAGTTGATTCTTGTGCATGCTAATCATCACATTCCAAATAATATTAATGGCTTAAGTCTTGAACGCACTTGCCAAATCCTTCTCTTTATAAGTCATCTTGTTAGAATATCTTAGTCATTAACCACAATATAATTCTCAGCATTTAGAAACCTTTTCCTTAGTCATTTCATCATGAGGAAAGCTCCTAGTGCTAACTCATCCACCCAAGAACCACCCAAGAAACTTGCTCGTGTTATACACGAAATTTCCTCAACCGAATCATCTCCGGTTAAATCCAAAAATGCTAGGATTTCTTCTCCACCAACTCAAACAATCAAACCAATCCCCAAGAGGATTGTTCCCACTAAAATATCATCGCCAAACTCCACAATTCCTACTAAACCAAACACACCATTCTCAAACCAACCAACATCATTGGTGCCTAGAGCCATATCATTTAACACCTCACAATCATCTCCACATTCCTACAACTTAGAGGACTTACCCCCAGGCCATCTCATCCTCTGACACACTCTTCAATAGAGAAGATTGTACAACAAAACCAAGGTGTTGAATCAACACTTGCACCGATGTCCATTTCTCCATTTCCTCAATGGTCCATTTTGGATTATGAGGAGACATCAATGTCAACCACCCGACCACATGGAAGTTGACACTTCTCTACCTCTACCATCAACCCTTGTTGAGCCACCATTTAATGTGCATCCACCAATCCCTCCTTCATTTGAGGATCCCCAACCTTCTTCACTTCAACCTCCACATCAAGCCGCTCCATCTTTACCACCACCTTTTCAAAACCATGACAAGGATTGCTATCATTGTCAACACGTTGAAGGGTTGATACATGAACTACGTGAAGAGCAACGTTTCATGTTTTATCACCTCCTCGAACATTTCGATGAGGTCAAGAAACCCAAACAACCATGAGCCTAAGGATTAAAATGGTGTCCTAGTCTCAAACTTAACTTAGATCGTTTAGGAATCCCATTTCATGTTTAGTCATCTTCTTGAAAGATTGGACCAAATCAACAAGTCTACTCATCCTTAGACTCAAGCACATTGTTGCTTTTTAAGTTTTGGTCACTCAATAGTATAATATGTATTACATGGCTAAATCATTCTCTTAGTTTTTTCTTTTTGAGATTTGTAGATCATCTCTTATGTTTTATTGAATTATAGTTTATATGCCATATTGCTTTTTGAGTATATGGTTGTTGCTTGAATACATATCTCACTTTGGTGTTAACATTATTTGTTACATCACCATTGCTGAATTCTGTTATCAGATAGATGGATCCCTGAGTTTTGCCTAGACGGATCTCTCCAAGAAGGGAACCGTGGGATCCGTACAACAAAAGACATGTTTTCTACTAACTTGAGTCTTATTTGCAGGAAATTATGCATTATATACTTGTTTTCTAACCTTTGTTTTGTAGATTTTTAAAATACACATGAAGACTTTGACACACTAAGCTAGGGGGAGCTTTGTGTCAAACAATACATTGCAAAACCATTTGCAATATAATCCTAATTTGGATTACATTTAATGACGTCCCTTTGCAAAGTTGCAATCATCAAGGGGGAGCATTATCGTCACTAAGACGAAACCATTTGCAAACATCATTGCAAAGCATTAGCTTAGTAGTTTTTCTTACTTGACGCCCTCATAAAGGGATGGACTCGTCAAGGGGGAGTTAAGACGAGAACTCTTCCCGTCACTTGCTCTCAATATTTTCTTTTCACATTTTTTTTCTTAAATACAATGTGTTAGTTTCTTTTCGATGCTCTTTTTGTTTCGACAAAAAGGGGGAGAAGAGAGTAAAAACTCCAATTCGAACTTTTTTGAATTCTAGTTTTTCCTTAAAATAATTTTATGTTTTGTCATCAACAAAAAGGGGAAGATTGTTAATACAAATAAGCCATAAAAACGTTTATTTATATTTTACGATCTTCTAATGTTTTGTCGGTAACAAACGTAAAATCATTTTAACGCAACAAATAAAATACGTAAATGGTTTGAGCCAATAGTTTTCTAACACACTAACGTTTTTCACATAAAACACTAAAACAAGTATAAGTGATTTTATGATTTTGTAATACATATGTACAACAACTAGTGTTTACATATTGGGCAAATATATACATAACTAGTATGTATTATAATGGGTAATATAAATGGGTAGAAACTTAAGTATTTGACCCATTGACCAAATACATTGAATGTAGTTGGGTATAACCCAAAGTCCATGACCCTTACCCATGGAGCACGACCCATAACTCATTGCATGACATCATGCTTAAGTCATATATGGATATTATCCATGACCCATGGTTTTAACCCATGACCCATGGACTAGATGCATTGCATCTTGTAGATACATTGTATCTACTTGGATACCCATGATCCATAACCCATGACCCATGACCCAAAACCCATGGGCAAAAGAGAGCGTCCCACGGATCCCCAATATTACATCGGACGGATCCTCAGTGAGGATCCGTGGGATCCGTGGAGCAAGAGTTGTCTTTCCTCTATAAATAGTGAGCCATTTCTTCCTTTTGGGTTGCCACTCCCCACATACTTTCCCCAAGTATTGTAACCTTCTAACCATGATCCTAAGGATCTTTCTATGTAGTTTATCTTTTGTTTTGTGTGATTCTATAGGTTCCTCTTAAAGGCGAGTTCACCATCTCTTGAAGTCGAGCAAGCTCAAGTCCATGAGTTGCCATGCTTCGTCATCATCAAGACTACTGAGGTTCTCTTGTTGATACTTCTTTCTTCCTCAATAGAAGTTTTTTGTCCAAGGCATTAGTGAAGGATGCCGAAAGAGTCAAGATGAAAGCATTAGTGAAAGGTGCTTAAACGTCGTGTCATAAGCATTAGTGAAGAATGCTAAAGGAGTCAAGACGAAGGCATTAGTGAAAGGTTCCAAACGTCCGTGTCAAGGGCATTAGTGAAAGATGCCTAGAAGTCAAGTCAAGTGGCATTAGTGAAGGATGCCAAGGTTGTATACTCGATGAGGTGTATCGATATACAAATAGAGATAGGTTGTATCCATGGATATTGATATCCTTGATGGTGTTGTAATAAGGAGTTGGTCTCCTTTGGGGTTAGGTGTTGTGTAGTGTTGGGTAGTAGTTCCTCCATCGTAATGGAACTCGGTACTTAGCCTAGTACCGGATAAAGGGTAGGCGACGTTGTGATAGGTGTGGTTCTACCTTGTGGAAGAACCCGGTGGTTAGCCTAGTACCGGAAAAAGAGTAGGCGACGTTGTGAAAGCTTCTCCGTCATAAGGAGTTGGTGTCGTGTAGTGATTACAAACTCTCAAGTAGGTGACTCGGGGAGTGGAGTAGGGCAAGGAATGTGTCCTTGTAGCCGAACCACTATAAATACTCGTGTCGTGGTTATGTGCTTCTTACTCTTTATCTTTCATTACACATTTATATATCTATCTATCAATGTCCAACATACACATCCAAATGGATTGACATAAGTCGATCTAAATATTTTAAAACGTAGTTTTAATTGGTAAAACTATTCAACCCCCCTTCTAGTTTTTCACAAAATTTTCAAATATACCGATTTGGTGTGTAATTAAACTTTTTTAAAATTGTAAAAATGTAACAAACTTTCATAAGTGTTCTAATTTGGTATGTGATGATGGCGTGTCGTGTTATAAATGGTGCCACGTGTTAAACGTTCAGGTATGACACGTCATTGTCACATATCAAATTAGAACACTTATGAAAGTTTGTTAAATTTCTACAATTTTTTAAAAATTCACATATCAAATAAATACATTGTTATTTTACGACTAATCCCTTTTGTTTGTTGTACTAATTAATATGTATTAACACTGATTACTCTGTATAATAGACAATATGGAATCACTGGCTCATGAGATTGAAGTTAACTTCCAAAGATCATGATCATGATATTGAGATATTAAGATTTTACGATATTAAATATAAAACAATTCGATTCTACGTATGTATGATTTTTGCAAATCTTAATTGGATCTAGATCTTAACTACTACTTCTTTTCCTAAATAAGTGTCCAATTTGATTTTTCAGAGTCAAACTGGATCAACTTTAACCTTATCTATTTTTGCGAGTATTATATAATACTTCATGAAAAATATATGAATGGATTGGGTTTTAAGTGTATTTTTCATTGGTATATTTTTTCATCAAGTATTATATAACATAAAAAAAAATATTTACGATCAAAGTTGAACTAGTTTGACTCTAAAAAGTCAAATTGGACATTAAGATTGTAAGATTTTGACCAGATCTGCTCTTACTATACTCGAACCCACAAGCTAAATAACTAGAAGCTTATGAAATAAGTTGGTTAAAATTTAAATACAAGAGGTTAATTCTCCAAAAGGTTTAAATCGGCGGGAAACCCTGACCCCGTATAACCTTTTGGATGTTGGTTGACCGTTCCCAAAAGACATATGGCACTACACAAATTTCCTCTTCTCGCGACGGGACACCTTGAGCGACTATGCATGTTGTCGCAAAAGGTCCACTACACGACAAAAAAGTCAGCTCGATGGCACCGTCTTTGACAAAAACCTAGTGATGACGTGTCATCGCGAAAGTTTAGTTAGACGACAAAAGGAGTTCATATCAAATCTTTGACTTTGACTATAACCTATAGCGATGACAAAGTAGTCGCTATAAGTGTGGCGACTCCAGAATTTTCACTCATGGTCAACACTTAATTTTTCGCCAAGATGTTATTTACCCGCAAAATTTATAGCAATGACAAGTAGTCACTAAAAGTTGTCTCAGGTTTAAGTTATTTAATTATGTTTTTTAAATAAATTTAGATTATTTATAAATGGTTTAAATGAATTATTTTAATTAATTATAATAATTTAAATTACTTCAAAATAATTTAATAATATAAGTTATCGAAACTAAGCTATTTACATCAAGTTATTTAAATTAATTTAATTGTTTAAATACACTTAAATTAAATATAATGATATGAATTAATTATTTAAATAAATTTAAATTAATTATATATGATGTAACTTAATTAAAAATGATTTTACGACCGGAAGGTACACTTGCGCATAGTTTACGGTCACACATGGGTTGTCTGACGGTTTACGTCAAAAGGTACACGGTTTCTTGGTCTAGTAGATACTGGAAAATGTATAGACCATTTCTTGTTACGGGAAAAAGTCCATATAACATGCGTATAAAAAAGAACAAAGTCAAGTTTCAACTTACCTAATAAAGATTGCTTGTACATTCTTAAGAACCACAGTAACAATCTTTGATCTTTATATTCCTGTCAGCATCATGAACATAATCGACCGCATAGTTGTAATCAAGGTTATAAATAACGTGAGGCATGTTATGACGGCATGGTCAAGCCCTACGACTTAGAAGCTATGGCAAAACATAGCGTTTTATAAGACGTAACTTAAAACGGCAAAAAGTATCAAAATAATTATCGATTTATATTTCATATATATCGAGTTTATAAAAAGTGTTATAAATAAGGAATCAAGTCAAGAATTTATCCTTACATGTAATCTTCTTCATTGTCACACCTCGAGTCCTAGCGCATCTTATCACGCCTCATCTAATGTCACGCCTAGAGGCGACGTCTTGGTCTATTGCGTAACGTGAAAGTCACGCCCACGCTTTAGCGTCACCATGACGTGCCTTTTAAAACTCTGATTGTTTAACATCATCAAATAAGTTGAGATTGTTAAGAGAAATATTAGTCAAATTTTTTTACCATAATCCCATTTTTTGTAAATTTAACAACAAAATCTTAAGCTGATATTAGACTAATTTAATATGTTCAGATTACTTGATACCTTAACCTGATGGGATGAACAGACTAGCCTTTTTTTTTTTTTTTCTTTTGCATTTCAAGCTGGTAAATAGTTATCAAACTGAATGAACAAAGTTTTCAGCTCAAGCTTATTTTGAAAGAGAGGTGATTTGCACATAGATTTTTTTTTATTATTTATTTGAACATTCACTGTACAAATATTTAAAGCATGATATAAATATAAAACAAATGTACAATGCAGTAATTAAAATGTCCCAATCAAATATTTAATGCAATAATTAGAGTGTTCCAATCAATAATGAAAATGTGCAAATCAATTCTCATTTTTAAATCATCCAACTAAAGCAAAGGCCAATATCAACAGAGGATGATACAAAAGTAGACCCTAGCTATTTTAGAATGAATTTTCAAAATTTACTCGTAAAGGACTCGACTTAGAGATAATGAATAAGTTTCATTATCTCATTAAGAATTAGTTTCTTTATTATAATCTAGGTGCACCTTGGATTGAACTCGACGAATTGCATTTAGTGTAAATATTATTTAGATTCTATAAATAGAGACGTCTCATAAGAATGTAGAATGTAATTAGTTTATAAAAGATCGCCATTGATTTTTATAAATTGTTAAGTTTGATTTTATCGTAAGTTTTGTATCAACTTAGTGTTCATATATAATACGTAAGCTTTTAAAAAATTGTATCTTATGTTTAATACAATTTATGTGTCATTAAATAAGTTTTGTTAGTGTCTAAACTGTACGTAAACAATGTTTTGTATTCAAATAATTGAGAACAAACGCTTATCACTTTCCTCCAACAAATGTTTAGTCGTAGAATGCCGTATTTTCCCTGTAATTGAATGCTTCGCAAAGTCGTTCTTAAAGATGAGTGATAGCCTAAGGCCTAAATTATTTAAGAATCGACCCCGTTAAGAATTAGATACATATGCGCACATATTTTACTCGAAGTAAAAAAGAAAGAGGTGAGAAAATTCTTAAATGGGTCGTACGTTGAACGTTTAAATAGTTAATTTGCATTATATCTTATTAAACGGTGACACTTCGTATATAGCATTAGTTTTGAAAGGCCACGTTACTGATTTTTGCCCAAAGACCTCAAAATCTCGAGGACGGCCCTACACTACTTCGTGAGACTCCATAACTTTCCTTCTCATATACTCGTAAAATACCATTTAAAGAAAAATATACTCGTAAAAGATATGTTTTTCTGTTTGATGGTCAATACATCAATATGCTTACTTTTTGGTTTCAAAACTCAAAAGAATAAGGGGGCTTTGTTGGGGTATTGGAGGGTAGAGAATGAGAAAGACAATGAATAAATATGTCTGACTAAGAGTAAGAATTGCAATCATTACATAGTAGTGAGTAATGGGTTATTACTCAGTAAATTGGGAGGAAAGGTAATTGTTAATACAAATAAGCCGTAAAAACGTTTATTCATATTTTACGATCTTCTAGTGTTTTTTCGATAACAAAAGTAAAATTATTTTAACGAAACAAATAAAATACGTAAATTGTTTGAGCCAATAATTTACTAACACACTTACATTTTCATATAAATCACCAAACAAGTAATAGTATTTTTCATGTTATAGTAATGCATATGTACAACAACTAGTGTTTCCATATTGGGTAGATATATATATATATACTTAGTATATATAATAATGGGTAATAGAATTGGTAGAAGTTTAAGTAGTTAACCCACTGACTTAATACATTGAATATAGTTGGGTAGAACCCAAAGTCTATGACCCATACCTATGGAGCATAATCCATTACCCATTGCATGACATCATGCATAAGTCATAATGAGTATTATCCATGACCCATGGAGCTAACCATAACCCATGAACTAGATGCATTGCATCTTCTAGATACATTGTATCTACTTGGATACCCATGGTCTAAAGTTTAGGACCCATGACCCATAACCCATGGGCAAAGAGGAGCGTCCTACGGTTCCCCAGTTTACACTGGACGGATCCCCAAGTAAGGGATCCGTGGAGCGAGAGTATGTTTTTGTCTATAAATAGTGAGCCATTTCTTCATTGTAGGTTGCCACTTCCACACATACTTTCTCCTAGTATTGTAAACTCTCTAACCTCATATCCAAAGGATCTTTCTATGTAGTTTGTGTTTGTTTTTGTGTGATTCTCTAGGTTCCTCTTAAAGGCGAGATCACCACCTCTTGAAGTCGAGCAAGCTCAAGTCCATGAGTTGCCATGCTTCGTCATCATCAAGACTACTGAAGTTTTCTTGTTGATAGTTTTTTCTTCATCTCTATAAATGTTGTATCTAAGGCATTAGTAAAGGATGCCAAAAGGGTCAAGACCAAGGCATTAGTGAAAGGTGTCGAACGTCCGTGTCAAAGGCATTAGCGAAGGATGCCAAAATGGTCAAGACGAAGGCACATCGAAGGTGCCGAACGCCCGTGTCAAAGGCATTAGTGAAAGATGCTAAAAGGGTCAAGTCGAAGGCATTAGTGAAAGGTGCCAAAAGATCATGTCAAAGGCATTAGTGAAAGATGCCAAGGGTGTACAATCGATATGGTGCATCGATATACAAATAGGGAAATGTTGTGTCCAAGGATATTGACATCCTTGATGATGTTGTAATAAGGAGTGGGTCTCCTTTGGGATAGGTGTTGTGTAGTGTTGGGTATTAGTTCCTCCTATGTAATGGAACTCGGTATCTAGCCTTGTACCGGATAAAGTGTAGGCGACATTGTGATATGTTTGGTTCTACCTCGTGGAAGAACCCAATGTCTAGCCTTGTACCAGAAAAAGAGTAGGCGACGTTGTGAAAGCTTCTCCGCCATAAGGAGTTTTGTGTCGTGTAGTGATTACGAACTCTCGAGTAGGTGACTCGGGGAGTGGAGTAGGGCAAGGAAGGTGTCCTTGTAGCCGAACCACTATAAACACTCGTGTCGTGGTTTTGTGTTTCTTACTATTTACCTTTCCATTACATATTTACATATCTATCTATCAACGTCGAACATACACATCTAAATAGATTGACATAAGTCGATCTAAATATTTTAAAACGAAGTTTTAATCGGTAAAACTATTCAACCCTCCCCCTTCTAGTTTTCCACAATTGGTATCAGAGCTTCGTTACCAAGTTTCTTAGAGTATGTTGTACTTTTAAAACTTGATACGATCCGTGTATGATTGAAAACTACAAAGAAGGAAATATTTTAAAAACAAACTGTTTCTCTTATGTTGGATAGTGATAGATTATTCTAACAATTTCTTTTTAAGAAATCTTCTTGCTAGGACTTCTCCAAAGTCTTCATTTCTATTCAAAGAAAAATGAAGTCAACTCTCAAGGAAGAACCCAAAAGTAATCACAACCTACTTATACTAAGTACAACGGATTACTTTAAAAGCTCATCAAGTATTTCGGATATATGGTCTCTATAAACCATATGAAGAGTTTAGAGGTATGTTCACTTATCCACAAATTAGCTATTTTAGGTTTACATGGATACGTTGATAATATTTTTTTATTATTAAGTCGTTTATAGTTGCAAGTCTCTAAAAAGTCTCTCTTCACCACTTTCTCGGCTTACTCATCATCGGAATAGTATTTCTCTTTGATTTCCTAAAGATCGTCAAACCAACGCCGCCATCACAAATAGATCCTTGATGGTTAACCTATCAAAACACGTTGACCAAAACGTCTATTCAATTAGGAACCTCAAAGTTATTTTTGGTCTATAAGCTATTGTATAACTTATTACAAAAATAACATCAAACACCCTTTTCCTGTCCACAGTAGCCGGATCCCACGAGTTGTACTAGTCGGATCCCAATTACAAGGGATACGGGGGAACCGTGTGACAGAAAAACAATTATATGTTTTTCAAACGCAGTTCTGCTCTTTTCCCTCTCCTCACAAAACACAAAAACGACCCAAATTCTGCTTCCATCTCCATAGGGCTTCATATCCTCAAGCATCTCCTTCTTGAACATCATTGTAAGTAATTACACTCATATGTTCTACTCGTCATCATCTTTATCCTAGGGTTTATGATTTTTAATTTTTCTTTTAAAAAACATCAATTGATGAAATTAGGTTTTGCAAAATTAATCACTAAAAAGGGTTTTCACATAATTAAGAATCTATTGTGTTTACAACATTGTTAATACAAATCAAAACCATAAACCCATCTCAACAAATTTTACCTAATTGGAATATTTGTTTTTCTAGGATCAACCATGCCGAAAGCCACCCAACTAGACCACCATGACACCGTCCACTACCTCTCTAGATACTATCGAAAAGAGGAGTTTTCGAAAACCGATCGTAAAATCTTCAAAAAGCTTGAAAAACGACTTATTCACGAAGGTCATGTAGTTAAGTAATGTTTCCTTAAAAATACCGACATTCGTCAAGTCTTCTCGGCAATAAACTTTGATTGTCTCCTTAATATTGATGAACAAATTTGTCCGGTTTTCATCTTTGAATTTTACAAAAGTGATCATTCGAAATAGTGATGAAAGTATCTCAATCGCCTTTATCATCAATAAACAAAGCATTACTCTACCCCTCAATTCATTTGCACAAGTTCTCCGCATTCCTTGTGAAGGAATTTGTATGTACTCCCAAGATTGGGCAATATCCATGATAACATCAAATTAGCTCGATATTTTATATATCAAATTCCGTGTTTATGGCCTCATTTGTATTAATATGGTACTTAATTCGTTCATATTTATTCATAATTGTATTTCAGGATAAATGAGGCGTTGGAGCGGAAAAGATGTGAGAAAAGGCCAAGAATTATATTTTGAAGACAAGTTACGGCGTAAGTGGTACTTTTGATTACGCCGTAACCCACAGTACGAATGCCTGAGTATTTTGTGTGAAGATTACGCCGTAACTCATTACTAATGTTACGACGTAAATATGATGCTTTGAAGGATACGGCGTAACCAATTCTTTTGGTTACGTCGTAATCATTATTTTGAATATTGCGGCATAACATGAATTTAGTTACGCCGTAGAGGCAATTAAGGAATGGATAAGTATACGCGGACGAAGAATTACGGTGTAACCCGGTGATTTAGTTACATCGTATTATTACAACATACGAAGTTTGGTGCTCAATTAACACATTTTTATGTTGGTATCCATCAATGGAATGAAGAAACTCAAGGGCCTAAGTTGCAATATTGCTATTTTGAAAAGCTGAAGAGGTTAGTCCATAACCCTAAAACTAGTTACGCCCTAACTATAGTTACGCAGTAACTTTAAAACTAGTTACGCCCTAACTATAGTTACGCAGTAACTTTAAAACTAGTTACGCCCTAACTATAATTATGCAGTAACTTTAAAACTAGTTACGCCGTAACTATGTCGCGGCCTATAAATACAACCCTAAATCTGCATTTTGAAGTATCTCTCTTCACCCCTCTCCTAGGGGTCGATTAGGGCACCACTCTAGGGCAATTTCCAGCAGTTCCAAGCCATCTTTGAAGGAAGAATTCACTCGCAATCATCATTATTATTAGCTCTACATCAAGTAATTTGTATCAAACATTATGTTCAATTCAATTTATGTTTTATTGATTTATTCATTCTTGTTGGTATGATTTACTATATGTTTGGCTAAGCACCTTGGTGCTAGCCTAGTTACGATTCCTTAATTGTTGTGTTTGCATTTACATTGCTTCCGTATAATTATTTCTAGTGTATGCATGCATAGTTTATTGGTAGCTAGCCTTGTTTCGGTAGTTTTGAATGGCGGTAGTGGCTAGTTACTTAGGAGATATGACCAACTGACCCTAAGTAGGTAGACTGAGTGGTAAGGGTAAGAATTGACCAACTGACGTCCCTTCTTCGCTTGTGCGATTTGACCAACTGGTCAGCTACCGTTTGGATGAACTTAAGAAGTTAGGGATGAGTGTTTAAGATGCTAGCACCCGGGCACTCATTGTTACAAATCTTGCATGTAGCGGAACTTAATGACTTGGCTTAGGGGACTAAAAACAACTGGACTTTCAAGGGGTCACCCAAGATCTCCGGTGGAAACCTTTGCTGATAGGTTAGGACGAACTGACCAAATGCTGTCCTAGTGACCTTTACCCCCACTTGAAGCAATTAGAAGTAATTAAACGTGAACTTAACATGATAGGACGACTAACTAGGTTAGCACACTTCTCCTCTATTGATCAGAACCCTCGCCTTTACTTGCTTTTCTTATTTTCTTGTTTTAGTAGTTAATTAATCATTTCAATCTTAAAACCTATTAAAATCATGATACCTAGACTTAGTTAAAATCCACACATAGCTCTTGGGACGACCTCGGTTTCTTGAATACTACACTACACATGACCGTACACCGCTCGTTAGTGTATTAGGGTGAACCATAGGTAAAACTTGCATCAAGTTTTACGCGTCTGTCGGGAGCTATTTAGGATTTTAGTTTAAGTTTTATTTATAATTTTATTTTCTTTTTATTTTGTTTTTCCTTCTTTTTCTTTTGTCTGCTTTTGAAATTTCGGGATATGGGAGATTGATTTTGACATGCTCACTATGGAAGAATACATGGCTTTGAGTCAAGGCAACCAAAGACCGGGCATGGTGAGTCCCGAAATCAGCAATAATATTAGCTTTGAGATCAGTAGCCAGTTTATGAAGGAGCTTAGACACAAGCTTTTCGAAGGAACTGATGATGATGATTCCCACCTGCATGTGCGAAGAGTATTGGAGATCGCATATCGTTTCCACACTCAGGAGTCACTCAAGATGCAGTAATGTTTAGAGTGTTCCGAATTACACTCACTGGTGCAACCAGAAGATGGATGAAGATGCTTCCTGCTGGGTCGATCAATACATGGAATCTTTTAAAGAAAGCATTTATTCGGAGATATTGTCCTACCTCAAAGATTGCCAAGAAGATGGAAGAAATAAGGAGATTCAAACAGAAGGGGGATGAAACGCTTGATGAAGCTTGGGAAAGATATAACGACCTTATTTATAGATGCCAAATGCATGATATCAGCAACCATTAGATGGTCATTATTTTCTACAATGGTTTAAACATCCTTTCCCGCCAAATGCTCGACTCTCAAGGACCTATCCCTACAATGCCACCTGCACAAGCCCTTAGATCAATTGAAAAGATGGCTGACCATTCATGAAAGTAGTATGATGGAGCAACCACTTGGGTGACAAATAATAAAGGCGTGCATGACATTGGTGACATCACAAAGCAACTCGATAAAATTGGATGTGATATGAAGATGGTTAAGGAAAATATTCATGATATACAAGAGCATTCTCTCCAAGAAGAACGCAAAGAATATGAGCAGGTCAGGTATATTGTGTCATTGGAGGAAGCCGTCAATAAATACTCGGATAATTTAAAAAGGATGCACGACTCGAATGACGAAATGATTAGGAAATTCAAGGACGGCGTGGACTTGAATTTAAAGAAGCTTGAAGCTAAGAGGAAAATCTTGGAGGCTAAGCTTGAAGAATTAAACCAAAAGGTCCTGGAAAGTAAAAAGAATGCGGTTGGAACTATCAAAGCAATGGTGGGAAAGATGAAAGAAGTCAACAACGAGCCGGTTCCTGGTGATTTACCTTATATCAGACCTTATATCCCACCTATCCCATTTCCAGGACGTTTGAAGGTTGTGAGAAATGAAGAAATAATCAATGATCAATTGAAGAAGATGGAAGCAAAGAGCTTACAAGGTGATGAAGCAATTCCACAAGTCGATGAGGAATCAACCACAACACAAAACATTATGACTTCTAGCTCTTTTTATTCCTAACAATCTTGCTTGTTTTTCTATGCAGTTCTTTGAAATTATGGATGAAATCGCAACCCATCACATCACCCAATAATGGTTATGTAGCTTCACCATCGAACCAATTTTAGTTGATCTTGCAAAGGAATTAGAAGACAAAATCTTGGACACCTCAGTGATTAACGAAGAGACATATGAGCCGATTAATCAGCCACATCACAAGGTGAACCAATCATCAATGCCATCAACGGGTAAGATATGGAGGGAAATGACATCTCGTTTAAGGTAAGATCATAGTTCATCCTTTCCCCATCTCATAGCAAATTCACACCCTCATGGTGTTTATTGCTATTTTCACCCACACTTGATTTCAAGTGAGGGGATGAACACCCTTTTACGTTGTAAATAAGGGTGACGTCAAGCTCGTGACTCGAACAAAAACAAGCGCTTCGTGCGAGGCACCCCATTCCTATCTTTTCTTTTTCATTTTATTAGTATAGTTGGGTTTTGTGTTCTTAACCATTTTTGCAGAAATCGGAGAAGATTGCATCAGTAACTTAAACGGGGACCTGACCTGTCCATCAGCTATGGCGTAACTCATCCCAATGATTACGCCGTAACACATCACAAGTAGCTATTATCTCCAGATCATTACCGGTTATGACGTAATCCCATGCTATGGTTACGCCGTAGCTACCCTCCAGTAGCGACTGCCAGGTTTTTCCATAATTACGGCATAACTCCTTCCATGAGTTACGGCGTAATTATCCTCCAGTTTAAATTCTTTCTATAATAACACAATAATCTTGTATTAGTATTAAATGAACTTTGTGGGTATGTTCCCTGTAAGCTCTTACGAGACTACACTCGTCCACTTGGGACACCAAGTGGTTTAAAAGGCTTGTTGCATATGCTAAATGCAATCGTAATTCCTACGAAAGTGAGTTAGGTTTTATCATTTCACCAAAACTCATCATCCTTCCGCTCCTATACTCACACATCATTTCTCACATTTCAACACATCTAATTCTATAATTCTCTCAATTTTAGCAAATTGATTTTAGTCATTCCAACCTCAAAATGGATCAAAAACTAGTTTCTCAGTTCTTATAATTTTTAAGAAATTTTTAAATTTTATCCCGAGTTGCCATCTGATCTCTAGGGTCATTTAACACCACTTGACACTCTCAAATCTCCTAGTGTCATCCTTGATCACCCATTGGTGCTCATAGAATCCCATTTTCTTCCATAAAAGGCAATCATTAGATACCATCACTCATTACCTTTGATCATTTAAGTCACATTTCATTTAAGACATTTAAGAAGACTGAGACACTCAAGATGTATAGGTATTAGACCTTACAAACATCATTTTTCTCTTTTCTTGGCTGCTGAGAGCCGGATCCCTAGGATTAGCCTAGACGTGAAGAACAACGTTTCATGTTTTATCACCTCCTCGAACGTTTTGATGAGGTCAACAAACCTAAACAACCATAAGCTTAAGGATTCAAGTGGTGTTCTAGTCTTGAGCTTAACTTAGATAGTTTAGGAATCATATTTCATGTTTAAATCATTCTCTTAGTTTTAGAGATATGTAGATCATTTCTCGTATTTTTATTGAATAGAATTATATGTTATATGGTATATTGTTTTGAGAATATGTTTAGTGTCTTGATACATATCTCATTTTGACGTTAACATCAATTTTTACATCACCATTGTTGTCTTAAAGCTGACAGACAGACGGATCCCTCAGTTTAGCTTACACGGATCCCTCCAAAGAGGGAACCGTGGGACCCGTGCAATAGAAGATTTGTTTATTACTAACTTAAGTCTTATTTACAGGAAAGTATGCATTATATACTTATTTTTCTAACCCTTGTTTTGAAGATTTTTAATATACACATGAAGACTTTGACACCCTTAGCTAGGGGGAGTTTCTTGTCAAAGCAGTACATTGCAATATCATTTGCAATATCATACACATAGGACTATGTTACATAACGTCCTCCTTGCAAAGGTGCAATCATCAAGGGGGAGCATATTCGTCACAAAGACGAAACCATTTGCAAACATAGTTGCAATGCACTAGTTTAGTATTTCTTCTTACTTGACGCCCTCACAAGGGGATGGACTCGTCAAAGGGGAGCTAAGTCGAGAATACTTCTCCTCACTTACTCTCTATTTTACATTCTTTTTCTTTCTTTTCACATGTGTTTCTTAAAACAATGTGTTAGTTTCTTTTCGACGCTCTTTTTGTTTTGACAAAAAAGGTGAGAAGAGAGTAAAACTCAATTCAAACTTTTATTTAATTTTAGTTTTTCCATAAAATAATCTTATGTTTTGTCATCAACAAAAGGGAGATTGTTAATACAAATAAACCGTAAAAACGTTTATTTATATTTTACGATCTTCTAGTGTTTTGTCGATAAAAAAAGTAAAATTATTTTAATGAAAAAAATAAAATACGTAAATGGTTTAAGCCAATAGTTTACTAACACACTTACATTTTCATATAAATCACTAAACAAGTAATAGTGTTTTTCATGTTATAGTAATGCATATGTATAACAACTAGTGTTTACATATTGGGTAGATATATATATATATACTTAGTATATATTATAATGGGTAATAGAATGGGTAGAAGTTTAAGTAGTTAACCATTGACTTAATACATTGAATATAGTTGGGTAAAACCCAAAGTCCATGACCCATACCCATGGAGCATAATCCATAACCCATTGCATGACATCATGCATAAGTAATAATGGGTATTATCCATGACCCATGGAGCTAACCCATAACCCATGAACTAGATGCATTGCATCTTTTAGATACATTGTATCTACTTGGATACCCATGGTCCAAAGTCTAGGACCCATGACCCATAACCCATGGGCAAAGAGGAGCGTCCCACGGTTCCCCCAGTTTACACTGGACGGATCCCCCAAGTAAGGGATCCGTGGAACAGTAGCATGTTTTTGTCTATAAATAGTGAGCCATTTCTTCATTGTAGGTTGCCACTTCCACACATACTTTCTCCTAGTATTGTAAACTCTCTAACCTCATATCCAAAGGATCTTTCTATGTAGTTTGTGTTTGTTTTTGTGTGATTCTCTAGGTTCCTCTTAAAGGCGAGATCACCACCTCTTGAAGTCGAGCAAGCTCAAGACCATGTGTTGCCATGCTTCGTCATCATCAAGACTACTGAAGTTTTCTTGTTGATAGTTCTTTTTTCCTCTCTGGAAATGTTGTATCTAAGGCATTAGTGAAGGATGCCAAAAGGGTCAAGACGAAGGCATTAGTGAAAGGTGTCGAACGTCCGTGTCAAAGGAATTAGTGAAGGATGCCAAAAGGGTCAAGTCTAAGGCATTAGTGAAAGATGCCAAAAGATCATGTCAAAGGCATTAGTGAAAGATGCCAAGGGTGTACAATCGATATGGTGTATCGATATACAAATAGAGATAGGTTGTGTCCAAGGATATTGACATCCTTGATGGTGTTGTAATAAGGAGTGGGTCTCCTTTGGGGTAGGTGTTGTGTAGTGTTGGGTAGTAGTTCCTCCTTTGTAATGGAACTCGGTATCTAGCCTTGTACCGGATAAAGTGTAGGTGACATTGTGATAGGTTTGGTTCTACCTCGTGGAAGAACCCGGTGTCTAGCCTTGTACCGGAAAAAGAGTAGGCGACGTTGTGAAGGCTTCTCCGCTATAAGGAGTTTTGTGTCGTGTAGTGATTACGAACTCTCGAGTAGGTGACTCGGGGAGTAGACTAGGGCAAGGAAGGTGTCCTTGTAGCCGAACCACTATAAACACTCGTGTCGTGGTTTTGTGTTTCTTACTCTTTACCTTTCCATTACATATTTACATATCTATCTATCAACGTCCAACATACACATCTAAATAGATTGACATAAGTCGATCTAAATATTTTAAAACGAAGTTTTAATCGGTAAAACTATTCAACCCCCCTTCTAGTTTTCCACAGTAATGATTACCCATCATCACCAGCAACCACCACCAGTAGCAATCACTACCACCAGCCACCACCACCACCACCAATAGCCCCCACCACCAGCATCTACCACCACCAACAGCCACCACCACTACTAGCAACCACCACCAACCACCACCACAATCCCCAACCCCCACAAACAGCAGCAACCACCACCACCAGCAGCCACCACCACTAGCACCAGCAGCCACTACCACCACCACCACCACCACCCTCCAGCCACCACTACCATCCAATCACCACCACCACCAGCACCTGCAACCAACAACCACCACCACCAGTAGCAGCAGTAGCCACCACCAGCAGCAGCAACCACCACCATCACCACCACTTTCGAGGTTAATGCGTTTTTCTTAAACCAAGCACTATCAAAGATAATGATAATCTCCATTATATTCTTTTATATTCCATTATATTCCCTTTACCTTTGCTATTCCCATTCTCTTCTTTGAACCAAGCGCACTCTAAGGGCCCGTTTGGATTGTTGCTAGGAATCACAATGAGTATCAGATTTGGTATGGGGTAGAATGACAATGAATATGAAAAAGTGTATCATTACGATTGTTTATAATTGGTTGATAAAATATGGAATAAAAAGTGTATAGATATTTGAATTTTGTGGTGAAAAAAAGAGGAACCGCGGGAATGGATTTCATAGATATCAAATTAGTGTGTAATAAATCTATTACTATGATATACCCATTTCATTTCCGAGCCCAATAAATAAACATCATTAATCGAAATAAAATCCATAGATCCATTCCAATATACGCATACCAAACACAAATTCCAAGCACATAATTAATATGTCACGACCAAATCAAACTGAATAAATAATATTTTTAGCATGAATTTAAATTGGTGAGCTTTGAACTCCTTTCTTAATTGCTGTATTCAACTCAAAAGATGCTCATCTTAAGATGTGGGGTTACTTGTTGCTTAAGAAAATTTCAATCTTGAAAATATAATTTTATCATTTCATAGTTAATTATATTAACTAGAAAAATATTCGCACAAAACGACAATATATAACAGCAAATAGTTATATTTATAAATTTGTGATTCTGGTTCGGCTCTTAATGCAAAGCGTGTACTTTTTAAAATACAATACGTGTTTTTATTAGAATTAATATAGTTTGTATTTTTAAAAAGTTGTTAAGTTTTGAATTGAACAAGAAAACACATAATTTAAATTGTCATATTTTTGAAAATTTATCAAATATTAAAAGTATTTAAAAGTAATTTAAGCAAACTAAATTAAATTAAGTTTTATAATTCAAGATTTCAAGAAAATAAATAGATTTAAGATCATTTGAGGACAAAAGATTATCTACATACCAAGGGATCAATCTCCACCATCCATTTTTATTTGATTTAATGGATGAGATTAATCCCAACAATTTAAAACCACTTTGACCTCTTTTTCAAATATTAATAACTTCAGCAAACCGTTAATCGTTAAGCGGAAAAAAAATATCATTCGACGAAGATTTAATTATCTTTCTAGATAGCACTTTGATATACTTTCGACAAAAAAAAATTTCGTATTTTCACGCTTTTTTTAAGTTTTTTCGTTTTTTACGTTCTCGAAATTTGCATTAAAAATCATATATGATTAAACATTAATTTGAATATCACATGTGATATTAGTGTTATATCATATATGATATCGATTATATCATATATGATATGTAATATCGCGTGTGATATTAGTGTAATATCACGTGTGATATTAGTGTAAAATCACATATGATATACATATCATATTACATGTGATATCATATATCATATATGATATAACACTAATATCACATGTGATATTCAAATTAGTGTTTAATCATATATGATTTTTTATGCAAATTTCAAGTAACGTAAAAAAAGACGAAAAAACGTGAAAAAAACGATTTTTTTTTTCTTTTTTGGAAAGTATATCAAAGTGCCCATCTATAGAAAGATAATTAAACGCTTCTTCATGACGATGTAAATATTTTCACTTAACGATTAACGGTTTAAAGATATTTAAATTATAAAAAGATAAATAATAAAATCTTTTAATCCGGTAATTTGATTTTTTTAGATGGATGGTGGAGATGAGTCCCTTGGTATGTAAGAAAAGTTTTGTATGTAAAATAACTCTCCTCAAATAAATAAACACTTTAAAGATAGCGGAGATAAACGTTAGTTGGTGGTCAACAAGATAATCTCCAATGAATGTATAAATACATGTTACGCTAGAAGTAGAGTCATTTTACATATTAAACTTTTCTTACATATCAAGGGACTCATTTTCACAATTCATTTAAAAAAAATCAATTGCTGAGATTAAAAGTATTTTATTATTTCACTTATATTTTATAAGATTATTTGGGTTAGCTGATAGTATGTAAAGAAGTTTTTGTCCTCAAATAATCTTAAATCAGAAACTTATTATATTTTACATGTTTGTGTCCACTAGATAAACACCTTAAAAAACGTTCACATATATAATTTAATAACATAAAAGGAGAGGTCAACCGCTGAAATTTGAGCAAACTCTGGATGTTTATTTAAATTGTATATATAGTTGGCGTGATTGTGATAGTCGATTTAAAATTTTGAGTACATAGTATGAAAATCCATCACTGATGGGATTGAATAGTCAATTAATCCACACACCAAATCTCTTTTAAAACAACCATAAAAAAGTCGTCTTTGGCTCTTCGTAATGTTAATTGACTTTATTTTTGGGTTAGCTGATAGTCTTAGTACGGAGTACGTGTTAGTAGCCTTACCCTACTTTTTAATGAGTTAATTACATAATTGGTTTTTGCCATTTATCGGGTTTTATGGATTTAGTCCTTATACAATTTTTTTTACGGATCATCTCTTTATGGTTTTTACCCGTTACGAGTTTGGTTCTTTAACCATTATTTTTGTTTGTTTGACCGTCAAGTGGATGTTTAGATGGCTAAATGACATAGATACATTCTTATTTTAAAAATAAGATCCATGTGCTTTGAGGATATCACTTAATTTAGTGATTTTTTTTAATTATTTAATTAACTATTAATACATTAGTAAGGTCCATTTTATACGTTTTATTACGTTTTATCCGTTTTAAATGCTTTTATACGTTTTGTCTGCTTTTATCGCTTTCATCTATTTTTATACATTTTCGTTCGTTTTATCGCTTTAATCCATTTTAACACGTTTCGTATGTTTTATACGTTTTCGCTCGCTTTCTTATGTTTCGTTCATTTTATACGTTTCATACGTTTTATCCGCTTTCACGCGTTTTATCCATTTTTAACGTTTTATCCGCTTTTATCCATGTTATCGTTTTTGTCCCTTTTATCGTTCTCATCCGCTTTTCTTATGTTCTCATCCGCTTTTTATGCGTTCTACACGCTTTTCAATGATTTTATGCGTTTTATACGTTTAGTACCCTTTTATACGGTTTTGTATGTTTTTATGCATTTTTATACATTTTTATCCGTTTTCTTACGTCTCAAACGCTTTTATCCGCTTTGGCACGTTCTTATACGCTTTAGTACGGGTTTGGACGTTTTTATGCGTTCTTATACTTTTTTATTTTTATATGTTTTGTACGTTTCATACGTTTTATCTCGTTATTAACCATTTTATTAATTTACATTTTATACGTTTTATGCGTTTTATGTTTTCATCGTTTTATCCATTTTAACCAATTTTATCCATTTTAAGCGAGAAGGATATGTGAAACCATTAAAAGCGGACGAAAACATATAAAACGGATGGAGCGAGATTAAAACGGACAAAATGTATGAAAAGAATGAGAAAATGGGCGAAACTTAAAAAGCAGATGAAAACGTATAAAATGTAAGAAAAATGGATGAAAATGTATAAACACGTATAAACGAACAAAAACGTATAAAAACGGATAATAACGTATGAAAATGTCACAATTCTCAATTTCAGGTCATTTTACAAACTTTCAAATTTTTACTATTCATTCTCGGGAATTTACTATTCATCGGTTACTATTTATCATTTTACTATTCATCGTTTTTTAGGTCGATTTGATATTTTGAGAGGTTATTTTAAAATTTTACTCTTCACTTTTACTATTCATTTCCGAAATTTTTATTTCACATTCTCGTAAGTTAACCTATTTTAGTGATAACCCAAGAATTTGACACTCATCGGGTCATTTTTGCAAATTTCACGAATCCGTGTCTGAGATTTACGTTTAGGTTTAAACGACCTTTAGGCATCCTGATATGTCCATAAACATTAAAATAAGAGAAATATAAGTTTTCACCTTCCGTGACATTTTATAAGTTTTGGAAATTTACGTTTTCGATTCTGCGTTTTACACAAAATACGCGTTTTGACCGCGTTTCCGACTTTTAGCGTTTAAGCAACCCGATAGAACTTACCACTCATCTAATATGCTTATATAGAGTATATTGATAAGTTTTAACATATTTATAAGTTTCATATTTTTAGGATACCCGTTTTAAGTTTCGTGACTTTACGACTTATCGTTAGCGACACGGACCAAAACTCCCTCCGTAAAACAAATATCTAGTAAGACTTAACAACTAAGTCACCGCTTATGTTAGGTGATGTCTTTCTTATGACTCACAAAGCCACTTGGCTTGGTGAGAATACATCTATCCTAAGATGACTACACATGTTCTTAACTTAACACCTAAGAATAAGATATTTATTATTCAACTCATTTGTGATAAACCAAAAACTCATCCATCTCCCTATATCTCTCTATAGCAACGACCCAAACACAAATAAAACACCCTCTATAATCTTGTTCTTGCTTCTTTAATCCATCACAAGTTAATCTCTTAGTTCCTTGATGATCCTTAGTTCATTTCAACCATAAAAACACAACAAACACTACCAAAAACTCATCTATTTTCTAAGAGATTTTCATGAAAGTTTGACAAGCGTTTTATAACTTATATCAAGGTTAGATCAAGCCTACCAAGGGTTAGCATGATGTGTTAAGGATTTGGAAGCTCAGGTTCATATTGAAAGGGTTTAGGTTTTAGTGTCCTAGTTCTTGGTTCTTTATTTGTTTCATCACAAGGCTTGTAAGCAAACTACTATACTTACCTTTGATTTCAGTAAATACTAGTATTTCATATATCTAATATGTTCTATATGCTTATTATACTTGATTGTGCTTGGATAAATGGATTAAAACACTAGAAACCGTCGAAAGGACTAGATTTGCAACACAGAAACTGAACAGGGGCTGTAAACGGAAATTCTGGGTAAAATTCGTGGACTGAGAAACTTAGGTAATAACATAGGATTATAGATCGATGTCTTGTGGTCGTTTCGCCGGGTGGCTCGTGCCGTAACTCATTCCGATGAATAAACTAGAGCCAAAACGGCTAAACGTGTCCAAAACTGAGTAACAGATTTTAAACGGCTAAAACTCATAAAAATTGCATATAACCCCTTGTTGGTCAAAGAATAAAAGTTTTAGCTAACACCCTAACTTGAACATGGCCGCTGGCCGAGCATTAAACGGAGTTGTAGAACTCGACTTATGACCAAAACCGTGAAACAGTTTGCTGCTGATTGAAATAACTAGTACATCCAAGGGTAAATTGGTAATTTCACATTAGTTAAATAATTTCTGGGGCAGTAGGGCCTACTAATCTGTTTAGTACTATCAATCACCTTTCCGAGGACATAAAAATCGAGTCGCGATCATTTACGGTTTAGAAGTAACGGGTAGATTTAGACAGGAAAAACTTAAATATAAGAAACGTAAACTCTTATACGACTTCACAAATGTTAAGTATCCAAGCATAATTGATGTAATAACTATATAAGGCATGTTTATACATTCACATCGTTATTTTAGAACCTAAGACACAACACATATTCTAGGTTGCGCGTAGAGGTTTCTCGGCTTATCCATCGATTCGTTATATATTGGATATCACATTTATTAAGGTGAGTTCGTAGCCCCACTTTTACTCGTTTAATTGTTTTATAAACTCTTTGGGGGAGATACATGCTCAACTACTTGCTTTTACTTTACACTTATATGAACTTAAATAACTCTTGTTTCACTACTTATGCTAGTAAGTAGATTATGCCCGAACTAAATTGATCACTATGTTATGAACACTATTATTTGAACCTTTCGACCTATATATTTGAACTCTTTTAAATTGATTTGGATCTTCTAACATATATATGAACACTTTGAACTTGATTTGAACATTTTGGCATATAGTTGAACTCTTTTAACTTGTAAAGGACCCTTTGGTATATTTTGAACTTGTTGACTCGATTTTAAACCCTTTGACTATTTTGAACATTTTGATATGTTTTGAGCTCTTTGACTGTTTTGAACTTTTGAACTCGACTTAAACTCTTGAACTTAATTACGAACTTTTGAATGAAATCCTTGAACTTAAATACGAACTTATGACTTGTTTGAACTTATTGAACCGTACTTGCTATGACCTAAAAGTCTCTCTTGCTCGGAGCAACCTAAAGTCTCCCTATGTGAACGGAGCAATACCAAGTCTCGCCTTATTGGTGGAGCGTGCAAATTCTCCCATGTTCGGAGTGATCTTAATTGTATATTAATAGTTGTATCATGTACCGTTCGTACATTCGCATTGTTAGTCTCCTATCAGTAGGTAGTATGGATAGCGCTATTAGAGGTCGGCCAACCTCTCGTTCACTATGTTACGGACGCATATTATTTATTCTAGGGCTTTGCACGGCATACATTAAAAAATACGTGGTGCTATATTGTGAACTATTATGATAACGTACTTGACTTCTAGGCATACTACTTTTGGCGGTGGGTTGTGAACACACAGTTGCAAGTTTTGTATGGGCGGAACTTGAACCGAGTGGATTTACAATGCCTTTGCTTTGTGGACTATTCTCAATGACCAAAACTTTGCCTTTGCTGCATGAACGTTCTTTAAAAGCTTTACATGTTACACAAACTCTATGAACTCACTCAACCATCGTGTTGACACTTTTAGCATGTTTTATCTCAGGTATCTAATGCATTCACTTCATGACATGCATGTGGACTTATCATAGAGTCGCGGCGACGACGCGTCTCACATATATTTTATGCACTTAACTATCGTTTGATTGTAACAAACTCATTTTGGTACATTGTAAATCTTTTGGGACCTATGTTTTGTAAACTCGATTATTTTACTTAATCAAACGATATTTTCAAACGACACTTTAGGTCGCTCGATATAATCAGTAACTTTGATGCTATGGCGGTCATCCCCGGTATTCCATTCCACGCAAAACAGGTAACTTGAGGGTGTGATGAAACGTTTAAAAAAATAAAACGAATGAATACATAAGAAAACGTATAAAAGCGGATGACAACATTAGAAAACGGCGAAACGATAAAAGCGAGCGAAACGGATAAAAAGGCAAGAAAACAAGCGAAAACGTATAAAAACATGTAAAAGCGGACGAAAATATATAATATTAAATTTTAAAACATTTTGTATATATATATATATATATATATATATATATATATATATATATATATATATATATATATATATATATATTTGAATATCTTTGAATATACTTTCGAATATTTTTGAATCAAAAGAAATTAATACTAATATTAATAGTTAATTAAATAATAAAAACTTTAGAGACTAAATTCGCGATACTTTACAAAATATAAGGATTTTACTTTTAGATATAAGAGGGTATTTATGTGGCCATCTAAATGGTCTAACTAACAGAAATAGTAGTCAAGGGACCAAACTCGTAACGGCCTAACGGGTCAAAACAATTGAGAGATGATCCAAAAAAAAGTCTAAGGACTAAATTTGTGAAACCCGACAAATTACTGAGGCCATTTATGTAATTAACTCTTTTTAACGAGAAAATTAGTCAAGTAGTGGTTTCGATATCAATACATATCTAATGATCTTTAACATTAAATTAAAGATGACGTTTAACATAGAGATCGAGTTTATTGTTCACTGATAAATTATTAAGTTATAATACGATTTTGCTAAACTTGAACATGCGAATTGTGGTCAGTAAAATATATTTTTCAAATGTTATGTATTCTCGTTAGGCTATGATACTCTTTTTCAATCCACTAAGGAGATCATAATACATCTTGTTGATCTTAATAAAAATATAAACAATAACATGATGTTGTATTACTTGATTCTCTTATGTAGTCACGATAGAACATTTTTGTGTTCTCATACCTTTCACAAAATCATGCTCCATTACTCCGTATACCATTGAGGCTTTATTTTTTCTTTTCAAGAGATCTAGTTTCCAAAGTGAATATGACCGAATAAAAAATTTAAGATGCCAACTACAAATTAACATACAACAAATAAAGACATATAAAATTGTATGTAATATTGTCTCAAAAACCAAACTTAGGGTGACGTGCTTAACTATCTATTCACATCAGATGGTATTGAAAAAAAATAAATAAACACATACGGAGTATTAATTTGCATGCCTAAGGACGCAAAGCATTACTATTTTTAATTTCCGCTTACCGCTTCTCTTTTAAGGCTTAGTATTTTGTTTTGAGCAATTCGTGCTAATAACGTGTTGTAAATATAATGAACAAGAACACAAGAATGAGAGAGGAAGATAATTCTTATTATTGAGATGTATTCATAATATTACAATACGAGGTATTTATAAGACATAGGAAACTTAACTTGTTAATTAAGATTAGAATGAATAGAGATAAGCCAATAAAGACATAATATTTTACAATAATATGTTCATAATAATTGAAGTCAACCGATCATCTGTTATCAATCATATAATATAATTCAAGTCTAACTAATCTATGGAGAAACGGACATCCATAAAATACTATCGTCACTCTCATTTGTTAATATACTCTCCCTTTGACGTTTTCAATAGAGCATATATATACCTTTTATAAGGCCTGTGTTTGAAATATTAAAGTGTGCATAAACTGTATACACCAAAGTGGTTGAGGAAATTATCATTAAGCGATTATCATACAGTACAACAAGTTAAGTATTGTTTTAGCTTAATCTATGTTTAGTATTATTTTATTTTTTTTTCAATCTTTTAAAGCTCTAAACGGACTACAAGTAGCAAGTTATACATTTTTCCTACGCTAATTGTCACATATATATGTAAGATTATGAGATTCACTTTTACATAATAATGCTTTGTGTTTATAGATTAGATCGTCAAGTTCTACAAAAGGTGTAGATTGGCGGAAACACTGACCTCGGGTGTTTTGGCGTCACCATCATTCCACCTCACGAGAATAGCTTCTGCAACTCTCCTGGCTAGTGGGAATTAACCTGGAGGAAGACGGCCAAGACTGGACCCACGAGCTCTTATTCATGAAAGTCTCTAGCGTGCTCATAAATTTTATGGAGATAGATCACCTATATGAAGAATCGCCAAGATGAGGCTTGAGCTTGGGTCTATTCAAGCAAAAAAAAGCTAGTATTTTATACTTCACTAATTGATTTTATAAGCCTCGTTATTCTGATCACATGTCATACCTAGTATTTTATACTCCACTAATTAAATAATCTTATAAAGAGGAGTAAGAATGTTTAAAGCAGTGTCGTTAATCGTTATTAATCACCTTTCAGTGGAAACTTTTTTTTTTTTTTTTCCTACAGTACTATTGTGCACGTTCCATTGATTTTAATCATATTGGAATAATTTAGATTTATACAATCTTTCGGTGTTCAATTTGAATTGGCTGCTTTTGCTTCACCTTATTATAATCTCCAGAATCAAACTATTATTTCATGATATTTGAAAGCATGAAATTACATTTCACTGAGTTCGGGCGCCGAGCCCAAAATATCGGTTGGGCATGCAGATTTTGGTTCGACGACCGATATCAACATCGGTCATCTCGAGTGTGGATCAATGGTCATCATATCGGTCGAGGCATGTTTTTTTGGGTATCGGTTGAAATTACAACCAATATTCAATGCTCCCATTCTCCCATTTTGCCAAATTTGACCGTTGCCATAAAAAAAAAAAAAAAAAAACCTTTAACTTTTCCCGTAATCTAACTCAAACACATTTTAAAACACACAATTTCAATCAACAATTTATCTCAATACCTTCAAACACATTCTTTAATATGTTGTTCGAGCTTTTATTTGGTTCTTCTTCGTCTTCCGACGATGAGGAAGTTTTTAGTGAGTTTGTGGAGTTTGCTTGGAAGGCTTACAAAGCATCACAACCAAAAGTTCGACGAAGGTACATACGTAGGGATCATGAGGGTGCTCATAATCGTTTAGTGGCGGCATACTTCTACGAAACCCGATTCGGCGAAGAACATTCCGTCGGCGGTTCCGAATGAGCCGAGAACTATTCACAGATATTGTTCGAGAGGTAACCGATCATTCTACTTATTTTTAACAAACTCTTGATGTTAGGGGCATACCTGGTATTAGCCCATTGGTCAAGTGTACTTCGGCCATTCGTCAATTGAGATACGCGGTCGTTCCTGATTCTCTTGACGAGATTCTGGCAATGGCTGCAACAACATCCAGTGATTGTCTCCGTAAGTTTTGCAAGGTTATCATGGAATTATATGGTGCTGAGTATTTGCGAAAGCCCACGTATTCTGACCTTGAAAGATTATATGCCCATCACGAGCATAAGCATGGGTTTCCTGGGATGATAGGAAACATTGATTGTCTGGTGGGAGTGGGAGAATTGCCCAAATAGTGCGAGAGCTCAATATGCTAGGGGTGATCATGGGCCACATCCATTTTTTTTATTGGAAGCTCTCGCTTCTCAAGATTTATGGATTTGACATGCGTACTTTGGTGTCTCCGGAATGAATAACGACGTAAACGTTTTACGTCGTTCCCCTGTTTTCAATGATATCAAATCTGGGAGAGCACCAGACATTGAATTCGAGGCTAACGATGTGGCTTATAAAAGAGGATATTATCTTTCTGACGGGATATATCTACAATGATCCGTTCTTATTAAGTCCATTTCAAATCCTCCCACATGTGATGAAAAAAGAATATTGTACAAGAGGAAGCCGAAGCGGCGAAGGAAAGATTTGGAGCAGACTTTTAGTGTGTTGAAGAAGAAGTGGAAAATGCTTGAAGTTCCGCTCGAGGGTTGTATAAAAGGATATCCAAAATATTATGTATACATGTATCATATTACATAATATGATCATTCGACACAAGCAGCGAGCGATATGTCCTCATCAACACTTAAAATCTGATTTGATCGAACACATTTGGAGAAATCGTTAGTAGTTACTCAGGAACTAATGGACGCATCAACTCATCAACACTTAAAATCTGATTTGATCGAACACATTTGGAGAAATCGTCGAAATCATGTCAATGAAGAGAATGAAGTTGATAGTGACGATGACGATGAGGAAGACGATGAAGATTTTTTTTAATGTTTTTAATGTTATTTGAATAATTTACGTAATATTTTTAATGTTTATTTAAATTTCGTACTATAATGTTTTTAATTTTAATGAATTTAAACAAAACTGATTTTGCTTTAAGAGTTAAAATGACCTCCAATTAGAAATAACCTTGACTCAAAGGGAAACGACATGGACACCATCGTTGTGTTGAGTGTAGTCTGGCAAAAAAATATTTGGAATGATAATTTCAACTGATGGAACGTCAACATCTCCATCTCGAGCTTCCCTGATAGAACTAAGTCCGCAGCTTTCGAATTTATTTGATGTAATTTTTCAAACATCTTTATTGTTATGTTGAGTGTAGTCGAGCAAAAAAATATTTTGGAGTGATATTTTCAACTGGTGGAACGTCAACATCTCCTTCTCGAGCTTCCCTGATAGAATTAATTCCAAAGCTTTCGAATTTCTTTGATGTAATTTTTCAAACATCTTTATTGCTGCTTTGGAGATTTAGGAATGAAACAGTGTCCCGCGGCTGAAAGACCAAACACGAATCTTATCCTCAGTGTCATCAGACTCCTTTTCTTTTTTTACTTCTAGAGCTAAAGTTATGTAATTCTTTATTTCCCGCTTAATTTGTAACTTCGTGTATGCTAGCTTCTTGTTAGGCCAGATTTCTAAAACAAATTGCGGTTGGCAAAACATATTTTACTGAATTGGGCTATTGAACTCTGAAGCTCCACACATTTGCGACAATGAGTTGGATACCACTTATTCACAAATATGTGAAGGTTTTCTTTCTACCTTGCTTCCTTGCAGCTACATTTGAGTATGTTATTAACTTTTTATGATTGACTTTCATTATGCCCTCAAGAGCTATAAATACCCTTTCTCCGGGCTATATCTCTCACCATCTCATTCACTAAATACATTACTTAAAATATCAGATAAAATCATCAATCATTCTTTTGTAGTAATGGAGGGTTCTTCCCTAACCAAAACACTAGTCATGCTAGTGCTCCTGTTAGCCACATTGACCACATTAGCACTAGGCCAAAGCATTCGTGGCATGGACGGACCCACATGTATGCCGGGTGTGGCACGGGCCACACCCTTTTTTAGATCATGAAATGCAAAAAAAATTCAAAACTGACGTTTTTGTGGTATGTGCAACCCCAAAAATTTTGTTGCTACTTTCGTTTATTACGGTGTAACTTTAGTTAGCCCAACATTTCTTTTGTGCAACACCCTCTAAAAAATCTTGGGTCCGTCCCTGATTCGTGGTGGTGGTGGAGGGAATCGTGTTGGTTTCTATAGGTCCACCTGCCGTAACGTTGAGTCAATAGTCCAATCCGCTGTTCAGACTGCTGTCCAAGCCAACCCCACAATAGCACCCGGTTTGCTAAGAATGTTCTTCCATGACTGCTTTGTAAATGGTTGTGATGCATCTATCCTTATTGATGGTGCAGCGACTGAAAAGTCCGCCCCACCGAACGGGTTCTTACGAGGCTTTGAAGTTATTGATGCTGCAAAATCTCAGCTTGAAACCACATGCCCTTGCTGCTCGTGGTTCAGTTGTCCTGGTATTTATGTTTCTTTATCACTCACTCTGTCTTTGTACCCTATGAATGTTCTTAGGTAGATTTTTAACTATGATCTTGTATCTTTTTCCTATAACATCTTGCAGACTGGTGGACGTAGTTGGCCTGTGCCTTTAGGACGTAGAGATGGATTGGTTTCGCGAGCATCTGATACTGCAAACTTGCCTGCTTTCAATGACCCTATGACCGTCCAAATTCAAAAGTTTGCTCATAAAGGCCTAGATATTCAAGATCTTGTTATCCTTGTTGGTAAGTAGATAATAAAATTGTATATTGGCTTTCAAAAACCTATGCTAAAAAAAAAAAAAACAAAACAAAAAAAAACAAACATATATTTTAGTATGTGATTTTTGGTTTACCAGGTGGACCCACAATTGGAACAGCAGCTTGCGCGTTATTCAGCTATAGACTTTACAACTTCAACAACACTAATGCCCCTGACCCGGATATCAATCAAGCATTTCTACCACAACTCCGAGCACTTTGCCCCAATGGTGGTGATGGGTTAAGGCGTGTGGCTCTTGATACCGGTAGTGTTAATAGCTTTGGCAACTCCTTCTATGATAACTTGAGGAACGGGCGGGGAGTAATTGAATCCGATGCCAAGCTATATATGGAGTGACCGGAGGACGCAAAGGTTTGTACAAGGGTTTTTGGGAGGAAGATCAGGATCAAGATTCAACGCGGAGTTTGGAAGAGCAATGGTGAAAATGGGTAACATCGAGGTGAAGATAGGGACGCAAGGCGAAATTCGTAGAGTTTGTACTGCTACCAATTGATATGGACATAGTTCAACTCCATTTTGTGTGTTTAATAGCAAGAAGTTGTATTAAATCTTTGAACAATTTGGTTGTCCTCGATATATAATAAGATCAAACATTGAATAAAGGGATTTTATTATTATTTGATGTTTTTTGTAGCCGTGTAGCAAGTTTATAGTTCTCAAACTGATAATGCCCATGAAGATCTATTAAATGTGCTTTATTGGTCCTGAGGTTTATATGCAGTTGTTGTTGTGATCTATATGGCCGCATGTCACTCGCCCTTTCTTTCCGTTGACTGGCCAACCAGGCAACCACTCCTTTCCCCTCTCTCCTGCTGTCAAAAATCTTGTTGCTAGATTGTATTTATGAACAATCTAATTAGCAAACAGCAACTAGATAGACGATATTTTCTTTTCTTTTATTTTTTTTGGTAAATGGTCAAGAATCTATTACCACTCACTTTAAAAGAACTGTGTTACCAGGTTGATCAGCTGAAGCTGGACAAACCCAAGCACCAGAAAGAGCAACAAACTAAAAAATTAAGCAACATACATATCCAACTATACTAATACATTCTCAAACTGGAATCAAGTTAACATCAACCGCAGATTCAGCCAAGCATATCCAACTGTAAGGGCATATAGCAGATTACCAAATTCAACACCGATGGCTTCCCCTCTCGGATAAATTTGATACTGAGGCCATTAATTCAATCATATCAGGAGATTACTGTTGTAGTGCTGTGCCATTATTTCCTCAGCACTTGTAAAAAAAATTGCAGGCATGACAATTTTACATGACATTTAGCACATGCCAGCCTTTTTGATCCATTTCTGAGTATCACCACAATATTTATACATGAATTCAAGCAGAGATTATTCCAATATTTAAGAAAAACTTTACACTACGCTAGATAAATCCATGATGTTCATGGGGAACCCATGTCGGTCCTCCCCTGTGCACATTTAAGTCAACCTGAAATGATTTAGTTTTGGGGAAAAGTAAACTTCGTTTTCTGTAGAGAAATTTGTGATCCGATTTGACAGGGGTTAACCTATTCGCTACAACGTTTTTGGCCTTTGGCGACGACCCTTATCGTCGCTAAAGTATTAGCAACGACATGCCGTCGACATAGGTCTGTTGCCAAAGTAATGGCGACGACAACCAACAGTTTTAGCGACGGCGTGTAACAGCCACATGCATCGTTGCTAAAGGTAATTACTAAAATAAATAAAAAATAAATATTTAAATAATTAATTAATTAGTTAATTTTATAATTCATAAATTATTGCTACCTCCGTCTCAAAATTATTGTCATGAGAGAGAAATCACTAAGTTTAATAAAAATGAGGTCACTATAAATCTCAACCACTTAAAATATTCTATAGTTTTTACTAAAAATAGAAATTGGACAATCTTTTTGAGAAATCCCAAAACAGAAATATGGACAATTATATTGAAAGGAGGGAGTAATTGATTTTATTGGGGTCCACGCTTACATCGATAATATGAGTCGTCGCTAAAAGTCTCCGACACATTATTACAGATACTTTTAGCGACGACATGTAGTGTTTGCACCTAAAAAAACCTACAAATTCTGCAGCATTTCCTGATTTTTCCCGAGGTTTTTTTTTTCGAAAGACCAAATAGTAACCTAAAGATTACCCAAAACAAGATAAATTGTGTCCATTGAAATGAAATTTGTTTTTGCTTTGATTTGATATATATGCTATCAAGGGAGAGTAAATCACAAAGGTGAGAGCTCCAAACAACACCTTTCCATCCATGGCTTTAGGGAGGTGATTTGTACACTCCATGAATTGATTGAAACACTCAAAAATATTATATCTTGACAATTATACCCTTGCAGGAGTGAATATGAGTAAAGTGATATAAGGGTATATATGTCAGTATACAATATTTTTGAGTGTCACAATCAATTTATGAAGTGTGTAAATCACCTCACATGGCTTTATGGCCTCGTTAGCCGATTCATGACTGTTGCCCTGACTCTCTGTCAGTAACGTGCACACCTGCAACACCATTCAAAACACAAACACGCACAAATTATAATTTAGAAAATCCAATGGAAGAGATTTCTTCCCATGGTAACATAGCAGAATCAGTAGCATCACTCATTGGTTAAGCTAACCGGAAACAAATACCAAGAACTTGGCGTACCTGAACCAAGATTGGTCTTCAAATCCTCAGCAGATGAAGAAGTGTTACCTCCCAACAAAGGTAACAAATAAGCTGCAACAACGAACCTTCATTCTGTGAAAACAAACAACAACGTTAATTCAATCATTCTTTTTACATCAAGATCTAAACTTTATTACCACCCTATATAATTATGGACCCATAAAAATCTTCAAAGCAATTAGGGCTAAAAATTACATACGTGATTTAATGTTAACTAAGGATAAAGATAAGCAGCCAATTTCGAATAAAAACCATAATTTTTCAAAAGTAATTGCAAATAATTAAGATACATAAACCCTAATTTACAAATCAACCAGATATTCATAAATACCTTTAAGCTGAAATCGTTTAATCTGAAATCTTCCGCCGTTAATTACGTGTTTTAGGCTTAACCTTTATATGAAGCTATTATCCGGCCGCCTTAATTCACTCTGGTGTTGAAGATTTGGGTCACAGAATTGTTGGAGGAAGACGAAGTATGATGTTTCTAGAAAATGGTGTAACCTTTGAGAAGAAATGAACGAGAGGAAGTGAGTGGTGGAAATTTTTAGTAAGTGTTTGTTTGTCTAGAACTTTTAAGAAGGATGTGTGTGTGGAAAAGGAGTAGGAATAGTGGATGTTATTTTAGACAACCAATGACAAATACCTAGTGTCCCACTCACTCCAAACCACCAATAGCATGATGCCAACACAACGTTAAAGCACTGTGTGGAGCCCGTTTACTGTAGCAACTTACCCCATTTTTAGTATATAGATATAATATTATAGGTGACAATTTGTGTCTAAATTAAAAAAATGGATAATTTGAGCAAATTTGTAAAAGATTTGGGCACATTTAGCTTTTTTTTTAAATGGGCATATATTGCTCATTTAAAAGTTAAATGGGCACAAACGGACACATATTTTCTTTTAATTGGAGAACATTATAATTGTTTTTAAAAAAAATATAGATATAATATATTTGAATTTTTTAAATATAAAGGAGGTGACGTTTGAGGAAATTTATTTTGTCGTTTTGTGTCTTTTCTAAAGCGATTCGTATAACATTCACCCGTTTACCTCATGACCGTTTAGCCCGTGCCCGTTTGAACCGTAGCCCGTGCCGCCGCCCGCCCGTTTTGCCGCCTCTAATTTAATATCAAGACATGAATATGGATTTATATGCATGGGCATATCTTGTTTCATAACTAGTACCAGTAATAATTTTTCACGTCAACAAGAAAAGTATACAATTCAAACGAAACCCTTTATTAGACCGTTGATCATTTGAACTTATTCTTTATACAACAAGTAAAACAAAGATTACAATCAATAAATACAAGTTGATGCTGGTAACAACTTACGAATAATTATAACACACATCATTATCAATTAGTTGCAGTACAAGCTCTACGAATTTCGCCTTGTCTCCCTGTTTTCACCTCAATATTACCCATCTTCACCATCGCTCTTCCAAACTGGGCATTGAATCTGAATCCTGATCTTCGTCCCGTAAACCCTTGTGCAAACCTTTGCGTCCTTCTGTCACTCCATAGCTTGGCATCAGATTCAATCACTCCCCGCCCGATCCTCAAATTATCATAGAAAGAATTTCCAAAACTATTAACACTGCCGGTATCCAGAGCCACACGCGTCAATCCATTACCACCATTGGGGCAAAGTGCACGGAGTTGTGGTAGAAATGCTTGGTTGATATCAGGATCGGGTGCATTGGTGTTGTTGAAGTTGTATAGTCTGTAGCTAAATAATGCGCAAGCTGCTGTTCCAATTGTATGTCCACCTGGTAAACCAAAATTCACATAGTTAAATATATGTATATAAAAGCATAGGATTTTGAAAGCCTAAATACAGTTTTATGATCTACTTACCAACAAGGATAACAAGATCTTGGATGTTTAGACCTTTATCAGCAAACTTTTGAATTTGAACCGTCATAGGATCATTAAACGCAGGCAAGGTTGCAGTATCAGATGCTCGCGAAACCAACCCATCTCTACGTCCTAAAGGCACATGCCAACTAAGTCCCCCAGTCTGCAATAAGATGCCAAAGAAAAAAATATTACCATACAAGATCACAGTTCGCTAGCTAGCTTACAATACTGCTAGAGCACAAACACCAGAGTGTTGTTAAAGAAACAATAAGCTTACCAGAACAACAGAATCACGGGCTGCAAGGGCAAGGATATCCGCACAAGAAACAACTCCAGGGCAAGCTGTTTCAAGAATTGTCTTTGCAGCATCAATAACTTCAAAGCCTCTCAAGAAGGCATTGGGAGCAGCAGTCTTTTCAGTACTTGTACCATCAAGAAGTATAGATGCATCACAACCATTGACAAAGCAGTCATGGAAGAACATCCTTAGTAAACCAGGTGCGATTGTGGGGTTGGCTCGGACAGCAGTCTGAACTGCTGATCGGACTATAATTCTGCCCTTGGACAAGTGGACCTGTAGAAGCCAACGAGTACCACCACGACGGTTTCCTGGCCTAGTGCCAAGGATGTGAACGTGGCTAACAGAAGAACAGTCATGATTAGTATTTTGTTTAGGGAAGAAGCCTCCATTGCTAACAGATATTGCTCGATGGTTTAGGTGTCAAAGAATGGTTTTTGTATGGATATTTAAGTAATGTACTTTGTATAATGAGATGATGAAAGATATTCGAGGGACTGTGGGTATTTATAGCAATCGGGGGGAAATGTTAAAAAGTCAACCTTTTCAAGGTAAATAAGAAACCTTCAGACATGCAAATTTAAGAATGTTAATACGTCATTTACATTTGACATTTTCAAAACTTAATCTAAAAAGAAATGATAATGATTCCTTTGACATTTGCAAATTTATGCTTTACAATCATCTAACTTATTTTAACATTAGGATTTCATAAAATATTAGCGAAAGTAAACCAGACTGTATAACCAAAGGAATTAAACCGATAAGTTGGGTGTGTTTGTTAAAACATTAGTAGCTGTGAGCAGTTGTCATAGCTTACCATTTATCGTTTTTTAAAAAAGCATTGAAAAAATAAACAATTTTAAAAAATATCAAAGTTCGCTACTCCTTTATCAAACGACTACTATAAATCAAAAAGCTCGTTGTTTACCGCTCCAAAAACCTTCACACCTCTCCGTGCTAAACATACACGTTGTCTGCACCTAGAGGTGGCCAAAACTCGGTTTTTTCAAAAACCGGTTTCGGTTCCTGGTCAAAGTTAACGAACCGGTTCCGGTTCGATTTTTTTCGAATCCGAGGTATGAAAAAACGGGACCGGTATAACCAGTTCCAGTTCGTTTTTAAAACCGGTTACATGGAAAAACTGGTCGAACCGGTTCCAAAAAACCGGTGCAGTTCCTTAATAGTGGGCATGCATTCGATCGATTCCGGTGAATATGTGTCCTCATTTTGGTTTCTTTCTTACATCAATACAACACTTAAACCTTTTCCATCCTAATGCCCCTCAAGAAGACAAGATAGCTCATAATCATCGAAACTGTGAATTTCAAGTGTCCATGAAGGTTTAATAATAATCATTGTTCGTATTTTCCGTTTGTTTAAATCCATATGAAATGGATGAAACATTGAGGACTAACGATGCAAATAATTTCTCTGTTTTATATGTTCTCGTCTGTTTTTATACGGTTTCTTATGTTTTCGTACGGTTTTATCCGTTTTTATCCATTTTCTTACGTTTTCATCCGTTTTTATATGTTTTCGTCCGTTTTTATACATTTTATTCCATTTTTATACATTTCCATCCGTTTTTCTTACATTTTTATCCGTTTGTACGTTCTTATACGTTTTTTAAGGTTTTGTACATTTTTATACGTTTTAGTACCTTTTTATACGTTTTTATACATTTTCATATGTTTTTATCCGTTATTAATCATTTCATCCATTTTTCATGCATTTTTTATAGGTTTTTATCTGTTTTTGTATGTTTCTATACGTTTTTATATATTTTTTACCATTTCGTCTATTTTTATACGTTTTACACGATTTTATACGTATAAAAACGTACAAAGGTGTATTAAAATATACAAAAATGTATAAGAACGACAAAAATGGATAAGAACATAAGAAAAACGGATAAAAAGGTTAATAAAGAATAACGGATAAAAACGTTTGGAAACATACAAAACGTATAAAAAACGCATAAAACGTACAAAAACATATAAATAGGTAATAAAATGTATAAGAACGTACAAAAATGTAAGAAAACCGGATGGAAACGTATACAAACGGATGAAACGTATAAAAACAGATGAAATGTACAAAAATGTATAAAAAAGACAAAAATGAATATAAACGGACGAAAACATAAAAAACAGATGAAAACGCAAGAAAACGAACGAAAACGTATAAAAATGGACGAAAACGGATAAAACAAATGAAAACGTATAAAAACGGACGGAAACGTATAATAACGGATGAAAACATATAAATCGGTTAATATACTATAAATTTGATAAAAAAAAGAAAAGGTTAAATCCAATTTATTTTGGTATAATCACACCACTAGACGCTTAGTCCGGTTGATTTATGGGCTAACATACCCAAGTTCGAGCCATCAGGCACCCTTTAATTTATTTTCAAAACAAATTGCATGAAGAGTCTTGAGGACTAACGATGTAAATATTTTCTTCGTTAGGAGATAAAGAAATTATTTACACCGTTAGTCCTTATTAATCGACTTTACTAACGGAGAGATGTATGGTAGCTAACTTTACTAACAGGGGGGTTTTTGTGTGCCAAAACAACCACATGGATGTTTTGCGGGACAATGGACAAACCATAGGGATGTATTTTGGACTTTACTATATAAATAATCTAAGCTCAGGACGGACCTAGTATGGTGACGGATGTAGCACTAGCTACACTTGATTTTGGCACACAAAGTGTAAAATGAATTTATTTTGAGATGGTGCTATTATTTTTATCTTTACTAATTATAAAGGGTGCATACCACTTCTTGAATTCCTTAAAACTTATAATTAATGAATATTGACTATTTACCATATAAATACCTATTACCCATATGTAGAACCGTAGGGGGGTTGAATCTGAGATTTTTGACTTTTCAAATTTTAATAACTTCATGTCTCAAAGAGCCCGAGTGGTGAAACAATCAAACAGCAACACAATCGAGAGAGAGAGAGAGAGAGAGAGAGAGAGAGAGAGAGAGTTTATAACATCCGTACATCAAGTTGCGAATCCAGGACACCGATATTATACCTAAGTATAATCCTTATGGTGGATTACAAACTGTTACAACTTCACTTCACCGATATGCACAAAGATCGACGCTCACATCGATGCTCACTAATACGAGATACTCCCAACAATATTTGGCCCTTGGAAACCACCCACAAGAATCTCGCAATTCAACTTAACCACTAAGACCACAAACAACTTCTCCAGGAAGTATCCAACCCCAACAAGATCTTCACCCGACCTTGGCTTGACAAAAAATGTACAAGTCTTGTTATACCCGTAAACAAATGAATAAGTTTATTTATATGAACAAATCCTAACCTATCCTAAAGACTCAAAGAATAGTAGAAATGGTATAGAGAAAAAGACCCTCGACATAATTCACAAGAGTTGATTAGGTTCTTGTGAAACTTCTCTTACGGAGATGTGTTGTTTCAAAGATGATAAGAGAGGAGATTAGAATGAAAGAAGATTATAAGACTTGGAGGGATACAGAGAAGAAATAAGAGAGAAAGAATGAATGGCAAGAGGTGAGTAATGCTCAAGACAAGAGGGGATAATTACAGACCAAGCATGGGATATCAATGTCCTGGCACGCTGCTAGCTTGCTGACGCGTCACCCCGCGAGCAAGGAACATTGTCGTTCGCGACCTTGGTTTATAACATCCAGTCTTGTTAAACCCCTAAGTATAATTTATGTTTTGAACTTCCGAAGTTCATTCTAATATTCAAGTTTTATAAGGTCAAACAACTCAAATATTCATTTGATTAAAACATTATGTGAAGTGTTTAAAAGATAGTTGGGATGTCCAATATGAAAGATAAATAGAAGAACTACTGGACAATGCATGTTGGGTAATATCTTGCCTCCCAAATTTGAATTTCAAATTTCAAATTTAAAAACTAGTTGTTCAAAGTTGAGTCTAAAGTTGGTTAAAGTGATGAGAGGAAAAAAGGGATATTTAAAATTCAAATTCAAATATTGTGAGAGAGGGTTGAGTGTGTGAGAAGCAATGTTAGAAACTAACCATGGTTGAGTTAGGAATGTGATTAAGGCGTGAGTTAGAATGAGTTAGCATAGAATGGAATATTTTTTGGAATATGTTAAACTTGAGAGAAAGTGTGGATGTTAAGATGGAGAATTTGAAATTCAAATTTCAAATAAGTTGTATATAGATGAGTTGTAAAGAGAATGTGAGATGTGACACATAAGAGCCTATGTTTTAATGTGAGTGACAAGTTTGATTAAACAATCATTATTTAAGTGTGAATGTTGAGGGTTGAGTGTAGAATAGGTAAGTGTGTAAGAAGGGTGAGTTGGCACATTCAAAATCAAGCTTAGGAATGTGTTATATGGTGAAGGCTTGGTGATGGTTAAAGGCTTAAGTGGCAAGGAAAAAGAAGAATGAATAACAATGTGTAGAATGTGCGCTATAGGCTTGGTCTAGAATTTTGTGACAAACAAACAATTAAGGAATATGTAATGAAACATGGGAATAAATGAGCTTATGAGAAAATGTGGGGACAAAAATATTCAATGTGGAGTGTGTAAAATATTTGTTTGTTGGGAAGTAAAGTATACAATTGATTATTCAACTTTCCATATCTCAAAGTCAAGTAATCAAATAACATAATCCATAATTAAGCAACAATTGGCATAATCACTTATCACCTTGATGCACATAAGATAAGTGTTTTGCACCACAAGTAAAGGACTTCTCATAAAGGGAAATGATGCATTTACGCAATGGAACCTTGACTTACTTTGACAAATAAGGGAGTAAACCCATTACTTTATTAGAGAAGTCGTATGCACGGATTATAGTTATATGAATACTTTCGTTTGATGTTATAATAATAGTATGAATGTCCTAGGTTTGGAAAAAATAAAAAGTTTTGGCCTTAGCTAGAGGAATTTAGTAAAGTGATTTTGAGTTGACATTTTGTAAAATGAGAGGACTTGTTTTGGAATCTCTCTAAGTACAAACCTTGTTACGAGTTTACCTAATAGCTTAATTATTATATACATACGTGTAATGAAAGAACTACATTTTTCGGGTAAGAGGAGAGCCAAATTTAGAAAACGGAGTCGTTTCTATGAAACACGCGTGTTAGGCGATTCTAGCGTGTCGAGCGCGCCAGACCGATTAGGTTCAGCTCATTTTTGCTAACGTTTGTGATTTTATGTGTTGCGAACGTTTATTTGTCAACGTTAAAACATAAAGGACACTTAGTTAAGGTTGCACTAACACCGTATATTGATAAAATACAACAACTTATATTCAAACTACCTAAACGTATTCATTACTGAAATACAATAATCACAGTATCATAAACGTCAATATTTTGCATGTGAAAATTAACCCTTTGGTCCGTTAGTGAATATGTTCAAAATTTTCGAGTAATGCAGCGTACTTGTAATTATGGCACATGGCCTCTGAAATTAACGCGACGACCCTGATCAAGGGTCACATCAAAACCAAAAATTGGCAAACATAATTATTTGCCGCTATAAAACATCGGTTTGTGCGGGTAATCGTCTAATTATTCTAATGTCTTATGTTGCCAGCTCCTTATATATTACAAGTAGACATACGATGCTCTTGATTTTAATACTTCAATAAGTTAAAGCTGAATAGTCTTTCCATGGTTTGATTGGTTGCTTTCGTGTCTCAGTTTGTTTTTCATGTTTAGGGCCCGTTTGGTTTATAGATGGGTTTAGATTAGGATTTGGATTTGAATGTAAAGTTGTAGATTATGATTTGGATTTGAATTTAATGTATGAGAGAGAAAAATATTTAAAATTATATTATATTTAAAAAAAATAATTTATAAATGATTTATATAAAATGTGAGAAGAGAGAGATATGGAGAAAAAAAAGTGGGTCCAATTTTTTATCCTAAAACCTACCACTCCCCCTACTTTAACACAATCCTTTTTATTTGGTATTAAATCCAAACCCAAATACTAACAAACACTTAAAAATGAGGTGGGGTTCACTTTTCTGACCCAAACCCAATCTAAACCTACAAACCAAACGGGCCCTTAGCAACTCAAGGTCTTATCTATAGTGTGTAAACCGTAAAGTACTTAGCAATTTCTCATCTAAAAATTTTAAACTAGTAATAATATGCTTTTTTGAATAATACTGGCAGGGTACACGCGCGATGCGGTGGCAGGTCTGCTGTGACTATATTTACGGCACAATGTAATGTTATGCGGCTATACTTTTATTAAACAATTAAATTACAAATAATAATAACTTTAGTTATGAGTGTGAAATAATTCATCTCCTCGTTAACCGTTTACCACAAACGAATCTTGATTCTTTCCTTCAAAGACAATCACCTTCATCAATTTTGGGCCGACCGACCCAGGTTTGACCCTCATTTTGCAATGGTGGCGACTTGGTCGGCGGTAATGACTGAACCGAATCGATCGACCACTACTAAGGCGACCTAATGGTTTTATTTTAAATGTTTGGGCTAGTAGTTTGATTAGATTATGCGTTGTGGTTAAATGGTTGTATATTTTAATTGCATATATATCCTTCAAAAGACTTAAAAATGTCATATATATATATCCAAATCATTGTTTTATATATAATTTTTAATTTAACATACTTGTTAATTATACTTAAAATATAAAATGTCCATTATACCCTCAATCTTATTATCTCTCATAAACCTCACATATGCATCTTCTTTAACATATGGTAAAAAAGATATCTATGTTCCTTGGCATCTAGTGACATGACAAAACTGAGGTACGAACATACAAACATAACCCATTTTATACTTCTAATACGTGATTTTCAATAATAAAAAATACCGAGTAAATTACAAGGATGTCAAAGCAAGACCACCACCATCGAAATAATCAACACAATGTATTAAATAATACTTATGCCAAACAATAACAATTCACGTGACACACTTTCTTTCAGCAAAAGCAATCCACAAATATTTATCAAATATGTTGGTAGTAAATTGATTAATCGATGGTTACAGTTTGCATAAAGCTTGGTCTAAAAACAATTGAAATTAAACTATGGCAATGGATCGATTAAGTGAAAGCAAGAATATTGTTTGGGCAAATTAATAAATTTATGATTTATCTCAATCAATGCTAGGGTTTAGAGTTGTAGAAGACAATGTAAGGATTGAAGATTGGTTAAAACAACAAGGGTGTAATTGACATTTTATATTCAAAATATAATTGTCATGTATTTTTAAAGTTGAAAATATAGATAAAATAATAATTTGGATATATATATATGACATATTTAAGATTTTTGAAGGATATATATGCAATTATTAATTTGGCTTGGATATATATGTAATTATTGCTCTTTGGAGGGATATATATGCAATTCCCCCTTAATTGTATTTGTCTTCAAATAGTTTGTATATTGTGTTTTATAAATTATACTTTTATCGAATGGGTGTTTTAAATATAACATTAATTACAAATGTTGGTAGGTCTATATGTGTATGTGTTTATGCATAAAGTAATTGTACATATAAACTTAAGTAGTTGTATTTGCTTAAAATATATATACTAAATCTTAAAAATTAGAAGAGAGAGGTCATCCTCCATTATAAGTAGTATAGATATAGATATAGATATAGGTGTTAATGCATATCTTTATATATAATAAATGAAAACTTTTTTGAATGCCTTACCCCTAATTCTGACGTCATATTCTTACGTCATAAAGCCACGTTTCCACTTTCATAAGCCATTTTATTATACCAGGCCTATTTTTCTGCAAAACCAAACTACCACATACATTATTAGATCCAAATGTTACACCACAGGATAAATTGAAGCATACAAATTCTGGAAATCTATATGTTACATAATCAAAAAATTTATGAAAATCTATATGTTTCACAACCATTATCCAAATCATAGCAACATGAAAATACTTAACCCATTACAATCGGTTAGTCAAATTCCTGTAGGTTGAATTTGTTTTTGGTCGAGGTATGTAGAGTTCTACTTAATTCTAATATGTTGGTATGTATAGTTTATATTTTTTAAATTCAATTTTTATAAACCCTAATCAAATTGGGGGTTTTGCCTAAGAGCTTGATATTGCTGATTTTGTTTTGATTATTAATTTTAATTGAAATTAGGAATTAATTTGTTGATAATTTACATGGTAAATAGAGGTGTATATATAAGAACTTGAATCCGGAATGATTCCAAGATAATCATAGCTTTCACACGCTCTAGAAGCGTTTTTTAATGTGTTCCGCAATCTATAGGCATGTGATTTATTATGATACAGTGTTTTTGTTGAATGTCTGTCAGTTTACTTCTTAGTCAGTTACCCATTATGTTAAAACAATTTATTCTATTTTTGAATGTCCACCAAGCGTTTGTAAAAATGTCTAACTCATATTCTGTTTCTTATTGGATTTTCACGTGAATCTGCTGTTGTTATCCCATGTTATTCCATTTTTCATATGTTTAAGACTACTCACAATGGAGTCATTTTTTCATATTCCATAACCTAGCCTAGCTTACGTTTCATATTGGAATTGGATGTAATAGTTTGTCTGGAAATTAAATTATTGATTTAGTACTCTCGTGTTAGTTCTATGTTAACTTCTTTATGCATCTCTACTGCTTGATTCTGAGGGGATTATTTGCAATGAAATCGAGACCTTATTTTGAGTTCTTGAGTTAAGGTATTGATGTAGAGTATAAAAAGAGTTACTAGAAACAAAAATGTAACACAAAATGAAAATAAATAATCAGATTAAAAAAAGGTTAAAAGTAAAACAAAAGGGAGGTATCATAATAAGAGACAGTATGATCATAAATTTTTATGGAGTTTATGAATGTTGATAGGGACCGAGAGACAGGTGAATCAGGAAAGCATTGTTCCAAAACAGAGTGTATTTGACTTTTTTTACTGATTTGGTGAAAGTTTACCAACATTTAAACTAAAATGGAAAGTTTCGCAAGTAGAAAAAGTGAATTAACATAGTACAAAATACTGCAAGTTGTCAGTTTCTTTGGAGCTTTAGGTAGGCCTTGATTTGATTTTAGAAAATAAGGTTGTTAATATGAATGAATTATATACACGAGAAGTAAGAAGGCATTTTTGTGGGAAGCACATTGCCTCACTGATTTTGTTCAGGTGTCCTCCGTATATCGTTGTCGTCATACTTATGCAATCTCTTTTGGTTCATATTAGTATAATAATACAACATAACTTCTCATTGATTATCCGTCCTAGCCCACCTCTTGGATTACGTTATGCGCATTAACCTCATCAAGTTTTCGTGAAGTAGTAACTTCTTTCGCTCATTAAAGGTTGCTCTCTTGCCAAATATTGACAGTTGCGATTATCACCTTAAATGGAAAAAGGTTGCTCATCCTGGTGCCCACCATGTCAAAGGTTCACACCGAATCGATAGATGTGTACAATGAACTTCTTGACAAAGGTGACTTTAGATTGTATGCATCTCAAGCTGTTGAAGATGAGGAATCATAAATGGCTATTTCTCCAAGATGCCTTGGCTTCATTGTTCCATTCTTTGATACCAAAACCGAGAGGCTCTAGATGGTTGTTTTAAGGTCGGTGGAATACCTCATCTTGTATTCCTTGATGAAAGTGGGAAATTTTGGTGATAGTGGGGTCATGATCATTGAAGAATATGGATCACAAGGCACCCGTTTACTCGAACATGTCGAAGAGATCAAATATATGACACCAAGGTGATCACCGTAATGTTAAAGATACCATTTACGGACGTTGTTTCGATGCTTCCACGGTACACTCATCAACTAACGCCCGCCATTCTATTTCATTTACTGACGTCTTTTTTAGAAGAGCTCGGGTCTTGTGTTCATAATTTTAAATTTAATAACATGTGTGTAATGTTATGCCTAACATAATGTAGCTTTTGGATATTGAGAATGTGATAAAACCTCATATGTATATATTATCGGCGTATTGGGGGTTGTTTGGATATTTGAATAAGCAGTTGATATTTACATATAGGTCTACTTTATTGTTTTTGGCATCTATCTCAAAGAGCTTCATCATTCACATGGTTGAAATATGCTTGGCGAGTTCGAGATACTTTTGTATGGATAAGACTCGAAAGCAAAAGGGCGTTGTTGTTAAGAATTCTCATTTAAACCAGGAATGACACAACCTTCATTAGCAACATAGTCGGGAGTACTCTAAACAAAATACTAACTAATAAAGTTCGGAAAAATATGCAAAACAATCGAGCTTTATAACCTATTTAATTAATCTTATGCGTTTCTCTTGATCTATCTATGACTTGTACATGCAAACTTTCACCAGTTATGAAAAGTAAGCTTTTTACGCCTTCTAATATAGTGGTATTATTCATATATATTACTATCGGGGTGTTGTCGGGTCAGGGTTATCGGGTGTTAGTGGGCTGGTTGATTCGGGTTTTGCTTAGGAGAAACTAAACAACCCGAACCTATAAGGAATCGGGTTATCGGGTTCGTGTGGGATTCGAGTTACGTCATATCGGGTCGGGTCATTTGAGTTATTGGGTTGCATGCTAATCACCCCCCAAATTTGACCCATTTGTTCATGCATATAATGACAGTAGCCATAAGTACCTAAATATGCAACACTATACTAAATCACAGTTTACCAATTGTTTTCATGATGCACCATATATTACCCATCACTTAATAGTACATAAATGTAGGCGTTTAGTTAACCTGGATAGTTTGATTAGCCCGCGAATTTTAAGTTTCAATGGTTAATAAGTTTATTCATAACGTTAAATAATAAACTTTTTTATTGCCGCCCGCGAAACCCGCGGGTCTATAGTCTAGTTATATATATTGCAAATGATTTTAATAATTTATCTGTCATAACATTTTAATAAATTAGTATTTATTAAAGAAATTTAAATTAGTATGTACAATTATTAATTACACATATAATTTTATAGAATTGCAAAATGTGGACTATATTACAAAGCTCGAAGCAAGTGTTATTGATATCATAAGTGTTACTTACCCTTCAAAGTTCCAACCAACATAGACAACTCGTGAAATTTTCCACTAAAATTGAACCACGTAAATTTTTGAATATGCGAGTTCTATATATTTGTATACGTAAACACTATTTAACTTAGGGAATGTCTAGCCGATCTGCAAGGCGTTGGTTAAGATTTGTCTTTTATGATTTTTTATAATTATTTATGTAGATTAAAATCTAAATATGCATGTTTGTGTCATTCTGACAAAGCTATTTATGTAATTAAAAATCACGAAGGCAATCTTAACTAAATCGCCCTAGAGGCGACGGGTTAGACATTCACTAACTTATCTCTCTCTCAACGACAAAAATATAAAGAATATTCCTAATAATATCAACAAGTTTTTCAAAAATAAATAAAAAATTGTAAAAGGTTTTGCAAATTTATTTCTTAACATGATGTAAATAATTTCAAAATTTGATATTATGAAAATATTTTTAAATCAAAATACCATAGTGATTAAAAGGTGTAAAGGTTTAAAATTTTAAATTTTAAAAATTTTTTTTTTTTTCGTTTAACCCGGAAAAGGGTTTTTTTAAAAAAGGAAAAAGGAAAATTTTTTAAAATTTAAATTTTTTTTTTAATTTTTAAAAAAATTTTTTTTTTTTAAAATTTTCCCCGGAAAATTTTTTTTTTTTTTAAAAAAAAAATTTTTTTGGTTTTCCCCAAAAAATTTTTTTCCCCCCCCCAAAAAAAAGGTTTTTTTGGCCTTTTTTTTAAAAAAAAACCCCCGGGGCCCCCCCCCCCAAAAACCCGGGAAAATGGGGGAAAATTTTTTTTAAATTTTAAAAATTTTTCCCTTTTTAAGGTTTTAAAAAAATTTTTAAAAATTTTTTAACCGGGGAAGGGTTTAAATTTTAAAGGGGGGGGGAAAAAAAAAAAAAATTTCCTTTAAATGAATTTCAAAAAAACCCAAAAAAAAAAACCCCCCAAAAAAACAACAATTTTTAAAATTTTTTTTTCAAAAATTTGGGTTTTAACCCTTTTTTAAAAAATTCAAAAACCCATTTTAAAAAAAAAAAAAAATAATTTTAAATTGGGGAAAAACCCAAAATTTTTTTTAAAATTTTTTTTAAAAAAAATTTTTTTTTTTTTTTTTTGGAATTTTTTTTTTAAAAAAACCCAAAAATTTTTTTTTTTTTAAAAAAAATTTACCCCAAAAAAAAATTTTTTTTAAAAAAAAATTTAAAAAAATTTTTTTTTTTTCCCCCTTTAAAAAAAATTTTTAATTTTTTTTAAAACCTTTTAAAGGGAAGGGGAAAAAAAATTTTTTGGGGAAAAATTTTTTTTTTTTTTTAAATTTTTAAAAAAATTTTTTTGTTTTTCCCCTTTTTTCCCTTTTTTGGGGGGGGGGAAAAAAATTTTTTTTTTTTTTTTGGGAAAAAAATTCCATTTGGGGGAACCCCCCAAAAAAAAATTCTTTTGGGAAAAAATTTTTTAAATTTTTTAAAACCTTTTTTTTAAAAAAAAAAAAAAAAAAAACCCCCTTAAAATTGGTTTTTTTTTTTTGGTTTTTAAAGGGTTTTTTCCCTTTCCCTTTTTTTTAAAATTTTTTAAAAATTTTTAAAAAAATTTTAAAAATCTTTTTTTTTGGGGGGAAAAAACCCCCTTTTTTTTTTTTCCCCCCCCGGGCCAAAATTCCGGGGGATTCCCCAAAAAAGTTTTTTTTTTTTTTTCCCAAATTTTTTTTTTTAAAAAATTTTTTTTTTCCCCTTTTTTAAAAAAAAAAAACAAAAATTTTTTTTTTTCCCCCCAAAGGGCCCCTTTTTTAATTTTTTAAATTTTTTTAAATTTAAAATTAAAAAAAAAAACCCCCCCCAAACCCGGGTTTCCCCTTTTTGGGAAATTAAAAAATTTCCCTTTGGGGTTTTCTTGGCCCTTTTTTTTTTTTGGGGGTTTAAAACCTTTAAATTTAAAAGGGGGGTTTTTTTTTAAAGGGGGGAAAAACCCCGGGTTAAATTGGGGCAAGGGAAAAAAGGGTTTAAATTTCCCCCCAAAAAAAATTTTTAAAAATTTTTTTTTTTTTTTTTTTTTTTTGGCCAAAAAAAAAAAAAAAAAAAAAAAATTTTTTAAAAAAGGGGGGTTTCCCAAAAAAATTTTTGTTTTTTTTAAAAATTAAAAAAAACCCCCCCCCCAAAAAAATTAAAAAAGGGGCCCCCAAATGGGTTTTGTTTTTTTTTTTTTAACCCCTTTTTAAACCCAAAAATTTTCCCCCCTTTTTCCCCAAAAATTTTTTTGGGGGGGAAAAAAAATTAAAAAAAAAAAAGGTTTTTTTTTTTTTTTGGGGGTTTTTTTTCCCTTTCAACTTTTTGGGGAAAAAAGTTTTAAAATTTTTTTGGCCCCCAAAAAAAAAAAAAAAAATTTAAAAATTTTTAATTTTTTTTTAAAAAAAAACCCCAAAAAAATTTTAAAATTTTTTTTTTTTTTTTTCCCCCCCCCTTTTTTTCCTTTTCCCCCAAATTTTTCCCTCCCAAAATTTTTTTTTTTAAAAAAAAAAAAAAGGGGATTTTTTTTTTTTTTTTTTTAAAAAAATTTAAAAAAAATTTTTGGTTAAAAAAAAAAAATTTAAAAAAAATTTTTAAACCATTTTAAAATTTAAAAAAAAATTTAAAAAAACCCAAAAAAAAATTTTTAAAAAAAAAAACCAAAAAATTTTTTCCCCCTTTTTTAAAAAAAAATCAAAAAAGTTTTTAAAAATTTTCCTTCCGGGGAAAATTTTTTTTTTTTAAAAACCCCCCGGGCCCGGGCCCCAATTTTTCCCTTTAAAATAAAAAAAATCCCCCCGCCCGGGTTCCCAAAAAACCCGAAGGGGGAAAAAACCCCGGGAAAAAATTATTAAAAATTAAAAAAAAATTTTTTTTTTTTTTTAAAATTTATTTTCCCCCCAAAATTAAAAAAAGGGGAAAAAAAAAAAAATTTAAAAAAAAAGGAAATTTTAAAAATAAATTTAAAAAATTTTTTTTTTTAAAAAAAAAATTCTTTGGCTCTTCGTAATGTTAATTGACTTTATTTTGGGTTAGCTGATAGTCTTAGTACGGAGTACGTGTTAGTAGCCTTACCCTACTTTTTAATGAGTTAATTACATAATTGGTTTTGTCATTTGTCGGTTTTATGGATTTAGTCCTTATACAATTTTTTTATGAATCTCTCTTTATGGTTTTTACCCGTTACGAGTTTGGTTCTTTAACCATTATTTTTGTTTGTTTGACCGTCAAGTGGATGTTTAGATGGCTAAATGACATAGATACCTTCTTATTTTAAAAATAAGATCCATGTGCTTTGAGGGATATCACGAATTTAGTGATTTTTTTTTTAATTATTTAATTAACTATTAATACATTAGTAAGGTCCATTTTTATACGTTTTGTTACGTTTTCATTTTATACGTTTTTGTCTGTTTTTATACGTTTTCATCTATTTTTATACACTTTCGTTCGTTTTTATACGTTTTAATCCATTTTAATACGTTTTCATATGTTTTTATACGTTTTCGTTCGTTTTCTTATGTTTTCGTCCATTTTTATACGTTTCATACGTTTTTATCCGTTTTCATACGTTTTTATCCATTTTTAACGTTTTTATCCGCTTTTATCCATTTTATACGTTTTTGTCCCTTTTTATACGTTCTCATCCGTTTTTCTTATGTTCTCATCTGTTTTTGTACGTTCTTACACGTTTTTCAATAGTTTTGTACGTTTTTATACGTTTTAGTACCCTTTTTATACGGTTTTGTATGTTTTTATGCATTTTTATACATTTTATCCGCTTTTTCTTACGTCTCAAACGCTTTTATCCGTTTTGAGTACGTTCTTATACGCTTTAGTACGGGTTTGAACGTTTTTATGCGTTCTTATTTTTTTTATCCGTTTTGTACGTTTCATCGTTTAATCGTTATTAACCATTTTATTCGTTACATTTTATACGTTTTATGCGCGTTTTATGTTTTCATCGTTTTTTATCCATTTAACCAATTTTATCCATTTTAAGCGTAGAAGGATATGTGAAACCATTAAAAAGCGGACGAAACGTATAAAAGCGGATGGAACAATATTAAAATGGACAAAATGTATGTAAAGAATGAGAAAATGGTGAAAACTTAAAAAGCAGATGAAAACGTATAAAATGTAAGAAAATGGATGAAAAGTATAAACACGTAAAGCGAACAAAACGTATAAAAGCGGATAATAACGATGAAAATGTCACAATTCTCAATTTCGTGTCATTTTACAAACTTTAAAATTTTTACTATTCATCTCGAATTTACTATTCATCGTTTTTAGGTCGATTTGATATTTTGAGAGGTTATTTTAAAATTTTACTATTCACTTTTACTATTCATTTCGAAATTTTATTTCACATTCTCGTAAGTTAACCTATTTTAGTGATAACCCAAGAATTTGACACGCATCGGGTCATTTTGCAAATTTCACGAATCCGTGTATGAGATTTACGTTTATGTTTAAACGACCTTTAGGCATCTGATATGTCCATAAACATTAAAAATAAGAGAAATATAAGTTTTCACCTTCCGTGACATTTTATAAGTTTTGAAATTTACGTTTCAGTTCTGCGTTTCTACGAAATCTGCGTTTTTGACCGCGTTTCCGACTTTTACGACGTTTAAGCAACCCGATAGAACTTACCACTCATCTAATATGCTTATATAGAGTATATTGATAAGTTTTAACATATTTATAAGTTTCATATTTTAGGATACCCAGTTTAAGTTTCGTGACTTTACGACTTCTGGTTAGCGATTCTGGGACCAAAACTCCTCCGTAAAACAAATATCTAGTAAGACTTAACAACTAAGTCACCACTTATGCTAGGTGATGTCTTTATTATGACTCAAAAGCCACTTGGCTTGGTGAGAATACATCTATCCTAAGATGACTACACATGTTCTTAACTTAACACCTAAGAATAAGATATTTATTATTCAACTCATTTGTGATAAACCAAAAACTCATCCATCTCCCTATATCTCTCTATAGCAACGACCCAAACACAAATAAAACACCCTCTATAATCTTGTTCTTTCTTCTTTAATCCATCACAAGTTAATCTCTTAGTTCCTTGATGATCCTTAGTTCATTTCAACAATAAATTATATCAAGGTTATATCAAGCCTACCAAGGGTTAGCATGATGTGTTAAGGATTTGGAAGCTCGGGTTCATATTGAAAGGGTTTAGGTTTTAGTGTCCTAGTTCTTGGTTCTTGATTTGTTTCATCACAAGGCTTGTAAGCAAACTACTATACTTACCTTTGATTTCAGTAAATACTGTACTTCATATATCTAATATGTTCTATATGCTTATTATACTTGATTGTGCTTGGATAAATGGATTAAAACACTAGAAACCGTCGAAGGACTAGATTTGCAACACGTAAACCGAGCAGGGCTGTAAACGTAAATTATGGGTAAAATTCGTGGACTGAGAAACTTAGGTAATAACATAGGATTATAGATCGATGTCTTGTGGTCGTTTAGCGGGTGGCTCGTCTGTAACTCATTAGATGAATAAACTAGAGCCAAGCAGCTAAACGTGTCCAAAAGCGAGTATGATTTTAAACGGCTAAAACTCATAAAAATTGCATATAACCCTTGTTGGTCAAAGAATAAAAGTTTTAGCTAACACCTAACTTGAATGTGGCCGCTGGCCGAGCATTAAACGGAGTTGTAGAACTCGACTTATGACCAAAACCGTGAAACAGGTTCTTTGCTGATTGAAATAACTAGTACATCCAAGGGTAAATTGGTAATTTCACATTAGTTAAATAATTTCTGGGCGATGGGGCCTACTAATCTGTTTAGTACTATCAATTACCTTTCGAGGACATAAAATTGAGTCGTGATCATTTACGGTTTAGAAGTATGGGTAGATTTAGACGGAAAACTTAAATATAAAAGCGTAAACACTTATCGACTTCACAAATGTTAAGTATCCAAGCATAATTGATGTAATAACTATATAAGGCATGTTTATACATTCACATCGTTATTTTAGAACCTAAGACACAACACATATTCTAGGTTGCGTAGAGGTTTCTTGGCTTATCCATCGATTAGTTATATATTGGATATCACATTTATTAAGGTGAGTTCAGTAGTCCCACTTTTACTCGTTTAATTGTTTTATAAACTCTTTGGGGAGATACATGCTCAACTACTTGCTTTTACTTTACACTTATATGAACTTAAATAACTCTTCTTTCACTACTTATGCTAGTAAGTAGATTATGCCGAACTAAATTGATCACTATGTTATGAACACTATTATTTGAACCTTCGACCTATATATTTGAACTCTTTTAAATTGATTTGGATCTTCTAACATATATATGAACACTTTGAACTTGATTTGAACCTTTTGGCATATAGTTGAACTCTTTTAACTTGTAAAGGACCCTTTGGTATATTTTGAACTTGTTGACTCGATTTTGAACCCTTTGACTATTTTGAACCTTTTGATATGTTTTGAGCTCTTTGGTGTTTTGAACTTTTGAACTCGACTTAAACTCTTGAACTTAATTACGAACTTTTGAATGAAACCCTTGAACTTAAATACGAACTTATGACTTGTTTAAACTTATTGAACCGTCGTGCTATGACCTAAAAGTCTCTCTTTGCTCGGAGCAACCTAAAGTCTCCTATGTGAGCGGAGCAATACCAAGTCTCGCCTTTATTGGTGGAGCGTGAAAATTCTCCATGTTCGGAGTGATCTTAATTGTATATTAATAGTTGTATGATGTACCGTTCGTACATTCGCATTGTTAGTCTCCTATCGGTGGGTAGTATGGATAAGCGCTATTAGAGGTCGGCCAACCTCTCGTTCACTATGTTACGGACGATATTATTTATTCTAGGGGCTTTGCACGCATACATTATTATATACGTGGTGGTATATTGTGAACTATTATGACAACGTGTGCTTGACTTCTAGGCATACTACTTTTGGCGGTGGGTTGTGAACACACGGGTTGCAAGTTTTGTATGGGCGAACTTGAAACCGTGGATTTACAATGCCTTTGCTTTGTGGACTATTCTCAATGACCAAAACTTTGCCTTTGCCGCATGAACGTTCTTTAAAAGCTTTACATGTTACACAAACTCTATGAACTCACTCAACCATCGTGTTGACACTTTTAGCATGTTTTATCTCGTGTATCTAATGCATTCACTTCATGACATTCATGTGGACTTATCATAGAGTCGCGGCGACGCGCCTCACATATATTTTATGCACTTAACTATCGTTTGATTGTAACAAACTCATTTTGGTACATTGTAAATCTTTTGGGACCTATGTTTTGTAAACTCGATTATTTTACTTAATCAAACGATATTTTCAAAGCGACACTTTAGGTCGATTCGATATAATCGTAACTTTGATGCTATGGCGGTCATCCCGCGGTATTCCATTCATGCGCAAAGCGGTAATTTGAGGTGTGACGTACACGTTTAAAAAAATAAAGCGAATGAATACATAAGAAAACGTATAAAAATGGATGACAACATTAGAAAGCGGGCGGCGTTATAAAAGCGAGGCAACAGATAAAGCGTAAGAAAACAAACGAAACGTATAAAAACATGTAAAAACGGTTTTAAAAACATTTTGTGTGTGTCTATATATATATATATATATATATTTATATATATATATATATTTGAATATCTTTGAATATACTTTCGAATATTTTTGAATCAAAAGAAATTAATACTAATATTAATAGTTAATTAAATAATAAAAAATTTAGAGACTAAATTCGCGATACTTTACAAAATATAAAGTTTTACTTTTAGATATAAAGGGTATTTATGTGGCCATCTAAATGGTCTAACTAATGAAATAGTAGTCAAGGACCAAACTCGAACGGCCTAACGGGTCAAAACAACCGAGAGATGATCCAAAAAAGTTTAAGGACTAAATTTGTGAAACCCGACAAATTCGAGGCCATTTATGTTATTAACTCTTTTAACGAGAAAATTAGTCAAGTAGTGGTTTCGATATCAATACATATCTAAATAGACTATAGACCCGGGTTTCATGGGTGGCGATTAAAAATTGCATTCTAAGTAAACAAAATCATATAAAATTCATACCTATATGTCAAAACTTTGAATGGAACTTTTCATTAAGGAGTTATGAGTGTGAATAAATTAACAAATAACAAAGAACGTAAATAAGTTCTTTTATCTTTTGAAAGAATAATAAGTAATATGTCAATTATCGATAAACAATTTGGTTTGTAACTAAAAAAAATAAATGTGCATTTCTCATTTTCTCCAACGGGTAGATAAAACATCACCACAATCATGATTGCATACTTTGATACATCACTGAATAAAGTTCAACCATCGATTAAGAAGATGTGGTAAATCTATAATATATTTCATTCCTACTAAATAACCAATGTATTATTCAAAAGACAAAAGACACAATTTGCTTAATGGGATCCAAATAAGCTAAACTTATCACCCCACTCGTAGAGGAGCGAAGGGATTAATTACTTTCCTGCTTGACTAAAGGTACACCCATTGTAACGAATAGGAAAAGTCCTAACGCTAACAATCTGATGGGATTAAATAACCAATGTTTCATTTATACACACTAACCAATGTTTCATTCCTACTAATAAGTTTGTTATGCTCAGTTGAGTGCACTCCTCAATGTACCGGCCGTCCGGATCCTTTCTTGTACTTTATTTTCCCACAATAAAAGCCTTACTCACAGATCTGTCATCTCTACTTGTTGCCGTTTTTGCTGCCGCCACCTCGATCTGCTTTCAGATCTGTTGTGGTCCGCCATCGATAGCTTCTTTTGCTTGGGTTTTGATTCTAGATCTGTTGGGTTTTGCTCGGCTCCTTTTAGGATGCTTAGTTTTATCTTCTATGTATGTTTTCTCTTGTGTGTCTTTTGTCAAGCTACATCTTCGTATGGTTGTGTCTCCTTTAAGCTCACTTTGGTGATTCCCCCACTTGTATGGTGTTCTTTGTGGTCATCACAACTATTAGGGTGTATGCTTTCTTTTGGCTTAATTTGTTGCCTCGTGTATTTTGTTTGGCAAGTCGGCCGATTTTGCCCTTTATATTCGATTAACTTGTTGTTTTCAAATTACCTCCATTTGTGAGGAGTGATATGAAATGTAATCTTTGTTCAAAAAAAAGTTAACTCAATATGAATTAAATAATAGTCTGAATCAAATCATGTTTCATCTTTTAAAGAAAATTATCAAAAGTAAAGATGCATTAACTATCACACGATTATACAATGAAACATCAAATCGAATATTTGCTAATGTTAACTGGTGTATTACCATGTAAGAAAATATATAATTATAAAGCCTACAATTTTGTTTGATATCTGATATATTGGAATGCAAAATACATATATTAAATTGTATACTCTCACATTAGAGTAGCCTTAAAGTTATACGTATATTATATAGTATCTTTTAAATGTTCTCATCTTTGAACATTGTTGGTGGAGTTTGCAAGTTAAATGACATAGAAGCATATTAGAAAGAGGGTAAAAGGTTTTAGATCAATGTCAATACTTCTTATACACTTTTTTTCCTCCTGATGTATACTATAAGAAGCGTTTCTTAAAAGATACTATATAATATACGTATAACTTTAAGGCTACTCTAATGTGAGAGTATACTATTTAATATATGTATTTTGCATTCCAATATATCAGATATCAAACAGAATTGTAGGCTTGATTGTTGCAAACATCTTCTTAGTCACCAGAACTACATAAACATCTTCAGTGCGCTTTGATAAATCTGTTGATTGAATGTGTTATTTGTTCAAATATTACTTCGTAAACAGAGGAACATCAATATGTAATAAAAAAATGAACAATAAAAATTGTTGGAATAACAAAGTACAATCTAAAATAATGGATTAATATATAACAAAGTACATGGATACAGGGTAAATGCAATGTGAAATCTCTAAAAAATACACATCGAAACAACATGCACTATAAAGATATAGAACTCCACTCGTAGTTGTCCTAAACATATGACAAATGGAATAACATTAGGAGCTAACATATAAAGTGCATGGCATGAGAGTCTTCGAACATGTACATCCATGAAGCTAATAAGCCAAGTAAACCTATTAGTGATGACGAGTGAAAGCTCCTCATTCGGAGAATATAATGGCCACGAAGGTAACTTCCCGAGATGGGTCAAAATGGTTTCTCTTGACCCACCAATTTTTCGGCTTCCATCTACCCCGAGCGCGCACACACACACAAAAAATACCACTTTTAAAAAGGATTAAGTTTAACAAATATGTTGAACATTTGTGAAAAACAATATCCTAAATCACATCCATGGCAATGAAACATTATCTTGAAAACTTGAAATACAATGATTAAAAGATTCATACTTGCAAGCAAAGGAAAGCGGTACCTCGTGTGGCTTTGTTGGAACACCAACCAAAGTCAATTTCTCATTCATCGCGGAGACCCGATCAAAGGCACGAGTGGATGGTCGTGAGAAAAAGTATTGATAATACCATCCATAGTTCCCACTGCACTGTAAAAATAGTTGAGAAAGACAAAATTATAAAGATGAACAATTTTGAAGTATCTTGTGACTTTTAAAGTAGTTTCTAGGAATGAGAAGTCCTCGTTTGACCATAAATAATAAAGAGTAAAGGCACTATCAAATGGTCATAGGTAAAAGTGATCGGATGAGCAGCTTTTGTAACTCAAAACGCAGGTTGATTTTAAGCGGGTCATAATTAGTTCGAGTAAGGTTGAGTTAACCTACTAACTTTTTAGTCTATCTTAATTCTAGTTTACTGAATTAATTCATTTATTATGAACAAAAGAACAATATTATTAAAATAGTGATCCAAATTTTTTGAATAAAATGACTTTGCACGTAGTATGCATTAAAAATATATTTTGGAAAGTTTCAGCTTGTTTGACCAATTCCATCTTAGCTATACTTTGACCCGTTTAAGATTTAACGCACCCTAAACTGATCCATTCATAAGTAAATAATTCGAGATAAACTCTTCTAGTCATAGATGAAACCTCCATCTCTCCTTGATCACAACTGACCAAGAATGAATCAGCACCAATTTACTAATAGCTTCTTCTTTTTTCTTTGGGCTTAAACTTATCATAGTAACTTTAATACAAAGAGTTTTGAGAAACATAACATGACATGGCCTAACCTACCAAGACCAACCACACCAACATGCAATCCATGCTTATCAAGCCCATAGTAACGCATCACATATAAGCATAATACCGGCCTGAGTAGAGGTGCACCACTATCGGGGAAAAATTTTAGGCCATACTACGATGAAGTGTTGATCGGCAACCATGTGGTCGAGTAGCCGCCATAGGTTACATCTCGGCATTGTAGGTCACACCATTTTGGGCTTAATTGCTCTTGATCAGCGCACATTGATCGCATGAATGGCAAGATCCAACGAAACAACCTACCCAACAGATGTCTCCTACTTTCACTTTTTAAACTTGTTTGCCCACCTTAGTCACCGTAACTACAATCTCATACGTAATGAAGCAACTTAAGTTATCAATGTGCCTCTGCTAGACTACTACAATTATAATAACAGTTTATGAGGCTCACGGCAAGCATCCCGAAAACAACCATCTCGTTAACATTTGTATATAAACGCCACCAATACATTGAAACTATTTCAAAGTTCATCAAAGTATATGTAGAATATTCCGTTCATATCGATCCACCAAAAAGCCATGTTTGTTTAAGAATACAAAATTACCATCGGTTACACCAGAAACTAAGCATAAAAGACAATAAAGTTTCCAAAAGACTATTTAGAGCTCGAATTAGAGTTATAAAGTCCTTACTCTTGTAGTCTAATATAAGTACATAATGAGCTTTCATGGGTTGAATTACATTATCCGTAGCATTTTGAGACCAAACACTTTAATAAAACGTTAACAGAAGCCACCAAATTTCAATATGTCAATTTAAAAAGCATCCATATTAATGCATCAATTTAGTAGTAACTTGTTAAAAATGATTAATTGAGTGAGACATTTTACCAACACCGGTGGGTATTAAAAAAGAACACATTGTTCAACAATGGGTAGCGATTAAGAAGAGTAAACTTCATGTAGCATTCAATGAAAACACTATATCATCATAATCGATACCTCATGATTGGGGTAAGAAAAGACTTACAAAGTGCGAAAGCTATGATAATCTTAGGGATCATTAGAGATTAGTTTTTTCCATATAAACACCTCTAACAACCATGATGAACGCATAATTGAGTAAAAACAAAACGAACTTCCAACAAAATCAATGAACCTTAAAATAAGATTAAATCATGTGATATAAGTTAGACCATTTTATAACAATAACTTCGGATAAATAAGCGGGTAAAATAAAAATAAGATAAAACCGATATATTTACTATATGAAAAATCAACTGTTTGTTAACGGATCAAGAAGGAGATGCAAGATGATGCAGAATACATAATTTCCAAATATGATTGAAAGAATTCGACCGAGATGAATTAATGAAATTTCAAAACGGTTCATCATTTATTATTAATCGAAGAGGGTGAAGCGAAAAATTGTGGAATAGAGATGGCGTGAGTATGTGACACTTGGTAATATGGCGTCAAATATGACGTCGAGAATGAGGTCATATGGCATTCAAAAACTTTTCTTTTATTATATATAGAGATGATCTTTAACATTAAATTAAAGATGATGTTTAACATAGAGATCGAGTTTATTGTTCACTGATCAATTATTAAGTTATAATACGATTTTGCTAAACTTGAACATGCGAATTGTGGTCAGTAAAATATATTTTTCAAATGTTATGTATTCTCGTTAGGCTATGATACTCTTTTTCAATTCACTTAAGGAGATCATAATACATCTTGTTGATCTTAATAAAAATATAAACAATAACATGATGTTGTATTACTTGATTCTCTTTTTCAATTCACAATAGAACATTTTTGTGTTCTCATACCTTTCACAAAATCATACTCCATTACTCCGTATACCATTGAGGCTTTATTTTTTCTTTTCAAGAGATCTAGTTTCCAAAGTGAATATGACCGAATAAAAAATTTAAGATGCCAACTACAAATTAACATACAACAAATAAAGACATATAAAATTGTATGTAATATTGTCTCAAAAACCAAACTTAGGGTGACGTGCTTCACATCAGATGGTATTGAAAAAAAATAAATAAACACATACGGAGTATTAATTTGCATGCCTAAGGACGCAAAGCATTACTATTTTAATTTCCATTTACCGCTTCTCTTTTAAGGCTTAGTATTTTGTTTTGAGCAATTCGTCTTGATAACGTGTTGTAAATATAATGAACAAGAACACAAGAATGAGAGAGGAAGATAATTCTTATTATTCGGATGTATTCATAATGTTACAATAGGAGGTATTTATAAGACATAGAAACCTAACTTGTTAATCAAGATTAGAATGAATAGATATAAGCCCATAAACACATAATATTTTACAATAATATGTTCATAATAATTGAAGTCAACCGATCATCTGTTATCAATCATATAATATAATTCAAGTCTAACTAATCTATGGAGAAACAGACATCCATAAAATACTATCGTCACTCTCATTTGTTAATATACTCTCCTTTGACGTTTTCAATAGAGCATATATATACCTTTATAAGGCCTGTGTTTGAAATATTAAAGTGTGCATAAACTGTATACACCAAAGTGGTTGAGGAAATTATCATTAAGCGATTATCATACAGTATAACAAGTTAAGTATTGTTTTAGCTTAATCTATGTTTAGTATTATTTTTTTTCTCAATCTTTTAAAGCTCTAAACGGACTACAAGTAGCAAGTTATACATTTTTCCTACGCTAATTGTCACATATATATGTAAGATTATGAGATTCACTTTTACATAATAATGCTTTGTGTTTATAGATTAGATCGTCAAGTTCCACAAAAAGGTGTAGATTGGCGGAAACACCTTGACCTCGGGTGTTTTTTGGCACCAGCCATTGTCCACCTCACAAGGAATAGCTTCGGCAACTCTCCTGGCCTAGTGGGATACCAACTGGAGTGAGCACGAGCCAAGACTCGGACCCCTGAGCTCTTATTCCACAAAGTCTCTCTAACGTGCTCATAAATTTTGCGGAGATGGATAGCTATATGAAGCAAATGCCAAAGATGAGACTTGAACTTGGGTCTATTCAAGCAAAAAAAAGCTAGTATTTATAAGCCTCGTTATTCTGATCACATGTCATACCTAGTATTTTATACTTCACTAATTAAATAATCTTATAAAGAGGAGTAAGAATGTTTAAAGCAGTGTCGTTAATCGTTATTAATCACCTTTCAGTGGAAACTTTTTTTTTTTTTTTTCCCCTACAGTATTATTGTGCACGTTCCATTGATTTTAATCATATTGGAATAATTTAGATTTATACAATCTTTCGGTGTTCAATTTGAATTGGCTGCTTTTTGCTTCACATTATTATAATCTCCAGAATCAAACTATTATTTCATGATATTTGAAAGCATGAAATTACATTTCTACTGAGTTCAGACTGGACGCACTCAAGCCCAAAATATCGGTTGGGCATGCAGATTTTGGTTCGACGACCGATATCAACATCGGTCATCTCGAGTGTGGATCAATGGTCATCATATCGGTCGAGACATGTTTTTTTTGGGTATCGGTTGAAATTACAACCAATATTCAATGCTCCCATTCTCCCATTTTGCCAAATTTGACCGTTGCCATATTAAAAAAACAAAAAAAACAAAAAAAGAACACTTTAACTTTTCCTATAAATACTAACTCAAACACATTTCTAAAACACACAATTTCAATCAACAATTCTATCTCAATACCTTCAAACACATTCTTTAATATGTTGTTCGAGCTTTTATTTGGTTCTTCTTCGTCTTCCGACGATGAGGAAGTTTTTAGTGAGTTTGTGGAGTTTGCGGATTTTGCTTGGAAGGCTTACAAAGCATCACAACCAAAAGTTCGATGAAGGTACATACGTAGGGATCATGAGGGTGCTCATAATCGTTTAGTGGCGGCATACTTCTCGAAAACCCGCAGTTCGACGCAAGAACATTCCGTCGGCGGTTCGAATGAGCCGAGAACTATTCACGAGATATTGTTCGAGAGGTAACCGATCATTCTACTTATTTTAACAAACTCTTGATGCTAGGGACATACGGTATTAGCCCATTGGTCAAGTGTACTTGACCATTCGTCAATTGAGATACGCTGTCGTTCACGATTCTCTTGGCGAGAATCGGCAATGGTCGCAACAACATCCGATGATTGTCTCCGTAAGTTTTGCAAGGTTATCATGGAGTTATATGGTCTTTGAGTATTTGCGAAAGCCCACGATGTTCGACCTTGAAAGATTATATGCCCATCACGAGCATAAGCATGGGTTTCCGGGATGATAGGAAGCATTGATTGTGCAAGCCGGGAGTGGGAGAATTGCCCAAATAGTGCGAGAGCTCAATATGCTAGGGGTGATCACGGCCACATCCATTCTTTTTATTGAAGCGCCGCTTCCCAAGATTTATGGATTTGACATGCGTGCTTTGGTGTCTCCGGAATGAATAACGGCGTAAGCGTTTTACGTCGCTCCCTGCTTTCAATGATATCAAACCGGAGAGCACCGGACATTGAATTCGAGGCAAACGATGTGGCTTATAAAAGGGATATTATCTTTCCGGGATATATCCACAATGGTCCGTTCTTATTAAGTCTATTTCAAATCCTCCCACATGTGATGAAAAAAGAATATTGTACAAGAGGAAGCACGAAGCAGCAAGGAAAGATTTGGAACGGGCTTTTAGTGTGTTGAAGAAGAAGTGGAAAATGCTTGAAGTTCCCGCTCGAGGGTTGTATAAAAAGGATATCCAAAATATTATGTATACATGTATCATATTACATAATATGATCATTCGACACAAGCAGCGAGCGATATGTCCTCATCAACACTTAAAATCTGATTTGATCGAACACATTTGGAGAAATCGTTAGTAGTTACTCAGGAACTAATGGGCGCATCAACTCATCAACACTTAAAATCTGATTTGAACGAACACATTTGGAGAAATCGTCGAAATCATGTCAATGAAGAGAATGAAGTTGATAGTGACGATGACGATGAGGAAGACGATGAAGATTTTTTTTAATGTTTTTAACGTTATTTGAATAATTTACGTAATGTTTTTAATGTTTATTTAAATTTAAATCTTGTAATGTTTTTAATTTTAATGAATTTAAACAAAAGCGATTTTGCTTTAAGAGTTAAAATGACCTCCAATTAGAAATAACCTTGACTCAAAGGGAAACGACATGGACACCATCGTTGTGTTGAGTGTAGTCGGCAAAAAATATTTGGAATGATAATTTCAACTGGTGGAGCGTCAACATCTCCATCTCGAGCTTCCTGATAGAACTAAGTCCATGACTTTTGAATTTATTTGATGTAATTTTCAAACATCTTTATTCTTTGTGTTGAGTGTAGTCGAGCAAAAAAATATTTTGGAGTGATATTTTCAACCGGTGGAGCGTCAACATCTCCTTCTCGAGCTTCCACGATAGAATTAATTCCAAAGCTTTGAATTTCTTTGATGTAATTTTCAAACATCTTTATTGTCGCTTTGGAGATTTAGGAATGAAATAGTCTCCGCGGGTGAAAGACCAAACACAAATCTTATCCTCGGTGTCATCGGACTCCTTTTCTTTTTACTTCTAGAGCTAAAGTTATGTAATTCTTTATTTCCGCTTAATTTGTAACTTCGTGTATGCTAGCTTCTTGTTAGGCGATTTCTAAAACAAATTGCGGTTGGGAAAACATATTTCTTGAATTGGGCTATTGAACTCAAGCTCCACACATTTGCGACAATGAGTTGGATACCACTTATTCACAAATATGTGAAGGTTTTTTCTACCTTGCTTCCTTGCGCCTACATTTGAGTATGTTATTAACTTTTATGATTGACTTTCATTATGCCCTCAAGAGCTATAAATACCCTTTCTCCGTGCTATATCTCTCACCATCTCATTCACTAAATACATTACTTAAAATATCATATAAAATCATCAATCATTCTTTTGTAGTAATGGAGGTTCTTCCCTAACCAAAACACTAGTCATGCTAGTGCTCTGTTAGCCACATTGACCACATTAGCACTAGGCCAAAGCATTCGTGGCATGGACGGACCCAAAATTTTGTTGCTACTTTTGTTTATTACGGTGTAACTTTAGTTAGCCCAACATTTCTTTGTGCAACACCCTCTTAAAAATCCCGGGTCCGTCCACGATTCGTGGTGGTGGTGGAGGGACTCGTGTTGGTTTCTATAGGTCCACCGCCGTAACGTTGAGTCAATAGTCCAATCCACTGCTCGGATCGCTGTCCAAGCCAACCCCACAATAGCACCGGTTTGCTAAGAATGTTCTTCCATGACCGCTTTGTAAATGGTTGTGATGCATCTATCCTTATTGATGGTGCAATGACTAAAAGTCCGCCCCACCCAACGGGTTCTTACGAGGCTTTGAAGTTATTGATCTTTGCAAAATCTCGACTTGAAACCACATGCCCTTCTTTGCTCGTGGTTCGATTGTCCAGTATTTATGTTTCTTTATCACTCACTGTCTTTGTACTCTATGAATGTTCTTAGGTAGATTTTTAACTATGATCTTGTATCTTTTCCTATAACATCTTGCGGTGGTGGACGTAATTGGCACGTGCCTTTAGGACGTAGAGATGGATTGGTTTCATGAGCATCCGACATCGCAAACTTGCACGCTTTCAATGACCCTACGACCGTCCAAATTCAAAAGTTTGCTCATAAAGGCCTAGATATTCAAGATCTTGTTATCCTTGTTGGTAAGTAGATAATAAAATTGTATATTGGCTTTCAAAACCTATGCTAAAAAAAAAAAAAAAAAAAAAAAACATATATTTTAGTATGTGATTTTTGGTTTACCAGTGGACCCACAATTGGAGCAATGACTTCATGTTATTCATCTATAGACTAAACAACTTCAACAACACTAATGCCCCGGACCGGATATCAATCAAGCATTTCTACCACAACCCGAGCACTTTGCCCCAATGGTGGTGATGGGTTAAGGCGTGTGCTCTTGATACCTAGAGTGTTAATAGCTTGGCAACTCCTTCTATGATAACTTGAGGAGCAAAGGGAGTAATTGAACCGATGCCAAGCTATGGAGTGACGGAGGACGCAAAGGTTTGTACAAGGGTTTTGGGAGGAAGATCGGGATCAAGATTCAACGCGGAGTTTGGAAGAGCAATGGTGAAAATGGGTAACATCGAGGTGAAGACAGGGACGCAAGGCGAAATTAGTAGAGTTTGTCTGCTACCAATTGATATGGACATAGTTCAACTCCATTTTGTGTGTTTAATAGCAAGAAGTTGTATTAAATCTTTGAACAATTTGGTTTTCCTCGATATATAATAAGATCAAACATTGAATAAAGGGATTTCATTATTATTTGATGTTTTTGTAGCGTGTAGCAAGTTTATAGTTCTCAAACCGATAATGCCCATGAAGATCTATTAAATGTGCTTTATTGGTCCCGAGGTTTATATGCGTTGTTGTTTTGCTCTATATGGCCGCATGTCACTAGCCCTTTCTTTCCGTTGATCGCCAACCACTCCTTTCCTCTCTCTCCTTGCGTCAAAAATCTTGTTGTGGATTGTATTTATGAACAATCTAATTAGCAAACAACAACTAGATAGACGATTTTTCTTTTCTTTTATTTTTTGGTAAATGGTCAAGAATCTATAACCACTCACTTTAAAGAACAGAGTTACCGGTGTTGATCACGGGTGGACAAACCCAAGCACCGTAAAGATCAACAAACTAAAAATTAAGCAACATACATCCAACTATACTAAATACATTCTCAAACTGGAATCAAGTTAACATCAACCGCAGATTCAAAGCATATCCAACTGTAAGGGCATATAGCGATTACCAAATTCAACACCGATGGCTTCCCTCTCGATAAATTTGATCACGAGGCCATTAATTCAATCATATCAGAGATCACTGTCAGTAGTCTTTGTGCCATTATTTCCTCAAGACTTGTAAAAAAATTGCGGCATGACAATTTTACATGACATTTACCACATACCACCTTTTTGATCCATTTCGAGTATCACCACAATATTTATACATGAATTCAGCAGATTACTCCAATATTTAAGAAAACTTTACTCACGCTAGATAAATCCATGATGTTCATAGGGAACCCATGTCGGTCCGCCTCATGCACATTTAAGTCAACTCAAATGATTTAGTTTTGGGGAAAAGTAAACTCGATTTAGAGAAATTTGTGATCCGATTGACAGGGGTTAACCTATTCACTACAACGTTTTGGCCTTTGGCGACGACCCTTTATCGTCGCTAAAAGTATTAGCAACAACATGCCATCAACATAGGTCATTGCCAAAGTAATGGCGACGACAACCAACAGCTTTAGACGGCGTGTAACAACCACATGCATCGTTGTTAAAGGTAATTACTAAAATAAATAAAAAATAAATATTTAAATAATTAATTAATTAGTTAATTTTATAATTCATATTATTGGTACCCCCGTCTCAAAATTATTGTCATGAGAAAGAAATCACTAAATTTAATAAAAATGGTGTCACTATAAATCTCAACCACTCAAAGAGAATACTCCCTTAAAATATTCTATAGTTTTTACTAAAAATAGAAAGTGGACAATCTTTTTGAGACATCACAAAATAGAAATATAGACAATTATATTTAGGGGTGAGCAAACGACTCGAACGGACCGGACCTACCGAGACCGGACCGGACCGACCACATTCGGTCCGGTCCTCGGTCTAGGATTTTGGGCTAATTGGTCCTCGGTCCGGTCTGTCCGATCCGGTCCGCACCACAAACCGACTATTTTGACCTTGTTGGACCTGACTGACCGACAGACCGACAGAGACCGGACGGACCGCCCACATTCGGTCCGGTCCTCTGCCTAGGCTATTTGGCTAATTCGATCCTCGGTCTTGGCGGCCCGTCCGGACCGATGCTCACCCCAATTATATTGAGGAGTTGAGATCAATATAGATCTCATTTTGCCATTGATCAAATAAATTAATTTTAGCCATCCATTCTTTTATCAAAATTAATAGAAGGCCATTTTCATCCTTTTAAAAATAACATATCTTGCAAATGGTAAATCTTCAAACTACAAAAGTACTGCATGAGATTAAATTATCTTTCTATAGATATACACTTCTATATTTTTGACAAACTTTTTTAAAAAATTCACTTTTAAAAATCATATATGATTTGTAAAATTGAATCACATATGATTTTCATTAAATCATATATGATTTTACAAATCACATATGATTTTAAAAATCATATATGATTTATATGATTTGTAAGAATCGAATCATATATGATTTTCACAAATCATATATGATTTTTCTGGGCCGAAATTTTGAAAAAAAAATCGTTAAAAATATATAGGAGTGCATATCTATAGAAAGATAATTTAATTCTCGTCGCGATGGTATGATTTTTTTCGTGTAACGATTAATAGTTTGCAAGATATTTAATTTTTAAAAAAGGGTGAAAGTTTATTTTATTTTTTTATTAGAAAAATGAATGACTATGATTGGTTTATTGGATCTATGGTAAATTTGAGATCTATATTGAATTTTTGCCTTATATTGAGACGGAGGGAGTAATTGATTTTATTGGGGTCCACGCCTTCGCGACAATATGAATCGTCGCTAAAAGTCTCAAACACATTATTACGATACTTTTAGCGACAACATGTAGTAATTTTTTATTTTTTATGTCGAATCCGGTATCAATTCCGAGACGACTTTTGTTGGTGTCGAATCCGGTATCAATTCGAGACGACTTTCGTTGGTGTCGAATCTAGGTATCAATTTCGAGAGCGACTTTTGTTGGTGTCGAATCTAGGTTCTTATTCGAGACGACTTTTGTTGGTGTCGAATCTAGGGTTCTTATTCCCGAGATTTGTTTGGGATACTTTGAATTATCCCGTTTTATTTTGGTTATTGTTTTATTTTGCTTTATTAGTTTACTACTAGATTCGAGCCGCGATTTCGCCGCCGAATCAAGGAGAATGTTAGTGGATAATTAGGCCCAAGCCCGGTTTGTGGGTTTAGGGTATTAGGGTTTTCACCATTATAAATAATGGTCCATAATAATATTATACCTCACGGGTTTCATTATCTTACAAAGATTACCCAAAACAAGATAAATTGTGTCCATTGAAATGAAATTTGTTTTGCTTTGATTTAATATATATGCTATCAAGGGAGAGTAAACCACAAAGCGAAAGCTCCAAACAACACCTTTTCATCCATGGCTTTATGGCCTCGTTAGCGATTCATGGTGCTGCCCGACTCTTTGTCGATGCGTACACACCGCAACACCATTCAAAATACAAACACGCATATTATAATTTAGAAAATCCAATGGAAGAGATTTCTTCCCATGGTAACATAGCGTAATCGGTAGCATCACTCATTGGTCAAGCTAACCGGAAACAAATACCAAGAACTTGGCGCACGAACCAAGATTGGTCTTCAAATCCTCGTGAGATGAAGAAGTGTTACCTCCCAACAAAGGTAACAAATAAGTTGCAACAACCTTCATTCGTGAAAACAAACAACGTTAATTCAATCATTCTTTATACATCAAGATCTAAACTTTATTACCACCCTATATAATTATGGACCCATAAAAATCTTCAAAGCAATTAGGGTTAAACATTACATACGTGATTTAAGGTTAACTAAGGATAAAGATAAGCAACCAATTTCAAATAAAACCATAATTTTTCAAAAGTAATTGCAAAGAATTAAGATACATAAACCCTAATTTACAAATCAACCGTGATATTCATAAATACCTTTAAGGTGAAATCGTTTAATCCGAAATCTTCCGCGTTAATTCGTGTTTTAGGCTTAACCTTTATATGAAGCTATTATCAGCCGCCTTAATTCACTCGTGTTGAAGATTTGGGTCATGTAATTGTTGGAGGAAGACAGTATGATGTTTCTAGAAAATGATGTAACCTTTGAGAAGAAATGAGCGAGAGGAAGTGAGTGGTGGAAATTTTAGTAAGTGTTTGTGTGTTCAGAACTTTTAAAAGGATGTGTGTGTGGAAAGCGAGTATGAATAGTGGATGTTATTTTAGACATCCAAGACAAACCGCCTAGTGTCCCACTCACTCCAAACCACCAATAGCATGATGCCAACACAACGTTAAAGCACAGCGTGTGGAGCCCGTTTCTGTAGCAACTTACCCCATTTTTAGTATATAGATATGATATTAGAGGTGACAATTTGTGCCTAAAATAAAAAAATGGTTAATTTGAGCAAATTTGTAAAAGATTTGGGCATATTTAGCCTTTTATTTTTTTTAAATGGGCATATATTGCTCATTTAACAGTTCAATGGGCACAAACGGACACATATTTTTTTTTAATTGGATAACATTACAATTGTTTTTAAAAAATATAGATATAATATATTTAAATTTTTAAATATAAAGGAGGTGTTACGTTTGAGGAAATTTATTTAAATCGTTTTGTGTCTTTTCTAAAGCGATTTGTATAACATTCACCCGCTTGCCTCATGCCCGTTTAGCCGTGCCCGTTTGAACCGTAGCCCGTGCCCGCCCTGCTTGCTTTGCCGCCTCTAATTTAATATCAAGACATGAATATCTATATCTATACTACTTATAATGGAAGGATGACTCTCTCTTATTTATGAGTTTAAGATTTCCTAAATTAGAATTTAAGCAAATACTACTTATAAAACATAATGTACAACTATGTAAAAGCACAATTAATTTTAAGCAAATACTATTTCTTAAATACTATTTTTACATACATACAATTAATACACCTCATCACAAATATATACAACTACCAAGACAATGATGTAAATACAAATAAAACTAAAACACAATATTCAATACATACAATTAATACACAATTTAATTCACTCATTCATCAAAATATACAACTCTTTAACCATAATGTACAATCTAATTAAGCTTTCAAAACATAAATCTGAAATCAAGCAGCTCAAAATAAAATAATATTTGTTCGCTGAAAAATTTAGTCACAAGATACACGCCGCGGCATCGCGCGAATACCTGCCGGTGGATTTATATGCATGGGCATATCTTGTTTCATAACTAGTACCAGTAATAATTCTTTTCACGTCAACAAGAAAAGTATTACAATTCAAACGAAACCCTTTATGAGACCGTTGATCATTTGATCTTATTCTTTATACAACAAGTAAAACAAAGATTACAATCAATAAATACAAGTTGATGCTGGTAACAACTTACGAATAATTATAACACACATCATTATCAATTAGTTGCAGTACAAACTCTACGAATTTCGCCTTGTCTCCCTGTTTTCACCTGAATATTACCCATCTTCGCCATCGCTCTTCCAAACTGGGCATTGAATCTGAATCCTGATCTTCGTCCCGTAAACCCTTGTACAAACCTTTGTGTCCTACTGTCACTCCATAGCTTGGCATCAGATTCAATCACTCCACGCCCGATTCTCAAATTATCATAGAAAGAATTTCCAAAACTATTAACACTGCCGGTATCCAGAGCCACACGCGTCAACGCATTACCACCATTGGGGCAAAGTGCACGGAGTTGTGGTAGAAATGCTTGGTTGATATCGGGGTCGGGTGCATTGGTGTTGTTGAAGTTGTATAGTCTGTAGCTAAATAATGCGCAAGCTGCTGTTCCGATTGTATGTCCACCTGGTAAACCAAAATTCACATAGTTAAATATATGTATATAAAAGCATAGGATTTTGAAAGCCTAAATACAGTTTTATGATCTACTTACCAACAAGGATAACAAGATCTTGGATGTTTAAACCTTTATCAGCAAACTTTTGAATTTGGACCGTCATAGAATCATTAAACGCAGGCAAGGTTGCAGTATCAGAAGCTCGCGAAACCAACCCATCTCTACGTCCTAAAGGCACATGCCAACTAAGTCCCCCAGTCTGAAATAAGATGCCAAAGAAAAAAATATTACCATACAAGATCACAGTTCGCTAGCTAGCTTACAATACTGCTAGAGCACAAACACCAGAGTGTTGTTAAAGAAACAATTAAGCTTACCAGAACAACAGAATCACGGGCAGCAAGGGCAAGGATATCCGCACAAGAAACAACTCCAGGGCAAGCTGTTTCAAGAATTGTCTTTGCAGCATCAATAACTTCAAAGCCTCTCAAGAAGGCATTGGGAACAGCAGTCTTTTCAGTACTTGTACCATCAAGAAGTATAGATGCATCACAACCATTGACAAAGCAGTCATGGAAGAACATCCTTAGTAAACCAGGTGCGATTGTGGGGTTGGCTCGGACAGCAGTCTGAACTGCTGATCGGACTATGAATTCTGCCCTTGGACAAGTGGACCTGTAGAAGCCAACACGAGTACCACCACGACGGTTTCCCTGGCCTAGTGCCAAGGATGTGAACGTGGCTAATAGAAGAACCGTCATGATTAGTATTTTGTTTAAGGAAGAAGCCTCCATTGCTAACAGATATTGCTCGATGGTTTAGGTGTCAAAGAATGGTTTTTGTATGGATATTTAAGTAATGTACTTTGTATAATGAGATGATGAAAGATATTCGAGGGACTGGGGGTATTTATAGCAGTTGGGGGGAATGTTAAAAAGTCAACCTTTTCAAGGTAAATAAGAAACCTTCAGACATGCAAATTTAAGAATGTTAATACGTCATTTACATTTGACATTTTCAAAACTTAATCTAAAAAGAAATGATAATGATTCCTTTGACATTTGCAAATTTATGCTTTACAATCATCTAACTTATTTTAACATTAGGATTTCATAAAATATTAGCGAAAGTAAACCAGACTGTATAACCAAAGGAACTAAACCGATAAGTTGGGTGTGTTTGTTAAAACAGTAGCAGTTGTGAGCGGTTGTCATAGCTTACCACTTATCGTTTTTTAAAGAAGCATTGAAAAAATAAGCAATTTTAAAAAATAGCAAAATTTATTGCTCCTTTACCAAACGGCTACTATAAATCAAAATGCTCATTGCTCACCGCTTCAAAAACATCCACACTTCTCCGTGCCAAACATACACGTTGTCTGCACCTAGAGGTGGCCAAAACCCGTTTTTTTCAAAAACTGGTACCTGGTCGAAGTCAACGAGCCAGTTCCAGTTAAAACCGGTTCGATTTTTTTCGGATCCGGGGTATGAAAAAAGGGGACCGGTATAACCGGTTCCGGTTCGGTTTTAAAACCGGTTACTTGGAAAAACTGGTCGAACCGGTTCCAAAAACCGTGCGGTTCATAACATGGGCATGCATTCGATCGATTCGGTGAATATGTGTCCTCATTTTGGTTTCTTTCTTACATCATACAACACTTAAACCTCTTCCATCCTAATGCCCCTCAAGAAGACAAGATAGCTCATAATCATAAAACTATGAATTTCAAGTGTCCATGAAGGTTTAATAATAATCATTGTTCAGTATTTTCCGTTTGTTTAAATCCATATGAAATGGATGAAACATGACTCATAATGGTGTGATGTTAGGAGAGGCTAAATGGTGGATTTTCGAGCAAATGACCATTTGAACACGGTAACAAATGACCCCAACGGATCTATCATGCCTCTTGTATAGAAAAAGAACATTATCGTTGGAACCGGTTCTAATGGCTAAAATGTGGAACCGATTAGGAACCGGCGATTTGTGGAAGAACCGAACGGTTCTTGAAAACCGGTTTTGACCGATTCGGTTTTGATTTTTACGGTTTCGATCCTTTTGCCACCTCTATCGCACCTCGCCTATCCAAGAAAAAAATAGTTTTAATAGAGCCAAATATATAGTATCTGTAACGGGCAGGTTACCCAGAATTGCAGAGGCGGTACCTTATAATCAATATTTTTGACAAGTAGTCTTTTAGTTTATACACTTATTGTGGCAATCACTTAATGGATAGCGGGCATTTTATGTTAAAATAACTATAAGTAATAGTATACTCACTATAACAAAATAGTAACTTACTCACACTTCTAAGAGCATGTTGCCTCACTTTTAAGTGTGAAGAATAAAATTCACACCAAGATGCGTGTGAGCCAATTCACAGAAGAAATATTTTCACACCTTTATGTGTTTTATTAATATTTTTCACACTTTTAAGTGTGAGGTTTTAAACAATTCTTCACACTTGTGATGATTTTGTTTTAATTAATTCTTCACACTTTTAGGTGTGATGATTTTAATTTTGAAATAATAATCTTCACACTTTTAAGTGAGATTAAAAATTTCACACTTTTTAAGTGTGAGAATTTTGAAACAATTATTCACACCCTTAAATGTGAATATCTTAAAAAAAAAACTACGATTTATAAAATGCGAAAAAAAAAACGTGTAAAAATGACAAATTTGATGTAGTAACTATTTTATTACTCTACATTTTACACGATATAAACCTTTACACCTTTTAATCACTATGGTATTTTGATTTAAAAATATTTGCATAATATCAAATTTTAAAATTATTTACATCATGCTTAGAAATAAATTTGCAAAACCGTTTACAATTTTTTATTTTTTTGAAAACTTGTTGATATTATTAGGAATATTCTTTATATATTTGTCAGTGAGAGATATAAGTTAAATAGTGTTTACATATACAAATATATAGAACTCACATATTCAAAAATTTACGTGGATGTAACTATAAAAATACAGTAACTAATATGTATCTAAGACAGTTTCTTGTTTTCGGTTCATTTAGTGGAAAATTTCATGAGTTGTCTATGATGGTTGGAACTTTGAAGGGTAAGTAATACTTACGATATCAATAACACTTGCTTCCAGCTTTGTAATATAGTACACATTTTGCAATTCTATAAAATTATATGTGTAATTAATAATTGTACATACTAATTTAAATTTCTTTATTAAATAGTAATTTATTAAAATGTTATGACAGATAAATTATTTATATATACTATCATTTGTCAATGAACCTATTCATGAAGTAGTTTCATCTCATTGGTCAATTTATTAAAATTCAAAGAATAATATATATATATATATATATATATATATATATATATATATATATATATATATATATATATATATATATATATATATATATATATATATATATAGTTAAGAAAGTAAATTAAACAAAACCTAAACTTCTTATTATTTACAACTTTTTATACAACAAACTTTATTTATCGCAGTATTTATAGATACTTGTGATTTCTTGAATAAAAAATACCCCTAAAATGATATCTCGATAACGAACAAAACAAGTCCAATATTGATATGCTTTTGACATACGTATGATTTTATAAAATTGTTGAAGTATAATGTCTATATATAGTTTTAAATAAAAAAACTTTCAAAATGCACCATTAACCAATTAAATAACTTTAAAATGATCATAATTTTTTTAAACTACGAGGGCCAATGACGTCCGGTTTATGAAATGTTCTATTATATATAAATAAATTGGTCCGAACATTAGATTTATGGGTGTGTATTTCTACTATCGAACATAATCATGTTGCGTAATAATACGTATAAAACTACGACACGCACGTCCCTCCGAAGAACGCGTGAGCACCAATCCACTCGTTAAAATCATTTGCAATATATATAACTAGTCTCATGACCCGCCGATGGTCAACTAGTCTCATGTAAATTGGTTAATATTATTATTTTAATTTAATTTTTCCTACTAAAATTTGTTAATAAACTTTAATTTGTTTTATTTAATTGTTATTAACATTAATTTTTTGAAAAATAATAACATTTGAAGTTCATTTATATTCATTGTTGAAGATTATGATTTTAAAAATGACATATAATTCAAACATATCAAAACTTTAAATAAAAATAAACCATGCTTTAGAAACATTAAGTTTTTAATATTGGAAACAACACGAAGATTAAAGAAAATAAAATCATTCTTTAGAAACTAAAATTAAATTTTGGAAACGACCAAGACCTAGATGTACATCGTCATAGTCAAAGCTCTCAATATCGACGGTGTCAATAACACTCTCTTCAAATTGAATGGTCAAAAAAATCGAGCTTTGGCATCAAGCAAGCATTTTGCATGGTATTTAGCAAGTGCATCCTTCGTTGTTTTTCGCATCTTTTTCTTCTTGTTCCATTCCAATTCAGCTTCATAGTACCACTCATCGGGTGCCCATAAATGTTCATGTGTAACTTTATCTTCCTTTTCTTCTTTAATAACTATATTGGTAACACAAAAAAAAAGTGAAATGGAATGGAAATTTTGAAATTACCACATCATCAAGTGCAAGCCTGAGAAGCGCAGGCTGCCGTCTATCATCGCCATCATTGTCTGCAAACGTGTCGATAAACTCTTCTGTGTGATGGATTCTTTCTATTAAGAATGGGTTTCGATACTTTTGTAACTTCATGGTATCTTTTAAGGAAATTCAACTTTCTTTGCTATCTCTTCTTCCATTGGATATCTCATAAGATCAAACCATAACTTCTTTTCTCATAAGATCAAACCATAGCTTCTTTAAGAACTTCAAATGATCCTGCAAATATGAGAAAAACAAAAAGATAACTTAAGTTTTATGCGAGAGATTTGAATAATTCGAGTTTGAATGTCTCTTGAACTTAACAAAAACTAATCAATTTGAAAAGATAACTTAGCTTCATGACCCGCCCTTGGAACATTATTGACTCTTTGAATTTTATCTTCTAATTCACCTCCATTGTCAATCTGGAAACTGCTGACCGAACTCCGTATTTTGAAATCTTCTTTTCCCTATTTCTAAAATCCAACTCTTATCGCTGCTATGTAATTGGGACAATAGTAATTTTAGAGCGACCGACATTCATCTCTGCAAAAAGGAATTAAAATCTAATGTTCATATACATGTGAATTTACATTGTCGTAGTGTCAAACTTTGCCATCTAGAAGCCCAATCATTCAACCTACAACAACCATATTAATTGATAAGTAATTGAACCCATGATTTTAGTAACATAGCATACTTGGGAAATATCAAATGAGTCAAATGGGCAATCAAGTCAAATATGTCGAAAGTCGATAAAAGTGTTTTTTAAATGTTTTACCTCCAAAAGCATGCTATATTTAAAGAAGATTGTTGTAAGATCAATATATTTTTACAATCATATGTAACACATTTTTAGTTTCAAACGTCGAAAAACATGGACAAAGACTTGTTAAGAAGGGTGAGCTAACGTATTCGACCCGTCACCCAATCCATTTGGGCAACGAACTTTCCTACTCTAACTTTAGTTTCTTATGCAAAATAATGAACTTGAAATACAAACCTTCATCCCGAGTTGCAATATGATTCTTGCCGCAACATCATTTTCTAAAACGCTACCCTTGTTTAACTTACTTGACTTTAGCTAAATTAGAAAGAAAGTCTTCAACGTATCCAACACGGGGATCTTGTATTATGTCACCAACATTTCAGAGCATAACTTGAGAACTTTCATCACGCAATATATACAAAAACATTAAGTGAAAAAAAAGTTGCATACTAAAGCACTTAGCGACACTCACTACAGTACCTTCACTCTTAGCTTTTTATACCCATCTAAACTTGCGTTAAGATATATTCAAGCACAACTATATGTAAACATGGCACATATTTTCGACATGAAACTTTCACCCAAAACTATTAAGCTCAAAAACTGATGAATTGAACACATCGACTTGGTAAAAATACTTGTTTTGAATTTAACCGCTTTCACCCGTTAACCAACCCGCCATTTCTTTGTAGCACCACCTTGACCACCGCCTATCCGTAGGCGAAATAGCAAATTGTAGTTATAATCATATTGACAAATTAAAAGTAAACCAACCTTTTGCTCGGTGGCTTCACCCGGTATGAAGGGCGACTTAAACGACTCTAGCACCATCTTGGCCACCGACTATCTCAGTAGGCAATGGCAACACATCAAACCGCATAAGCTCCTCTATTCTTCCTTTCCTCACACAAACTCAACACTATATAAAAAAAGTATTGATCGTGCTACCTTGACACAAACTCTATTCTTCCTTTTTGTTTAATAACAGTAGCTACCTTGACAATTGAGCTAGCTAATTTTTTTACATCAAAGTATCGATCGTGCCATGGTACATAAGTAACAGACGGGAAACCAGCTCTTAACTCAAACCAAATTATACCTTCATAGGAGCAGCTTGGTTTGTTGAAAGTCTTGTGTACCGAACCCCGGCTTGCTTGGTTTATTGAACTCCATAGAGCACCGCCAACATAAGCATCTTTCACCGGTTCAAAGAGTTTGATCCCTGAAAGTAACATGCTTTTTCCGTTAGCGTGTATGATCAACCTCAACTTATATATAATTATAAACAAATAATCGATGGGAAGTTACTTGATCAGTTGGCCGATCGTGGTGTCAACTCGAAGAACTACAAAATGATGCACCATCGTGAGATTTGCACATTGTGTAATTGCCACCAATAATAAGCGGCGTTCATACGCCATTGTTCAAAGAAGATAAATATGATGATAATTTCGTGAAGTAATAGCTTTAGCTAAAATGCATTAACCGCTACAAAAATGAGAAAAGGAACATAAGCTTATATATGATATGTTTGTTTTAAGAAGAAAAGGGAACTGATAGGTTAATCACATAATTTGCAAACTTGATGAAAAGCGTTGACAACAAATTCATTAATGTGCCATTTAATTTTCAAAATCCTAAGCTGCAAAGAGGGTTAGCATCCATCAAAAGTCATTCCATATAAGTTGCTCAAGAATCTTACAGTAAAAAGTATGCTAAAGTTACCCAAAACGAATAAGAAAAGCAGAAGGAACAATTTACTTAGTTAAGTATGTAATATTTACCTTTGCTCTCATGAAGAATGACACGAAGTCATCATCAGCAAGTTGCCAAATGCAACGTTGGATCCATATTACATCATATCTTCCTGCATTTTGAGTGAACTCCTACGACATTTTTAAAAACCAATCATTTTAAAAGCTTATCGTCACATATGTAAAAAACGACAAAGCAATGGATTTAGGAATTTAGCACAATCTTGCTTAACAACAAAATATAGTAGCAGTATCGATTCAAGGGCATATTGTCCCGGTTTGACCAGCACATACACTATACAATAACATATATCAATAGAGGTAAATGATAGGGCTTTTTGAATGCTTTAGTCATTCATCATGATACTTTTCTATACTACTTATATCTTCAGGTACATGGTCAGGGTTATCAAAGTCAGCATCCAGTGGATAAACTTTAGCAATTTCCATTAAAGAACCAACTGGTAACCTGAAAGATGGTAGTCTTCATAAGAAAGTCCACTTAATAATGTAACAAAGTCCACTTAATAATGTTGGGTAGAAAATCATGAATGCAAAAGTGAAAAGCAAAACGTTATCAATATTAAATTACACTCGGGAACTTTATCAAACGAAATTGTTGTTATGCAAGTGATAAATCTTGGATAATCAAAGTCAATGTCCTTTATGTTCATCTATTATGTATATATATTATACTTATACTAAAATGTAGCTATGTGAGACGAGTAAAAAGTTGAATAGGATAGGAACTTAGTGGCGGTGAACTGGTCCAGATTTAAAGTTAAATATAAAGCTAACTCATGTAGAAACATTCAAGAAAAAGCATCACTGTGATATTAGAGGTGTTATCGCGGTTCTAGAGTGGCTAAAGAAGCGATTGGCAAAACGGCACCATCTCGCACATTTATTAACGTAACACATAAGTTCGGGAGAAGCAATCTATGGGAGATCACAAGTGTGTAATTCGGTGTTGCTATTAGAAATTCATTTGGCACGTATAATTTCAATTTCGTTTAGATAGTAAATAAGAGCACAAAAAAAAGGTTAAAAATGTTTCGGGGCTGTTTGGATAGACCCTTTTAATAGGTGTTTGAATGACAAGTAAGCTTGAAAAAAGGTTAAAAAGTCGATTTTGGGCTATTTGGGTGAACTTTTCGTAGCGATTTGGACTGAGTGCAAGAAACGTTGACAAAAGTTGGCTTTAAAACCGCATTAGAAACTTACCATGTACCTGAGACATAACCATATGTTACATGTACACGTAACAGATCCCTCACATGTTTTGAAATCTATATACTTAGATTCATCCTTACTCCCGCAATCGAAACATTTAGTTTTCCACACATATATCTAAAGTACTCGATAAAGTCGAAGACACAAATATCTAAACTAAAACCATACGTAAAGTAGATGTGTATTCATTTATCCAAACATTAGCGGCTGTTTGGTATTGCTAAATATATTTATAAGTAGAGTTATATTCATTTTAATTCAATCTTTGCTAAGTTACATTGTTTATTTAAACCGTCGTAAGTGGTCAAAACTCGAATATAGCAAAAGCGAGAAGTAAACTCGGTTTTCATCCTATTTTCCATTTTCTGAACTTAGGTTCATGTTTAATGGGGTGTTTGTCTAAGCCTATTTATTGGGCTTATAAGCTTATCGCTGGTCTCATAAGTTCACTTTTCCAGGATTATGAGCTTATTCAGTTGACCCTAAAAAATTTATAAGCCCAAGCGGATAAGCTCAGCCCACAAAACAGAGCCTAGCAAATTTTCAATAAGCTTCTAACTTCTTAATCCATATGAAGAAATGCAATTTATATACTCAATAACAAACATTTATATAAACAATGAAACAATAAGTTCAATTTTTTACCCTTGAAGCAAGAAGCAGCATTGCTATTAAACACTAATTGTTGCCCGATTTCCTACCACCCATGATAATAGATGCTGCAATAGAAAAACCGAGATCGCCCTAATACGAACCACCATGTACGGACCGGTTTGAGAAGGTAATCAATATAAAGAAACTTACTGACCATTGATGGAGGTACATGTGCAATATTCACACATAAAGCGTTGACAACAAATTGGGGAGCCTTCTTCCATAATCATTCGAGTTGATGAAAGCGTTGACAACAAACATTTATCATTCTGAAAAGTACATGTGCAATAATCACATAATTTGAAAACTTGATGAAAGCGTTGACAACAAATTCATTAATGTTATACACACAATGCACCGAATGTGAAGTTGTTGTACTTGAAGCGCGGGACGAGCATTCTAAAATTTTGCGTAGGTGCATCACCGGCGATTCGGCATCTTGCTATCAATCGTGCGCTACTTGGTTCTCATATGCCCGAAATGACAACATCATCAAGGGGTTAATAAGGCGTGGCGGAGAATCTTTGAAACGTTGAAAAGTATAACAACATGTCACTAACGTCTCGCGATCTTTGCTGCATCGAGATGGTATTTTGAATCATCATTTTCCGACATCCTTCGAAATAGTAGTCTGTTACCTTCGCCATGTACACGCGGTGTTGTACGCCCCTTGTTGCGTAGTCTCATTGCACGACGCATTAACTTCAAATCCAACAATCAATCAAGTTAAGCAAAATAATACAAAGATGAACAAATGCACCAACCGATATTAACATCAATCAAGTTAAGCAAAATTTAATGATACTAAGCTATAATTCTAACATATATTCTTCTTATTTGCACCCAATAGACTTAATTCAACATCGAAACGGAAAAAATCTACCTTTATTGGTTTTCTTTGAGGCATTTCATCGAACACTTGGCGAGTTTTCTCATCAAACATGTGATAATCAAGTAAAAATAAATCAATAATTAAACATTCAACATTGAAAATCAATGTAGAATTCTTATGAATGAGGCTGTGATGTAGCTCGTTTGATTCCAAAGAAAAACCTCTAAAACATATGTAAAAAAACTTACTTATAATCAAAATATTAAAATTTTCAAATTAAACCTAACCCGATTGTGCCCATTACTTTTGTGCCATTGAAATCAATTGTGGATATGCGTTTTGAAACCATATCCTGGAGATTAATGTGTTTGTCAATCATCTGCCATTAAAATCGATTAAAATGATTGTGTAGGGGAATCTTTGGGAGTATAAGATGATTTGGTGATTTTCAATGAATGAATCAAGACTGGTTTAGGGTTAAGATTGATTTCTTGTTTAAAACGTATGTGTAGTTTAATTTTGGTCAATAGAAATTGAATTGATTGTGTTGCTGAAGATCAGGATTGGGAGTTAATCTTTGTGGAGGCGTGTGTTCTTGGTTGTGTTTGTGTGTGTGGAGCGTGTGGAAATAAATAGCTGGCATTGACACCTAATTAAATCTTGCCAAGATGGCATTTATACTGCCAGTGGCGTTTGTGGCGTGGCATGTTCCTCTATTATATATGTGGGAGATATGCATTAACACCTATATATTATTCGAAAGCATATTATTACTAGTTTAAAATTTTAGAAGAGAAATTGCTAAGTACTTTACAGTTTACAAGTATAGTTAAGACCTTGAGTTGCTAAACATGAAAAACAAACCGAGACACGAAAGCAACCAATCAAACCATGGAAAGACTATTGACTTTAAATTATTGAAGTATTAAAATCAAGAGCATCGTATGTCTACTTGTAATATATATATATATGTTGATACAAAAGTTGGGCGTTCCTTGTTTGGGCTCCGGCTCTCGTACCAATTGATTATTGTTGCTTGAGACCTGCGCACTAAGAGACAGAAAACACCGTTAGGCTTACCGTGGGATTGTCTCCACGATTATCCTCCGCGTAAGAGTAAGTAATCGATTTAGGGTTAAAGGAGAGTTAGGGTTTTGTAGATCGTACCTTTAACGAGGGATGTGATTCCTTTATATACACGGAATCCTTGTTGTTGTGTACCCGCTTGGTGGGACACTTTATAACCCTTTGGTTTCTTTTTACTTTGGCTTTCCATAAAAAAAACCGGTTTAAGAAACCCATTTGGGCAAAATCAAAATTTCGAAGGTAAACCCCCACGTTTTTTAAAATTAACCCAGGAAGTTATCCTTTCGATTTCACCTTTCTGTGGTTTACCTTGTTTTTTTAACTTGGAAATCCGGTTTCGGGTCGACTTTGGATTCTTTCCCCAAAGGAAAAAGATATTTGGGCCAAATTACGAATAACTGCCCAACCCAAATTTAGGCGATTAAAATTATTTACCCCGCCCACCTAATCCCAAACTTTCTACGGGCCTAAGTCACCCCCTTTGGGTTTTCCCCCGGGGCCCCCCCCTTTTTCCCCAATTTTTTCCCCCCCCAAGGGTCCCCCCCTTTTTGTTGGGCCCCAAAAAAAAAAAAATTTTTTTTTTCCCCCTTTTTTTTTTTTTTTTTTGGGGGTAACCCTTAACCCCCAAAAAAAGGGGGAAAAAAATTTTCCCCCTTTTTTAAAATTTAAAACCCCCTTTTTTAAAAAAAAGGGGTTTTTTTTTAAAAAAATTTTTTTCCCCAAAATTTAAAAAATTTTTTTTAATTTTTTTTTTAAACCCCCTTTTTTTTTTTTTTTTATTTTTTTTTAAAACTTAAAATTTTTTTTAAAAAATTTTTTTTTTTTTTTGGGGGGTTTTTTTTTTTCCCTTTTTTAAAAAAAATTTTTTTTTAAAAAATTTTTCCTTTTTAAAAAATTTAAATTTCCAAAATTTTTTTGGGAAAAAATTTCTTTTTTTTAAAAAAATTTAATTTTTTTTTAAAAAATTAAATTTTTTTTGGGTTTTGGGGGTTTTTAATTTTGGTTTTTAAAAAATTTTTTGGTTTTTTTTTTTTAATTCCTAAAAAATTCCCAAAAAAATTTTTTTGGGAAAAAAAAAATTTTTATTTTTTAAAAAAATTTTCCCCAAAAATTTTTGGTTTTAAACTTTTTTTTTCCCCCCGGTTTTTTTAAAAAAAATTTTTTTTTTTTTTAAAGGGAAAAAGATTTTTTGGGTTTTAAACCACCCAAAATTTTTTTTAAAAATTTTTTTTTTTTTTTTTTTTCCCCCAACCCCCCCCAATTTTTTTAAAATTTTGGGCCCAAGGGGGGTTTGGTTTTTTCCCTTTAAAAAAATTTTAAATTTGGGGGGGAAAAAAAAAAAAAAAAAAAATTTTTTTTTTTGTTTTTTTTGGAAAGGGGGCCCCGGGGGGAAAAAAAAATTTTTAAGGGGAAAGTTTAATTTTAAAGGGCCCCCCCCCCAAAAAAAAAAAAAAAAAATTTTTTTCCCCAATTTTAAATTTTAAAAAAAAGGGTTTTTTTAAAAATTTAACCAAAAAAAAATTTAAAAAAAAATTTTTTTTTTTTTAAACCAAAAAAAAAACCTTTTTAAAAAAAAAAATTTTTTTAAAAAAAAATTTTCCCCAAAAACCCAAAAATTTAAAATTTGGGTTAAAAAAAATTTAATTTTAAAAAAAAAAATTTAAATTTAAAAATAAATTTTTTAAAAAAATTAAATTTTTAATTTTTAAAAAAAATTTTAAAATTTTTTTTTTTTTTTTTTTTTTAAAAAAAAAATTTTAAGGGAAATTAAAGGGAAATTTTCAAAAGGGGAAAAGGGTAAAAAAATTTAATTTGAAAAAATTTAAAATTTTAAAAATTTTAAATTTAATTTTTTTTTTTTAAAGGGGGGGGTTTTTTTTGGGGGAAAAAAACCCCCTTTTTTGGAATTTAAAAAAAAATTTTTAAAAAAAGGGGGTTTTGGAACCCCCAAAAAAATTTTTAAAAAATTTTTAAAAAATTTTTAAACAAATTTTAAAATTTTTTTTTTTTTTTTTTAAAAGGGAATTTTGTTTTTTTCCAACCAAAAAAAAAAATTTTTTTTTAAAAAAATTTAAAAATTTTTTTTTTTTTTTTAAAATTTTTTTTTTTTCCTTTTGGGTTTTTTAAAAATTTTTTGGGGGTTTTAAAATTTTTTTTTGGGAAAATTTTTTTAAAATTTTTCCAAATTTTAAAAAACCCCTTTTTTTTAAATTTTTAAAAAAATAATTTAAAAAATTTTTTAAATTTAAAAATTTTTTTCCCAAAATTTAAAATTTTTCCTTTTAAAAAATTTAAACCCTTTTTAAAATTTTAAAAAATTAAAAAAAAAAAAAAATTTTCCAATTAAAAAAAAATTTTTTTTTTTTAAAAAAAAATAAAAAAATTAAAAAAAAAAAAAAAAATTTTAAAAAAATTTTTTTTCCCCCCTTTTTAAACCCTTTTTTTTTTTTTTAAAAAAAATTTTAACCAACCCAAAAAAAATTCCAAAATTTAAAAACCCCAAAAAAAATTCCTTTAAAAAATTTTCCCAAAAAAAATAAAAAAGGGCCCTTTTAAAAAAAAAAAAAAAAAAAAACTTGAATTTTTTTGGCCCTTTTTTTTCCCCCCCCCCCCAAAAAAAATTTTAAAACCCCCCCCAAAAAAAAATTTTTTTCAATTTTTTTAAAAGTTTAAATTTTTCCCCCCCTTATTAAAAAAACCCAAAAAATTTTGGGAAAGGGAAAAAAACCCCCTTTTTTAAAAGGTTTTAAAAAAAAAAAAAAATTTTTTTTTTTAAAAAAAAAAATTTTTTTTTCCCCCCTTAAAAAAAAAAAAATTTTAAATTAAAAATAATTTTGGGAAAAAACTTTTTTAAAAATTTCCCAAAAATTTTTTTTTTTTCCCTTTTAAAAAAACCCTTAAACCCCAAAAATTTGGGCCCCAAAAAATTTTGGGGTTAAAGGTTTAAAAAATTTTTTAAAAAAAAAAAAAAAAAAAGGGGGGTTTTTTAAAAAAAAAGGGGGGTTTTAAAAAATTTTAAAAAAAAGGGGGGAAAAAAGGGGGGGTAAAAAAAACCCCAAAAACCCTTTTTTCCCCTTTTAAAAAAAAAGCCCAAGGGAAAAAAGGGCCCCTTTTTTTGGGGGGAAAAATTTTTTTTTTGGGTTTTTTTGGGGGGAAAGGGGGAAAAAAAAATTTTTTGGAAATTTAAAAAAAAACCCCTTTTTTTTTTTAAAAAAAAAAAATTTTTTTAAAAAAACCCAAAATTTTTTTTTTTGGGAAAATTTTTTTTAAAAAAAATTTTTTGGGAAAAAATTTTTTTTAAATTTTTTAAATTTTAAAAGGAAATGGGGGGGGGTTTTTTTTTTTTGGTTTTTTAAAAAAAATTTTTTTTTCCCCCCGGAAAAAAATTTTTTTTTTTTTTTTTTTTTAAAAATTTTAAAAAACTTTCAATTTCCCTTTTTTAAAAGGGGTTTTTTTTAAAATTTTAAAAAAAAAAATTTTTTGGGTTTTTGAAAAAATTTAAAAATTTAAACCAAAAAAATTTTTTTTAAAAAATTAAAAAAAATTTTTTTAAAAAAATTTTTCTTTTCCAAAAAAAAAACCCCCCCCTTTAAATTAAAAAAAAAAAAAAAAACCACAAAAAAAAATTTTAAAAACCCTTTTTAAACCCCAAAAAAAACCCAATTTAAAAAAAATTTTTTTTAAAAAAAAAAATTTAAAAAAATTTTTCCCAAAAAAAATTTTTTTTTTTTTAAAAAAAAAACCAAAAACCCCCCTTTTTTTTAAAAAAAAATTTTTTTAAAAAAAAAATTTTTTTTTTTTTTTTTTTTTTTAAAAAAAAAAAAAAAAAAAATTTTTTGGGAAGGGGGTTTTTTTTCCCTTTTCCTTTAAAAAAAACCCCCCCAAAAAAAAAAGGGGGTTTTTTAAAATTAAAAGGGGGGGGAAAAAAACCAAAAAAAAAATTTTTTTTAATTTTTTTTCCCCCTTTTTCCCCCTTTTCCCCCCCCAAAAACTCGGCACAACTGCTTTAGGGTCAATTTTGTGATGGAGATTTGGAGGTTGCGGGAGAAAACTTGTTTCATTCTGTACAAGGAAATGACCTTATGTCCGGCTCGTAATTCTAGTCTCTACACTATCTCTATGAACGGTTGTTCCTCCCATCCGCTTACTCTCAAAGGCAACATCTACAAAATCTTGGCTATGGCAACTGCTCTCACATGGGAGAGTTTCGAAGACATGGTTGCTTCCTCCCATCCGCTACTATCTCTATGCAAGACGGTTCTATGGATTTGGAAAAACAAATTGATGTCAAGGAACGCCATCCAAACAAGTCACGCCTAGTTGCTAAGGGTTATCGCCGTGAGAGGAATAGACATTGAAGAATCGCTTGTCTCGGCTGCTCGCCTTGAGGTCGTTCGATATTTCTCGTCCAATCATATGAATATGACGGTCATCGATGGATGTCAAAATGGCGCTTCTCAATGGACAACTTAAAGAAACGGTCTATGTCCCAACCGATGGATTCGCTGATCCCGAGTTCCGCACCATGTCTACAAACCGAACAAAGCTCTTTATGGTCTCAAACAAGCCCCGCATGGTACGATAAGCTATCATCTTTCCTCATTGCCAATAATTTCACCAAAGGCTCGTGACCAACTTTTTATACAATATCACGGGCAAACATCTTAATTGTTCAAATTTACGGATGACATCATTTTGGGTCTACATAAAAAGTTTTCAATCGCTTTTGCAAAACTAATGAAGAAAATTTTTGAAATGTCCATGATGGGTGAACTTACGTTCTTTCTAGGACCGCAAGTTCATCAATCACCCGTGGTATTTTTCTTGAGTCATCAAATATGCCCTTGAATTGTTAAACAAATTTGAATGACAACTCGTGACACTTATGCCACACCAATGGCTCATACCAAGAAGCTAAATGTGATTTACATGGAAATTAGTTGACCCCACCAAATATCAAGTATTATGGTCCTTCATGTATCTAACACCAGCTAGACTGATATTGTCTTTGCCGCTTATCTATGCTCCCGCTATCGGCCGCGACTAACCGAAACCCACCTCTCGAGGCTAAAAGAATCCTCCGATACATCAAGGGAACCATTAACTGGGATCCGTATCCGAAGGATTCTTTGAACCAATCGCCGACCGATCACGCAGGATGCTTAGACTCAGGAAAAGTATCAGAGCACTACAATTTCTGATAAACCGGTGTCTTGGCAATCAAAGAAGCAGATTGACATCATCGCTATCAACCGGGTAATATGTAGCCATGTCCGCGTGTTGTGCTCAAGTCATTTGATGAGAACACAACTCAAAGACTATGGTTACGATTTGATGTAATCCGATGTATCGTGACAACGGAGTGCATTGCAACTGCAACTCGCTTCAAAGACTAAATCAAAGCACATCGATCTTCGCTATCATTTCATCAAGGACCACGTGGAACATGGTACAATTGAATTATACTGTGGTACGACTACCACCAGCGTATCCGTCCACCAAAGCCTGCCTCCCGCTAGGTTTAATGAGTGGTCCACCGGATTAGTATGAGGTGTTTGACTCAAGAGGAATTGGATGACCTCTTAAAAGTCTTAAAACCCGTCAAACACCAAAACATCTTTTGTAAATAATTTTTCAAAAACAAAATACAAAATATAAAATCCGATAAAACAACAAAAATATTCTCCTAATCTATCTTGCTTTCAACATGGCAAGTACATTTTTCCTTCAACACCGTAATCCTTCAAAATTCGATTTTTACGATCACGTGTTGAGGGAGAAACTTTCACTTAACTGCTTCAAAACATTTGTGTACTTGCATGTTACCATATCTCGTTGTTTCATTTAACAATGGTGGTGAATTTTCGTTAAATGACACTCCTGACTAAATTTATAACCTTTCATTATTTCTTAAGTCGAGGGGAGGTCGCAAGTTTCTTTCCTAAAAACTTTGTTTGGTAACCAAATGGAAGTTAAATGGCTTTGTTTTAAAAGGAAAAGTGGAGGACAAAACTATCAAAATTGTTACTTTTAATAAAATACCCCACCTAACTTATTCACTTCACATTTATTAACACAACCAACCAATCTACGCCTAAGAATCAACCAAGAAACGTTTTTTGATCATCTCTTTGTAAGTTGTTTCGATTAAAAATGTTTTAAGCTGGTTTCAAACTCATGCAAATCCAACGCCAGAGTATGAACACAAAATCATTGGTGGTGTTTGTGGTTAAATGGATTATGTCAAACGTTCAAATACATTAATGATATCATTTTAATCATCAAAACCCACCCAAAACACGATCAATGATTTTTGAAAATTAGGGTTCTTTGTAATTGTGTTTTCAAATGTGAAGTGTTTGTAAAAAGTTGGGATATGTTCTTATGATGTTGAATTGATGATATCCTGTTTCATAACCACCCGAAACTCTAAATTATTAACAATTGGAATTAGGGTTTAAAGTTCTTAAGTTTGGGTATTTTTGATTCACCATGAATGATGTTAAACTTGGTTAGTAGACTCACAATACCTTGACCCCCTAAAAAACGTTGGGCAATTTCCATGGTTAGAATTGTTACCCGTAATTTTGAACTATTGGTTTGATTACGATGTAGTTCAGAAACCGCTAACAAGTGTTCTTGCCATGATTTGTTGTTAAAATGAATTTATGTGTTAATTTGATGATAGATGGTTCTATTTGGGCTTGTTACCGTGAAACTCTAATCAAGGTCATTTAACCACGATAAGGATTACCCCACGCCGTAGTCAATTTTAAGAAATAATCCCACGACAAGCCACGCCGTAAGGTTCTACAATGGACTACGCGATCCCTGGGGATATGCGAAAAAGGACTCACGATAAGGTCTACTCACGAGAAGCCTTTACGCAGGAAATACGCCACGCCGAAGCTCACGCATAAGGTCCCTTTTCCCACGCCGAACATTTACGCGCACGGGATCCCACGCCAGAAGCTGCTCACGATACAATACTATTTACGCTAACTTTGCCAAAACTACGCTTAACCCGGATTGACCTTCATGATGAATTGTTACGTACAAACTTGTAAAAAACCAATCATGACGCACAATCCAATAATGTTACTAATAAACTTAATCGCTAAATATGTTGTGAACAATAATGATAACATAAACTTTAAAACTTAAAGTTAACTAATAAAACATTTCACCACGCCATTGACTATTGGAATAAAGGATTAGGATCAGAATAATCATTGACACCGCATTCAATAACTAGAAAAAGACCTTCCCTTGACTAACATTATGTCTTTCGATATGTTGGTTCTTTGGCTAATGTTATTTCGGATCACGACATGGTCAACAAATGGATGGAGATCCAAGTTCTTCCATCAGATATTATCCTTATGGCTATCCAATGAAGATAGGAAAGAATAACTGTTTGACTTTGACACCCTCACTTGCTCGTAATCTTCGGTTAATTCTATTGATATTCCGAGGACCATCCGATGTAATATGCCCTCACCCAAAACGCCCTCAGATCTATATCCAACGCTCGAACACTAAAAGTGGTCAGGACGGACCGGAAAGGACTCGAATCACAAACAAGTCACCATTACACTGCATTAAGGGTGTTTCTCCCAATTCTCAAGTCGATCCAACCAAACTATATGCCAACCAAGAGCTCACCTCCAATTCTTAATCGAATCGGATGACGAGGCCATAGGAGTAACACCAAATTCTCAAGAGCTTAAGATATTACTCAACCATGGAGCCTCATTCATCACCAAGTCCGCTTCGTCGGATTTATGAGCATCCAAGCTCATGGAACCGCAAATATTTTGATTGGTCAACATGAAACACATCGCTATCGGCTCATTTGGGATGACATGATGTCATTTCTCAACAAGCTTGGCTAAAGATTCCTACATCGAATACTAAACTGTTGATCCAGAGCACTTGGACTTCATCCCGATGTTCCCAAGAGGCCAATGACCCCGAAATCATGATATGTTGACGAAACCTATTTATCCGCCAATTAAAGAATCGTCACAAAGAAACAAGGTTGGTTGCCGATTTTCTAACCAAGATGTCAAGCTCAAACGCATAAAAGGTATCTGAAGCCTAGACAAGGCAAAGTTGGTCATCTCGACGAAAAATCTTCCCGAACACCGTAAGAAGAACCAAGAGAAGGGAAGCCAAAAGTATCTGAGTCAAAAGAAGTTTCCTAAAAAGAACCTCCTTCAAAAGGATTGTTCCCAGAAGGAAGCCGAACCTATTCCCACACTTGAACCACAAAAAAGCTGGACGAGCTCAAGATACCGACATGTATGAAGAGTTTCATTACTCGAATCGCAACAAGCACCCGCCTCAAGAGCAAAACCTGTCCTCCAAACCGCCCAAGAAAAAGGAAGACTCCAAAAATTGTACCCTATGATGAGAGCTCGAAGAAGAAGGCAAGGATAAATAACAGAAGAAGTTTACTATCGCCGACACCTTCAAAAGGTCAAGAATTTGCTAAAGATCAAAAAGGGGCCCGGAGGATCAAGTGGGCCCCACCTCTCCGCATCCCGATGCGGTTAATCACCGAAGGATCCGTACCACCACTTTCCCAACAAAATTTTGGAGGATACTATCGAATAACTTTGAGGAACCGGAAACCAAGAAGTTCGAGAAAGAAAAGTCTAAGATGACGATGATGATTATACAAAGTTTCTTCTAGAACCAACACACCAAAGGAGAAAACCCGAAACTCCTAAGGACACCAACCTCCTCATGTCCCTCATCATGACTCTTCATCTCATTCATCCCACCACCATCAAAGAAGTCAACCGATCATCATCCAAATCAGAAGAAACCACCCGCCTTGGATTTCGACCATGAAAGAATTATGAAAGTTTCCCAACAAGTCGAAAGAAGGACTTTTAAAGAAAACCGAATTGGTTTCCACCAAAACAAGATTTAAATGATGAGAAAGACAAGATGCGAAGAAAGGGAGTTTGTTCAAGTTCATGAAGAATCATCGAAAGAGGAACCGAACAAATGATCAAGGTTACACTAACAAGTACTTTGGATATCGCCCAAAGTCCAAAAGGAACCGAGAAGACAAAGAAGAGATCATACCCACAAGTTTCTTCTACATCGCCCCTGTGACTAGAGAAGTATTTTCCAAACAACTCACCCCAACATCGCCGCATTGGTTAAACATACAATGGCCAAAGAAGTCGATCTCTCAACGTTAATCGCTAAACAGGATGCAAATGTCAAAGCGATCCGGAACGCTTACTGGAGAAGCAAATTTTCAAGGTCTACTTGCTTTTCAACCCCAATCATGCAAGGAGTCACCGATCAACCCAAACCCAAGAGATGACGATGATAAGGACAAGGACTCGACCTAAACGCCGTTAATCGGGAATCTTCTTGATGCCACCTCCCACAACGGACTTCTTCTCAAAAGGTTCCTCCACCCCGCCTTCATCGAACACCCGAATTCCGAGTTACCACCCCGACTCAAAAAAGTGATTACTTGAGAAAGGTGGTGACGATGAAGAGGTCCGAGCCCCAACAACAACCCACCTCCCAAACAAGGAAAACCAAGATCATCATCTAAGCCTTCAAAAAGAAGAAGAAGACGCTTTAAATCGACGCGATCATGGCTAGATGACATAAAACAAGAATTTGAATGGTTTGCTACACTTGTCAACAACACCCCCACCCCAAGAAGGTCAAGAATTGGTACTAGTATTGGAGCATGCAAAGATTTTGCAAGAAAGGTTCCGGGGAAGATGACGAAATCAATTGAAGCGATCAAGAATGAAGCATTCATACTTTGAAAGAAATTTGAAAGTGCAATCGAGGTTGAATATCACCTTGAAAACATTGCTGGCCATGTCTAATAACAAGATGCTCAACCCGGCAAACATCGACTTCACCAAACGGACAATCCTCCATACTACACCGATGGTCTCGACCTACCTACCATTGGCCAACCCGATCCTTAGACCTTTAATTTCTTCAACAAAGACTTAGATTTCTTCAACACTGGCGATGGTTCAAGGAAATACGCACTCTCGAACTTCCATTCCCCCCGCCATATACCGATGATAGCCATCGAGGAACGTACCCACATGTTCTCGACAAAGTGGTAGCATATGACCAAGATGCAATGTAGGATTCACCATTGGAACGCAAGAATCTACAGAAGTCGCTGGTCCGTGTCTCAACATGCGTTGTTCGATTAAAAGTATCGGCCATCCAACATGTTGGTTATCGCTAAATGGGACCACTTTTCTCAAGAAGATTGTGGTTAAAAGACAAGAGGGACTATGCATTTTCGTCGACTTTGAGAATTTGAACATCAACATATTGACATGTATCTTGCCAAAGTTCAAGGTCGAGAGACAATTTCCAATGTACAACGGAATTCATCGTCATCGTCATCTTCACGACGATAGTCATCAAAGAACGTGTTGAAGATCTTCAACTTGCCAGAATCATATCGAAACGTGTCAACCTCACCCTCCAACGCTGATCTTCCCGACATCGCCGCCTAACTCAATATACGCCATCAAGAAACCATTCGGAGTTGTTTACCGCAGGAACTTCAAAGAAACCGCAACTAGTGAACTTCAAAATTCGGGATCATACCAAGCGGGGATTTGATTACGAGGTTGAAGGATATACCGAAAGTGGGTCTCCGCCCGGAATTTCGTGAGTGAGGTGGGAAGGATCATCACCATGATTGATGAACGTTGTTCAAAAGGGATCCCAGACGTGGAAAGTTTTGTTGTGGTCGAACCAGATCAACATCACCCTATCAACGCCTGTCGCCCGGGAACATCACGACTTCGGTACCCTTGAATTGGTTCTTTCATTAAAAATTTTGGATGTATGATGAATATGTCAATGGCTTTGCACACATAAAAGACAACCCGAAGGTAAGAAAGGACCCGGGTACCCCCCACAATCCTTATAAAAGGAGCAAAGCTTTATTTTTTGAGTAAACCTATCAAACCTTTCATTTTCAAGGTTTTGCTTAAAAACACATGTACTTCCCCTTGATTTTCAAACCTCAACCGCTTATATCACTAGTTAGGGGAGTATTTGTTGAAAACTTTGTTCACAAATTGTTCAAAAGGGTCACCTTTAACACCGAAATGGTCATATTTATTTCAAACCTTCAAAATAACATTTTCAATGCCATTTTGGGGGAGAAAATTTGTGATAAGAAATATGTTTGCAAATGCAAATGAATTGGTATTTACTTAACCAACGAATGACGGTACTAAACTGTTTGTAACTCAAAAGACTTGTCCGACGGGTAATAATTTCGCAGTTCGCTAGTAATGTAAATTCGAGGACTTGTCCAAGAGAAAGTACCATTCGAGAAACTCCCGACAGACATGAACTCGACGGTATGACAACCTTCGAGGTTTGTCTACACCTTCAAGGTAGTTATTAGAGCTAGTTGTCACCCAAAAGCGAAATGTAACTCTTTAACTATGCAACATAACCGGTCTCGCGAGGATTGTCTATCTTCGGGATCAATTCAAAAGGCCCTTTTCCTCACCTGCATTTAACCATTAAAACAAACACATGGGGGGGAATAAAACTTCATCTCCAGGTTCAAACATGTTTTCATTTACAAACCTTTGGAGATATTTTCACATGGGGTTTTAATGGAAACATAGGTTAGTCATGGAGTTATAAAGTAAGGTTAGAATAACTGCTATGATCCGCCAGGGGAGGGATTACCCAAGGATACTACCATTA